>JAKZGU010000027.1:1070622-1143845 GCA_022837005.1 Calonectria pteridis | reverse complement strand
TAGGTAAAAAAAAAAAAAAAAAAAAAAAAAACGGCGCCCCCCCCCCCCCCCCCCCCCCAGAAGAAAAAAAAGGAGACACTGGTCCGCACGCCGTCGGTACCTCACACGCGAAAAATAGCCTGAGAGTGACTTTACCCCCTCCCAGCACGGGTCATCTCCGCAGCGCACCTCTGCCAATTTTTTACGATTACGGTTTGGGCACGCTGCGCTGCACTTCTCCTCTCACTCAGCGCCCTTGCAAACCCAGGCGAAAAATCTTCGCGCGGCAAAACAAACCCCAACGTCACCCCATCGAGCCCGACCACGTTGCCATCGAAAAAGGGCTTCCACAGGGCCTTTTGCATCCCAAAAACTTCGGTTTCTATCCAAAAGCCCCCATTTTATGACTTGATCGTTTTTTCTAGCGGGTTTTCCGCCCCCTTCTCACCTTTCGTCCCCGCCCCTGCACCATGTCGTCCCGCAAGGTCCGCGTCAAAAAGCTCAATATCAAAACAACCCTCCCCGTCCTTCGCGAGGACCAAATCGACCCCTCTGAATACGAAGCCCTTACGACCGAAAACCAAATCGCAACCGGTGTCGAGCAGGCCGAGGAAAAAGTGAGTCTTTTCGCCGCATACCTTTCCTGCCACATATCGTGATATCACGTGCAATTTCACGTGATATGGCTTGGCACTATCCCCGTGACGCATCATAGTTGTGGACCCACTTTGGTCAAGATGCATCTAGTCTGCAAGTACTTAGAAACTGACGCAATTGGCTGCAGGAATACCATCTCCAATCTATCCTCAAAGAAGCTGGTACTAGCAATGACCAAGAAATTCCAGTACCGCCTCCCCAGGAGAGCGACATTAACTATAATGAGCTCTACCCGGTTGCCTGGAACAAACCCTCCTCCTACATCCGCTTCTCGCAGACTGTGGAGGAGTGTATCACATGTCTCTATGACATGACCACAGAAGATGATGAATATCTGAGCCAGTACAATAGTAAACCACCGGCCGCCGGCCCCCTATCCGAAGATGACTTTGAGCGCATCATGGAGGTGTTTGAGGACACAGCGGCCGAGCAGACACCATTTGCATCAGTCGACAATACTGTTGTCGCTTATGAAATGATGGTCCCTGCTTTGAACCACCTTGGTTCGCCGTCTGTTCTTCAGCACGCCAAGCCCGTCTACGAGTACTGGAAGTCAAGACGGCAAGATGCTGGCAATAAGCCCCTACACCCGAGCCTTAAGTTCGAGACACACCAGGAGACTGACGATACGGACCCCTACGTCTGTTTCCGACGTCGTGAGGCCCGCCAAACCCGAAAGACTCGTGCTCGTGATAACAAGATCGCCGAAACACTCAAGAAACTGCGTCGCGAGCTCGAGGATGGTCGCCAGTTGGTTCTCGTGTCTTATGAGCGTGAAGTACTAAAACGAGATCTACTCACCATGGACCGAGCCCTCTTTGAAGAGAGGGCAAGGCTCAAGGATATTAAGCTTAGACTAGGTATCAAGGAGGGTGATGAGGATCTCATTAACCAAAAGGTATGTGAAATGGCTCTTCTGAACGTCAATGATTACCGCTTGGTACTGACTGCTGTCAAGCCTCAGAAACGCAAACCTGCGGAAGCGCCCGTCGTACAACGTCCACCCGGTGCCCATTTGCGGGCGCCAGTGCGATCGGATGGTAGAACATTGGAGACAGATCTCGTCTCGCTGGCTGACAAGTTGGCCGAGAAGGAGAATGAACTCCGTCTTGATATAGAAATGAAGGTTCAGAACCACCGAAAGTGGAATCAGAACCATATCGATCTCACTCGAGATCCTTTATCGCCGGTCAAGGACCAAGGCATGGAGCTCAAGTTCCGACCGGCCAAAACTCAATACTTAATGACACCGCCTGCATCTACGTCATCAGAAATGGACGTGGAAGAGGACTCACCTGATGCTATGCAAGTGGACAAGCCGAGCCAGCCTGTGTTCCAGTTTACAGCAGGAGGGGCTAGCGAGCCACCTAAGTCTAGTCAGCCTGCCTTCCGTCGGCGCATCGGACGATTGAACCGACTGTGGATCGACCGAAGAGGCATGGTGACCCCACCGCGGGCAGAGGACGAGTACTCGGATCGCTGGAAATACGACTCTGACTCAGAAGACGATGAGCCACCAGTGTATGAAGTTGACCCCTTTGACACCCGAGCTTTGAAGTTCCGGGCAACGATCCCGCTGAACCCCTATATGTTCAGAGGGAGACCGGCAGTACCCCCTGAAGCAGTGAATGCAGCACAGGCGGGCAACCGGGTATTACCGCCACCGGCAGCGGCAGCAGCAGTGGCAGCAGCGCAAGCGCAAGCGCAGGCTCAAGCACAAGCGGCGGCTGCACAGGCGCAAGCGCAAGTAAAGGCTCAAGCACAAGCTCAGCAGGCTCAGGCGCAAGCTAAAGCGGCAGCGGCTTGAAGCAACACCCCACCCCCATGACATTTGACGTTGGCTCAGTGTTACTCATGTATGATATTGACTGTTGTGTTTATACCCATTATTGGAAGGATACGGATATGCGGGGCCGGTTACCGGTTGAGGAAAGGAGGGCGGCGGTCTTCGTTTGTCGGAGCAGGTTTAAGATGTATAGTATTTAGTCGCGGGCTGGGGCATTGCGCGGAGTTTGGAGCTTGAGAGGTCTTTGGGCTTAGACGTGGAGAGCCCGTTTGGTGGCCCAGGTCGAAAATCGAAAAATAAATGCCGGTCTGGCTTCAGGCCGTAATAAGAACTGTCCCGTTCAGGAATCGATGTGATTAGGCATATGCGAGTCGTATGGTCGGGAATCGGTGACGTGGTCATGGCTGTGGCCATTGAGGTGTCCGGCTGACGGAGAGCCAGAGTGAGAGGTGTAGTTTCCGGCGCCTCAGGGACAAGGGCAAGGCTGGCGAATGTAAAGTGCGGTCATGTTGGGAGCGTGGTTTGGCGAAGAGACGAAGTCGGGATCATGGCAATCCGGAGAATATAATGAATCGGAAGATCGGGAGAGGAGGAGGAGAAGGTTTGGATCGGTGGTTTTGTCGGAAGGAAGGAGGAGCTTGGACTAGGATCCTAGGCAATAAGTCAGTCATGTTAGCCCAAAGGCCCGGAGCGAGCGAATGAGGCAGAGCAAGGCTGTGCCTTGTATTGGGAAGTGGAAAGCGGGACCACAACGCACCGAATGCAGAACAGAAATGCAGTAAGGGCTCTTTGGCAAGATGGATTCTGACCTTGGAAACCAAGAGCGTGTTTTGTCGAGTGGAGGTGATGTGTGAAGAGGAGAGAGAGACCCCGAGGCCGAACGTGGGTGGGTTTGCGTTTGATCCGAAGCGAGCTGCCTGCTGGTTGGGTGGTGGTGGGTTGCAGCAATGGCGCGGCGTAACAGTGAGAAGTGAGTGAGCGGCCTGGGTCCTCGGGGACGAGTAGGGTGGCGCTGGATTTCCTTCGACAGCGCAGTTTGTGGTCCCCTCAGGTCACTTGTGACAGTGGATTCCAGCGCTAAAAGGCTAGCTTGTTAGTGGGCACTCACGAGACACAGCAACCCAGTCTGTCTTAGTAGCGTCAAGCAGCACGGCAGAAAAAAAAAAAATCTAAACCTACCGCCTACTAGTCACCGGCAACGGCAGCTAGGTAGGGAAAAAATATGGTCTTGCTCCCAGTGGGTTTTTTTTTTGTGTGTGGCTTTGTTTTTTTTGGTCATTGCTGCTGGGGTTGGTTCCACGGCGGGTTCCGCTGAAGATCCTGCTGGTAAAAAAAAAAATATCTCCAAGCTGATGTGACATTGACATGTGTGGGTGCTGCTGCAACAGCTGGGCTTCTTTGCCTGGTAACCAATGGAATGCAATCACGAAGAGCTCTATGACCTGTGAGACATCCGGCCTCATTCCATGTGGTTGGCACAAAAAAAATTCAATTGCACGAATTTACGTAGCCAACATTCACCCGAGCAAACCACAAAGAGGTATATTCTGCAGTGGGGGGGTGGACGTCGCAGCAGACGCACTAGCTCTAGCGGGCCATGATGCACCGGAGCGAAGTTGCCTCAACTGCCAAAAACGAAGATCTTGATCAGTCTGATGGGGCCACGGTGACTAAGCGAACACTCAATGACACCCCCGCCACAGAGCCTGGCCCTGGCTTAGCTTGGTGCCCCTCCATTTTTCTCTTATCGCCCCTCATTTTTTTTTTTAGCTGCGCAACAACCACATCTGATGCTAGGCGACTAGCCATGACACAGTTGTGTTGTTGAGCTCACGTTCATTACTGTTACCCATCCACACGCTCGACCGGCGAAGAGGAATACGATACCAATTTACCATGAGCATATGAAAGACGCAAGTACATCTAGTCAAGCGATACGGGGCGAAGCCTAGGTTGTCATCAAACCTCATCTCCACCATCAAAATTATCGCCATCCATCACCTTCACTTTCCCTCTTGATACCCCACCTCAGGTGTAAACGGTTTTATCAACTCACAACCGTAACCCTGCATCTACCCCAAAATTACAATGGCGTTTGAAAACAAATCTTCCTACATAGCCCTTGGCTGCGAGGGATCAGCTAACAAGCTCGGCATCGGCGTCATCCTGCACACCAAGGACGAAACCAAAATCCTCTCCAACCTCCGCCACACATTCGTCTCCCCACCGGGGACCGGCTTCCTCCCCAAAGATACCGCCGCCCACCACCGCTCCCACTTCGTCAGCCTCGCTCGCAAGGCCATCGCCGAGGCTGGCATCTCAGCCGCCGATGTCGACTGCATCTGCTTCACAAAGGGCCCCGGCATGGGCGCCCCGCTCAACAGTGTCGCCGTCGCCGCTCGAACCCTCGCCCTGCTCTGGGATGTTCCCTTGGTTGGTGTAAACCATTGCGTTGGACACATTGAGATGGGTCGCTACATCACCGGTGCCGATAACCCCGTTGTCCTTTACGTCTCGGGAGGCAACTCCCAAGTCATTGCCTACGCCGAGCAGCGCTATCGCATCTTTGGCGAAACACTCGATATTGCTGTTGGAAACTGCCTTGATCGCTTCGCTCGTACACTCGAGATTAGCAACGATCCAGCCCCTGGTTACAACATTGAGCAGCTCGCCAAGAAGGGCAGCAAGCTGCTCGACCTCCCCTACGCCGTTAAGGGCATGGACTGCTCGTTCTCTGGCATTCTTGCCTCAGCCGACGCCCTCGCCGCACAGATGAAGGACGGTGCAGACTTTACCCCTGCCGATCTATGCTTTACTTTGCAAGAGACAGTCTTTGCCATGCTCGTGGAAATCACGGAGCGGGCCATGGCTCATGTTGGGAGCTCGCAGGTGCTCATCGTAGGTGGCGTGGGCTGCAACGAGCGCCTGCAGGAAATGATGGGCCACATGGCAGCTGAGCGCGGGGGTTCAGTCTATGCCACCGATGAACGCTTCTGCATTGATAACGGCATCATGATTGCCCACGCAGGGTTGCTGGCCTACGAGACGGGGTTCCGCACGCCCCTCGAGGAGAGCACATGTACGCAGCGCTTCAGGACCGACGAGGTCTTTATTAAATGGAGAGACTGAGCCTGAGCCTGCCTTTCCTTTGGTACCCTGTGTGTGCTGTGTGTCTGTGTGCTTGTATATGTCTGTGCTCTATCATTCTTGCATCATGCCTCGACGCAACCGTAATTCCTTCATGATTCCACTTTGTCGCGAACCAAATCAAGAGCCAAGCCCTCGCAGTCATTCCCAATATTCCATCATCTACTCATATCTCTCCCCTTTCCTCTCCTCTGACGAGCACTAGCCAGCAGCAAACTTAAGCAAGGAGGAGGGGAGAGAGGGGGGAGGCTCCGTGGGATAATCCATGCGCCCGCTTTAAGGCGTCCCGAGATTCATGCCAAATATAAAATCCGCTCCTACAACATTCATACTGAAGCAGCAGTCCCGAAAAAAAAAAAAAAAAAGAAAAGAAAAGAAAAAAAGATAATGGTGTAAAATGTATGCAAATTTGGCTCTGGAGCAAAACTCTCTTTCCCTTCAAGCTATGGGCAGCTCTTTGTATAAAATTCCTTCTCAGCCCTCGTCTGTCGAGGTGGGCTTGTACATGATGGTCGTAACATACTGTTTCCCAAACACGTCAGCTTTATTTCTAATCCGTAACTAAACGGAGGGGACTGATGAGGCATACCTTGTTCCTGTATCGAGTTGTTGCCGATACTGCGAGAATGTTGTTCTTGATGCTGCTGGTAGCAAGATGATTCAAAATGGTGTGGTTAGGCATGTTGAGAACGCTGTTGTCGTCCTTCATGAGCGTCGCGGCGTTCAGGATGGGCTTGCTCAAGAATCCCGGCAGCGATGGCGGGTTGGGCAGCTTCTCAATGGCCGTGACGGCGTACTGGTACGCGGACGAGTCCTCGGGCTGGTCAAAGTCCAGCAGGTACGAAGGGATGGGGCTGCGGTAGGCCTCGGGGGGCAGCACCTCCTTGCCCTTGGGCGGCTGAGGCTGCTCCTGGGGTTCGAGTTGGGGCTGGGGTCGGGGCTCGGGCTTGACCTCCTCGAGCACCTTGGCGGCGGGCTCGGAGAGCTTCTGGACGTCGTCGGGGTTGACTTCGATGAAGTTGACGAGGTTGTTTCCGAAGTCGACGGTGGTGGGCAGGTCCGGGGACGTCTGCATGACGCCGTCGACGAGGAATCGCACATGGTGGGTTCCGGGGAGAATGTGGACCGTGGCCGCGAAGCAGTCGGGCTTGCCTTCTCTGCAGTTCCCAAATGGTCAGCATTGTTCGTAACGGATGATGGCGAGTTTCACATGTAGTTGATGGGCCCTGTCATGGTCGGGTGTAACACACAGGTCCCAGGGACGACGTTGGCCGATGAGGCCAAGCCACCGCGGCACAGAAGACGCGGGCAGCCGTCTCGATGTCTCGGATAGACGTAACCATTGGAGGGGCGAGGGTAGATTACGGAAGAAAGAAAATGCCCCCCAAAATAACAAAAAAAAAAAAAATCACAGTACTCACACCTGGTGAAGACGCTGCTTCTTATTCCACTGAAAGATTGTACCCGTCACATAGACCTTATCACCACCGTGCTTCCACTCGAGCCTGGTCGGGACCGTGGGCCTCGTCTTGTCGACGCGCAGCTCCTCGCCTTCTTCCTCCTCGACAGTGGTGGCGCTGAGGGCCGAGCTCTTGCGGGTGATGCCGTCGGACGAGTCGATGAGCTCGATCTCAGGAAGGGCTGGGTCCTGGTCCGGGGCAAGGATGGGCGAGCCCGGGGTGTGCACCTCCTCCTCGATGGGCAGCGGCAGGCGCGGCGGCCGCGTCAGGTACATGTCGGTGATGCTGCTGCTGGGGATGAGCGGCGGGTCGGGCAGGGCGGAGTGGTGGGAGCGGAGGGACGAGGCCTCGACGGGCACGTCTACGGGCTTGGAGGGCTCATCGCGAGGGGCGAGCTTGGGCTCCGAGGCCGGGATGGCGGCGGCGACGGCAGCGAGGACGGCAGGCGCGATAGGCTTGGAGGGCGCCGAGGCGTTGCTATGCGGCGAGCCACTGAGCGACGAGACGGCCGTGGTGGGCAGGCTCTTGGGTCGGTTGACGACGGTGGAGCCCTGGGCCTGGGCAAGCGAGGGCTCTGGAGGCGCGGCGGACCGGGTCGCCGTGTGGCCGGGGATGATGTTGCGGGCGTCCTTTCGGTTGTACCGGGGCGAGTCGTGGCCGGAGCCCGGAGCCTGCGCGGAGGGGGTGGACGACGTGGTCGGCGTCGCGGGCTTGGACGACGAGGACGGGTTGTTGCCCATGGTGGTGCTATGTATGGCGGCTATGTCTGTATGCGTGTGATTGCCGAGGCGGGCTTTTTTTTTTTTTTGGCGAGGGAGGGCGGCGCGGGCGGTTTGGCAGCAAGGGAGGCGGCAGGGCCCCGGTTGCCGGAGGAGGTGGTCAAAAGGGAGAAGTCACAGGGCCGGCCCCGAGATATCGAAGCAAGGTCGAGGTTTGGGGGTCGGAAGTCGGAGTTCGAGGTGGTGATAGTGGAGGGGATGGTGTGGAGAGGAGGGACGAAAGGAGCCCGCTGGCCGTTTATCGCCAATGGCACTCGCCCCGAATGCGGCAGCGAAACACGTCCAAGCACCCTTTCGTCCCCTCGTATCTCACTACCAAGATCAGATATATTGGGCAACCGACGCAATTCTTGTACCGGGCAAACGCCCCCCCCCCCGTCATTCACCCTCGGCTCAACAATCAATCAAGCCAACCTCAGGCCTGCTCAACAGGTACACTGAGTCGACAAAACGCACCCGCGCTACTGACACAACGCCCCCCCGGAACTTGTGTAGCGCGGGGTGGGAGCTGTCAAAGCAAGCAAGGAGGGTTTAAGAACCCAAAAAAAGGATGATTGGCGTCCCGCTTAGAGAAATTCAATTGAGGGGGCTTGAGCTGTGAATGGACATGTTTTTTTCACTAGTGCCATGATGGCTGCTGTGCTCAATCATGGTCATTCCCTTTGTCACACGACCAGTTTTTTTTTTTTTTCCCTTGGGTATATGTGCCACTGTCGTCAACTCTTTCCTCCCCAAGGGTTGCTGGTCCCCCCGGGGCAGTGGAGAGACGCGAAAGGTGGCGGTTCATGGACGCAAGGGAGTTTGACGTGTCAAACTAAGACTTGGCGGGTACTTCCCCCGCGCAGTGGCTGCTGCTGCAAAGCATTGTACCCGTAAGCTCCCAACAGGTAGCCCCTATTGCTGATGCCGGGGTGCTGTCGCAGTGGCTGGCTGGCGCTGGCATGCTCCGGGTGGGGTGAGACGGGCCGAACCTCTATCAACCACAGTTCATCGTAATGCAGCTCATTGTATCTGCATCTTAGCTCAGTCAAGACTACTTTGCTCGTGTCCTTCCTTTGGTTCTGCAGTTTTGCAGTTCTTCCGGCACAGAGGGATTCCGCGATCCCTTCAATGACATCATAACGTCCCTCTCGTTGTGCTGTGACAAGCACAGCACCTCTCGCTTTTGGACTCTCAACCGCCATCAACAACAGCAAACATGGCCGACCAATCTCCATCCACTCTCTCTATCCTTCTCGATACCCTCTCCGCAATCTTCTCCTTTTTCGCGTCCATCAACTGGTCCCTGCGCATCTCACAACTGTTCTACATCTTCGCCCTGCCCTTCCGCCTCACCCTCTACCCCTTGCGCATCGTCACGGGCATCCTTCTTACCGTCTTTGCTCCCCTAATCTACCTGTTCTCATCCTTCATCTCGATTTTCCGAGCTTGTGTGGCCTTCCTGGCCAGCCTTGAGGTACGTTGTGTCTATCCAAGCTTGTTTCGACAAAAAAAGATTAGTAGCTAATCAGGCCCTCACGGGTAGCCTCTGTACACTTTTGTAAGAAGCCACTCTCCGTCTTGTTCGGATCACACATCTAACATACCATCTAGTTTGGAGCAGCGGCAGGCGTTGGGATCATTACCGGCATCATGCTCGCTATCTTCTCCTCCATCGCCACCAGCCGTCTCGGCATGCAAGATGATGAATATTCGTCAAAGTCTAGGTCCAAGGAAAGGCTCCTCAGAGACACTCAAAACCTGCGGGACTCCTCCTCTACCGATATCGATTTTCAGTGGCTTGAATCACCTTCGTCCCGGCGCAAACCTACCGGCCTGCTGTCTCAAACTATACACGAAGAAGAAGACGATTCTGAATTCTAACCAAGGTAGCCACACCATCATGGTCCGTCAAATTTCAAATAGCTAGAGATATTTGACTAAGAGTACATGTTCTTACAACCTCTCCTCCAGCGAACCAAAAAGGATGTCTCAGCATTCGAGTCTTATGAACCACTGCCGCGTCACGCTATCTCTCATGCTTTAAAAATAGCAAAGCCACGCCTTATCTTGTAATAGTCATAGACGTCTTCTCTTTCCTGCAAATCCGTTTACGCCGCACTTTTGTGCCTGTATTCATACTCATACGTTGTACCTGTTCAAGTAATCAATTCTGATAACGCCTGTTTCATCCTCGCGAGTGGTCTTATTGGCCGAGCCTCCTATCGTCGGTACACATCGCGGTCTGATCTCTCTCGATCTCGTGATCGTTCGAGCCGGGGCGACCGGCTGCGGCTCATGGTGCCCCGATCTCGGTCGTATCGTCGATCCTCTCTGCTGTTGCGCCGGCGTCGATCATCACGGGGCCAATCCTCTCTGGGTCGGTCATCCCTCGGTGGACGATCATCTCTCCAACGGCCTCCGTCATCTCGTTTATAAGCAGGAATGTATGTATCAATGTCTGCACCACCTCTAGGCCCGGGTCCTCCTCGGCCTCCACGGGGACCTCGATCTCGGTAGTCACCATCTTCTCCAGGGGGTGGACGAGGAGGTGGTCCTCGTTCGCGTTGCTGCCATGCGGGTCGGCGCTCATCATTTCGGTAGCGACCCCCGTTCACCCCGTTACGGCCATTCCCGTACGCATCGCTGCTGTTGAAACCAGCGGTAGCTCCATTTGCGTCCGGGCCAATTCCCACGGTTCCTCCCTTGGGAGCCGGAGGGAGAGCGGCCTTGCGGTCATGGAACTTTCTTCGATCAAGTTCGTGACTTTCTTCGTAGGTTGGAATTTCATGCGGTTCCAAGGGGAGCGGTTGCATTTTGAAATAGGGGTGGCTGAGAGCATCAACGGCGTTGATTCGCGTTCGCCAATCTAGTTTTAACAACTCTTTGAGAAGCGAAATGGCACCCGAGCCGAACCTGAGAATGAGTTAGATTTTTACCCAGGAATTCACAAAGAGCCGATGGGCACCTACTCTCTGAATCGATTTTGGATATTACCGGGTCTGGGACGCGGTGTAAGGTGATCGCCCCCCGGCAGTGTTTTCCATCTCGGCATGTTTTCGTCTGTAGGGGATCCCATCAAGTCCCAGATGATTTCTAGCTGGTGGCTGTCACTCTCGCCAGCCAGAATAGGCTTTCGCACAAGCATTTCGCCAAAGATACAGCTGGTTTCAGTTAAAACCCAATTCATAAGAAAAATCCCAGGACCAGCTTTGGTACTCACCCAACGCCCCAAACATCGATAGCAGGTGTATATTGACGCAGCTGAAGCAATAGCTCCGGTGGTCTGTACCACCGTGTTACCACCAAACCGGTATACTCTCGTTTGGCGTCACCCATGATCTGGCCGGCCTTGGGGGTTGGTCCATCGTAGTGGCGAGCTAGACCAAAATCCGCAATTTGCAGGATGCCTTGATTGTTGATAAGAATATTGGCGGCCTTCATATCACGGTGAAGAATATGATTCTCGTGCAAATAACGAAGACCCTCGAGTAGCTGAAGCATATAGCACTTGATCTGGGCTTCTTTGAATTGGACAGAAGGGTTGTCGAGGAGACCGGAAAGATCGTGGTCCATGTAAGGCATGACCATGTACATAATGGGCTTCTTGCGCTTATCGCCTGGAGTAATGTTGCGTCAGAAATTGAAGCATGTAGGTTTGGCGACTCAATGACGGGCACTCACTCGAACGCGAAGGGTGCTCAACGGCCATGTCTTCTAGTCGGAGAACATTTTTGTGAGATAAGAGTTTGAGCAGTTTAATTTCTCGGAGCGCGGTGATTGGAAACTGCAGGGTGTCAGAAATGCAAAGGTCGAAGTTTTGAGCAACGCTTGAGCATGACATACGCCATCCTTTTCATGGTGCATGATGATTTTCTTGAGTGCAACAGATGCGCCTGTCTTGCGCGATCGGGCTCGGTGAACCTCACTAGTGAGATGGAGTTCGAAATCAGCAAAGTTGTTCAACCCAACCGTCAATGGCATGCGCCAGTCAGGGATCCGCCATACCCAAAGGTTCCTTCGCCAAGCTTGCCTTGCAGCTCATAGTCGGAGATGCGCGAGCAGCCAAGGAAGCTGGACCGCGGTCGCAGGTGATTGAGAGCAAAGGTCCGTGGGGATGTGCCGTCTGGCGGCGTATCCGTTTGTCGCTCCATGTTAGAAAAGCGCGGGGTGAGGCGATGGAATCGTAACAGACAGAGGTGGAGAGTGGTTGGATGTGTTTGTGGTTGTGGTTCGCGCGCGTCAGGCGAAGGGTGGGCCGTCTTCAGGTTGGACTAGGACTCGCATCGCAATGCATCAAGCTCAGGAACCGCGAATGAAGCGAAGGGCAGAAAAAAATCGTCTGTGCGGTTGTCGAGTCGGCGAGGCGATGCGCGCAGGCGATGGCGGCGGTGATGGAAAAGGAGAAAAGGAGGGGGTTGAAGTTGTGTCAAAGACAATGGTTTGCTTTTGTACAGCGTCGGACATGCTATCACAGCCGGGCTGGAGAACAGGGCGAGAGACCCAGCCCAGCGGCGAAGCGTCCAAAGCGGTGAGAACAAAAAACCGGCAGAATTTTCTCGATTAGGTCAGATCCAACAAGGGGTCTGGACGCAAGGTACGTATCTTGTTTTGTATTTGCCCATTTTGCTCATCCGCCTATTCAGTCAACGTTCTAGCCCACCAATACTGCGTCGGTGGCGACCTGCACTCCCCTTCTAGAAAGAAGGTTGCTGTGGACAGACGTCATCACTTAGAAGTTGCTAAGGGCGCAGAGTGTCCTCGACCTTGTCTACTCAATTAATCGCTGTCCCACGGCCGCGCATTGAATGGCACCATGCTGAGCTCATTAGCCACCTTGACAACCTGACAGGTGTCGATGCGTTTTCGACACCTGGCCGTTGAAAAGGCCGGTGCTGCGAGGAAACGTCACAGCAGGCATATGGTCTCAAGTTACGCCGGCCCGGGTCTCGTAAACCTGGGTGTGCCAGATGGTCGGATTTTAACGGCGTAAGGCGGCCCGGAAATCGGAGGAGACGTTGCGCGCCTCGCATCACATCGCCTCGCCTTGCCATTTGCAATATGCGTCCTGTGTGTCTCTCTCGCGCCATCTGCACCAACAAACCCACTTGCCAGAAGAAAAGAAGAAAAATTACGCTGGCTCCATTGACGAGCGTCAACACCTTGATGACGCCGTTGGTTATGGAACCCGGTTTGGCTTAGCAGCAGTGGAGAACGAGAGGGTTGCAGCGGTGTTCTTCCCTCATTCTTCCCGCCCACTTCACGAGCTGTCCGTGCTGAGCTTGCAGGCCCAGCCTGGACCATCCCCAGCCCCAATCCTCGTCAAAGACGACCATGAATGACAAGGGCAAAACGGCCATTGGCAGGAAATCAAACCCCGGGCCTGTTCAAAAAAGGCCGGCAGGGTTGCTTCTTCTCTGGGGTAATCGCCAAATGAGAAAAGAGCCTCCTCGCAGGCCGACGACGGATCAGTGTCCAACTACCGGATGGAGAGAGCGCGTCCAATTACCGGCATAGCCGTACCTCCAAGCAGAAAAATCCAGACCACTCAATTAATCCACGCGCGTCTGTCGCTGCACCATTCGTCGCATGGCCCCATTCGTCGGCCGCATGCTCCGTGCTCCAGTCAGAACAACACCAACGGCTATCTATCCTTAGGATCTGTGAAGAGGGAGATGAGAAAACTTCCCGAATGCTACGCACTGCGCCCAGACCGGGCCGGGGGGAAGGGCTCAAAAGGAAAAAACCAGGCTAACTCGCGTCAGATGAGCTATGTGACTAGGGATGCTGCCGTGTGTGCAACCTAGCTCATCTCTCACTCGCCAGACGAGGCCAAAGTCGAGTTACTATTACCCCTCCAAAACTCCAAATCGAAGTTGCTATTACCCCTCCAAAACTCGAAAGGGATCCACATGATCTTGTGTCGTGCAAGGTTTCGCGCCTGTCCCCCGGTATCGCCTAAAGAGGAGTCGCCTCCTCAATATTTTTTTTATTCATATACTACAGTATTCCGCCTTCTCTTCCTTCTTCTTAGTATTCTGCTCCATTCGTCCCTGAGGCCTTGCCATTGTTCTCGTTGGTCAATTTGTCATCGGCAGTAGTTGGGTTTTTTTCTCACGCGCGCCCCTCCCCGCCACTAAATTCAGGCCAACTGGTGGTTGATGCATCGTTATCGCAACGTTACGCACTGATTGCGCCCGCTCGCTCATCCTCTTATCACCCTCAATCTGACTCTCGGCCTGCACCCGTTTTGCTGTCTTGACTCGCTGTGATTCCGCTTTTTCCCCTTCGAGATCTTATCTTCCCTCTTCTCTCACATCCACCCATCTCAAACACATCCATACGCCATGACTGAATATCGCCCTTCCTCGTCCTCGTTTGTCAATGGCAATCATGTGCGTCAGTCGAGCATCAACAGCAATCTAAACGGCAGCTTCAATGGTGCCTTCGGCGGGAGTGTCAACGGCGACCATGTCACTGGCAACGGAATCTTCAGCCGCCACGGCAGCATCGCAGGCAGCATCGCGGGCAGTGTCATTCCCAGCAACATCAGCCAGATCAAGACCCAAGCCGAGACCACATACCCAGAATCTCGCGTCCTTATCATCGGCACTGGAGGCACCATCTGCATGCAGCAGGGCCCCGATGGCCTCCAGCCAACCGACGGCTTCCTGGAAAATGCCATGGCCCCACGCCCATCCTTCAACGATAACAGCCCATCAGGTACGTGTGGAAAACTGGGACCCTTTTTGCCATGATTTTTTTGACTTCTCATGACATACAAACAATCATGACACATCCCTACCACCATTCGCCAGCACCATTTCCGCACCACCACGCAACCTCTTTATTCTAACAAGTATTACAGTCGGTCTTCCTGCATACCGCAATGGACAGCGCATTCTCATCGACTCCCTCCGCACACCCCCTACCGCTTACAACCGCCATGTCCGCTACGGCATCCTAGAGTTCAATCCCTTGCTTGATTCTAGCTCCATCTCGGCCAACGATTGGGATGCCATCGCTTCATCCATCCATGAAAACTACCACCTCTTTGATGGCTTCGTCATTCTCCATGGCACCGATTCACTTGCCTACACTGCCTCCGCTCTCTCCTTCATGATGAACAACCTCGGGAAGCCCGTCATCCTCACTGGCTCCCAGGCCCCCATCTTCTCCCTCCAGTCCGATGGTGTTGACAACCTTCTGGGCTCCCTCATCATTGCCGGCACCTTTGTCATTCCCGAAGTCTGTCTCTTCTTCCACCACCACCTCTACCGTGGTAACCGCACTACAAAAGTGTCAGCGACCAACTTCAATGCCTTTGATAGCCCCAATTCTGAGCCCCTTGCCAAAGTCAATGGCCTTGGCATCACCATCAATTGGCCTCTCGTCCTCCGCCCAACATCGATCGCAAAGTTCCACGTCTCTAAGGGCCTGGACACGACTCACGTCGCCTGTTTGCGCGTTTTTCCCGGCATCAAGCCTGAAATGGTGGACGCCGTCCTTCGCTTGCCCGGTCTCCGCGGTCTTATCCTGGAGACCTTCGGCATGGGTAACATCCCCGGCGGCGCCGATGGTCCCCTGACTCAGGTGATCAAGGCCGCTGTCGGTCGTGGAGTTGTCATTATCAACGTCAGCCAGTGTGTAAATGGTTTCGTCTCACCTGTATATGCTCCCGGTACAGTTCTCGGCCGTGCTGGTGTCATTTTCGGACTTGATCTTACTGCCGAGGCTGCTCTCACCAAACTGTCTTATCTGCTCGCCCTTCCCGGCCTCACACCCCACGACATCAGCGAGAAGCTGTCTCATTCTCTGCGCGGCGAGATGACTGAAATTGCTCATCAGAGTTTCTCTCACCCCGCTGGCTCCCTGGACTTTGCTGCTGCCCATCTGACGCGCGATGAGACTGCATTCAGTGCACTGGGTTACGCCATCGAGAATGGTGAGCTGGATCTGGTCAAGGAGCTTCTGCAGGGCGAGGGTAGCCAGTTACTTAAGCTGTCTGACTACGCTGGCAACACTGCTGCGCATCTTGCTGCTGTCTCTGGCAGCACCGAGATCCTTTTGGAGCTTCTCCACCGTGGCGCCAGCGTACACGAGCGCAATCGGGCAAACCACTCGCCTCTCTTCATTGCCATTAAATCTGGCAAAGAGCCTTGCGCTCAGCTTCTCCGCCTTGCTGGCGCCCACTTGTCCCCTGAGGAGAGGGAGTGTCTCCCTGGCGGCCAGGAGAGCCCCATGTAAGAGGTTTCGTGGAAACCAAAAAAAATCGGCCTATGTCGTTCGGAGGTATATAAAGGAGAATAAAATTGAACAAAAAGGGATATGTGAAGCATTGCGTTTTATGTTACCGTTTGAGTCGAGCAGGATGCTTGGGAGTTTGTTTTGTTACATAGCATATAGCAGGATAGCTAGACGGCGGAGTTTGATATTCGTTCACCTACTCGCAAGGGATGTAGAGAAAAGCTGAGCAGTATTGCTTTTTATTTATTATTATTATTATTTTCTACAAATCCCGCTTCAAGCTGTTTCAGAAACTTCCTTTTCACTATTCTTTCGCCAGTAGAAATGGGGACAAGAGAGCATATTTAAACCAAACTCTAACGCCAAATCCAACTGGGTGGAAACTACGAGACCTTGATGCCGACAAATTGTCAACCTAGGGATAGGCAAAGCTGCTTGGTCTCGTTGGCTCTCACCTGACTCTTCTCACAGCTTCTGTCTCTGTCTCTGCCTCTGCGGCTACAGCTACAGCTACAGCTACAGCGACAGCTACTGCTACTGCTACAGCGACAGCTACTGCTACTGCTACAGCGACAGCGACTGCTACTGCTACTGCTACTGCTACTGCTACTGCTACTGCTACTGCTACTGCTACTGCTACTGCTACTGCTACTGCTACTGCTACTGCTACTGCTACTGCTAACTCCTATTGTCTTATTTTATTTCATTTTTATAGAGGCTATGGTTAATTCCCCCAGTGGGGAGCTTTTGTCTTCGGCGGCCCTCAGGGGGCGCTGCCGCAGGCCCTCCTCGCACGCTTGATACATAGTAAATGTAATACCAATAAAAGGACATCTATATTGCGTGGAATTGCGCCTTTGCCGCCTTCTGCCGTCTTCTCCCGGTTTTTAAACTAGTGATAACCAATGCTCCTTTCAGTGTAAATTTTGGATATCTCATTTTAGAAAGGCAAAGCTGGAAGCTGAAGCCCACTCACTTCGTGTACGTGTACTTACTTTTCTATCAGCTTTGCCTAATTACTGAACAAGTAGTTTTAACCAATCACTCTTGTACATAGATATACAACTCACGAAGGAAATGAGAGGTACATTCTAGCTTCACAGAGCAAGACCTAGACTGACCAGCGCCGCGGAATTGTGATCTAGAGAAGAAAAAAAAAATCCCCGACTTGAATTACGATTCTACTCGGGCTGCCTACCCTACATGGCTACCTCACCTAGGACCCCCTGCAATAATACCATCTTGGCTCCATCTAAACTCACCGACCATGGTGCGTATAGTCTAGCTAAACACAAGAATCGAGATATCCGACCACCACAAAACATCACTAACCTAGCCAGCTCGATTGTGTCACAGCAACAAGCCATCACCGCTTCTCATGTACATGTTGCCCAGATGGGGCAGGGCTACACAACTGACATCGTGATTTGCACAAATAAAAGACATAAACGAAGCCGCGTCGCGGTAGTAATAGTTGTTACCGCCTCCCCTTTGTACGTTGTCCTAGCCGTTGCAATGCCTGCGCTCCGTCCTTTTCGTAACACGAAGCCACCCCCTTCGTGAGTCCAGATCTCTTTCATCAACTGCCATGGTCTTTGTTTCGTATGCATCCCGGGCCCATTACCAAAGAAACGCCTGCTCCCTCGACGACTGCTATAGATACGTTGCAATAGTACCTGGGAAAAGCAGGACTGACATGCTAAACACCGAGGTCCAGGGCTGGGCTGGAACCCCCTTCTCAATGCACATTTCGCTGGGCGACTTTGCTGGCCGATTATCGAAGGAAAAGGTCCCCAACGCCGTTTCTCAATGTCCTTGTTCTATCCACATGATCAAAGCCGAGGTAGTCATCATCGGTCTGTGCCACACTCCAGAGTTCATCATCTATCGCAACTGTTAGTCGTGCCAATGCAGAGACGGGTGAACCATTCTACTAACCATCGCTGAGGTACTGGGGCTTCGAGTAATTGGCTCGTCGAACAAGAGCGAACTTGATTTTCTCGAAGCTCTTGCCTTTGATTCCAGTTCGCTTCTCCAGTCGCTTCTTGGTATCCGCAAATTTTTCGCCCTGGTAGCATGTGAGTGGTGTGCGCATCGCATAGCCATACGCAGAGCAACATACCTCGACTAGCAAGAACTTGAACGGAATTCCGTGGACACGGCTAACGTCAGTCTGGAAGTGGAAAACTTGAATGTAGCGACCGTCTGCCACTGCCAACTCCTCTTGAGGCACACGCTCCGCATAGATTTGCGTGAACTCATTCAGATTGGCGACGGGATGGTCTCGGAGTGGTTCGCGGTAGAATCTGTTAGAACTGGTCTCGTAAACCCGTATTCTGCCACCCTCTTCTTCGCTCGAAATTTGGGCCTTCTTAACCAGGGCCTGAATCAGCTCATCGACGGTGCCGGTCTTTGAAACCAGCAGATCGTATTGATCCTTGTTGCGATTAGCAGCCATCGTAATTGAAAACGGGGGGATTATTACCTCCTTGGTGATGCCTTCACTCAACCAAGTCAGCTTGATGCTCTTCTTGGTGTCTAGCTCAGCCAGACTCATCTCAAGGACCTCAAAGTAGAAAGCGTCGCCTCGCTGGGTAGAGTTAAGGGAAGTGGAACCCATGGGGTTGAGAATTTGCCGCAAGGTAGGGTTAGCTCCACGTCTCACTGTGGCCTTGGGGTTGTTTGTTGCTGCGTTCACCGTCCAGAATCGGATGTGTGTGGGATCGACTTTCAGGTGTGCACCAACCCGCTCGGCCAGAGTGTCATACGTAATTTTGGAATTGAGAACCAGGTCGAATGGTGGATACTCGTTTTGATCGCATCGGTTAGGGTGGGCGTGGAATCTGACCGTCTTCTTGTTTTCAAGAAAGTCATAGTATTCACGCGCATCATCAAACCGATCAGATGTGCCGACCCTTATGCTTGTTAGCAGTATTCGATTTCAGACCGTTCCAGCAACTTACGCATCCTGTGGTTTGTCGGTTGAGCGCTTCTGGTCCGACTTGCGCTCGCTGGTGCGTTGGAAGCAGATAATGTCTCCATCCTGGAGTTCAGCAACCTTCAACGACTGCTTTGGTTTGAGGGGCTCAATCATGGTTGGTTTGATTTCCTGCCAAAGGTTAGACTTTATGAGACGTAGGTACCATGGGGCTGATCTTACCTCCCACAGAAGAAGCTTTTCATCGGAAGGTAGCTTGTCTCCCCAATTCATTTTCTTGAGAATTTGTGGAATTAGCTCCTCGACCTTCTTCTCCTTGGCAATGTACACATGGCCAACACCGGTCAGAGTCTGGGTCTCGACATCAAAATGTTTTAGGAGGAGCAAAATGGTGTCGTTTTTGACAATGACGCCATTTGGCTGACTCTGGTACGAGGGCCAAACAGGTTCGCCGTCAGCATTAACCTCCTCTGCCACCTCGGCCCAAACACGAAGGCTGGTATCTCGATGCGCAGCTGAGCGAGCATACGTCTCCTCGACTGTAAGACGAAGATCCATAATTGGTTGATCAGGACGGATAGTCTTGTTTTGTCGGTTAACCATCAACCAGAGGCGAACCTTGCGCGGATCTTCACCCATGTCGCCAGCGACCTGGGCGACAAATTCCTCCATGGTCATTGCTCGGCGGATTCGGTAGAATTTGGGAGCGGCAGGGTCGGTCTCAGGGTTGGCGTCAAACTGGCAAAGGTCGGTTCCGCCGTATTGTTGGAATGACTTATCGGTGATGACCTTTGCCATCATGTAAAGATGGGCCTCCCTCTGCTCTTTCCTCCTAGCTTCTCGAAGTGCAGTCTCCTCTTCAAAACGTTCCTCTGTTGCAGGTCAGTAACATTTTAAAAAGAATATGGCAAGCAAGATACTCACTCAGGTGTCGGGGAATGTCGTCATTGGTCACCGGAGCGAGGACTTTGTCAAGACGCGACTGGCGAATATACACTAACATGTATGCGCTGTTCTGGCGCATGATGGGTGTCTTCTTCTGAAGGGGCGCGCGTGGGTAGCCGTTGGGAGGGCGATACTCTCCTCCAAAGTTTTCTTCAAGCACCTCCCTCATGGTGGCTTTTGTAACCTTGTCGTCGTCATACTTGTAGAACCAGCCGTCCTTGTTGGGCTTTAGAAAGGCATAGTAATGTCCGGCATTTAGGTCACCACTGTGGACTAGAACACCATGGAGCTGGTACGTCCAAGGCTCAGACCTGTCAGCGTCCTCAGAGAGATATGGAGCGGCGTCGAAGATTTCGGGGAACTCGAGACGGTCGTTGATCTTCATTGTCATGTCGCGTTGAAAGTCATACTCGAAGCGTCTAAGCTGTAAGTGAAGCACGTCGGGGAAGTGGGTAAAGATATCTCCCTTGTTGGCATCCTGGAGCTTGTACTGCTCGCCAGCAAAGTACTGATTCTCTCCATCAAGCTTCTCGGGACGAATGTAGTCCTCAAAACTCTCGAGCAGATTCTTGTTCCCGCTCACGTTGAGCTGGATATCCCAAAAGTCTTGGACGACACTGGATTCGTAGTCGACGTTAATACATGAAATGTATGTCTTCTGCTTTCCGCTAAAAATTTCGGGCAGAACGTTCTGGGCCTTGGTGCCCTTCATGTTCTCTTCCATTTTATCCATTAGCTTTCGAGATAGCTCTTGAACATCTTGTTGCTCAAAAATCTGCCTAGTATCCCAACCGAAAGACTTGGTGAGCTCATTTGTCCCAACAGCCTGCTCTGATGTTTGCAACTGGTAAAAGAGTCGCTGTAGTGTGTATGCGTAGTTGGTCATGCTCTGGTCAGTTTCGGTGGGGATTTCATAAATGGCCTGTATACGTCAGCACTACTATTGAGCACCAGGGACGGGGAAACATGCCTTTCGGAATGCATTTGTGAAGTACAATGATTGTAGAAGGGAGTTGAGGTAACAGGTGGCGCCTTGGTTCTTCAGGCCGACATATCCAGTTTCCTTCTTGGAGTCGTAGTTGGCAAAGTTGTGCCATAGGACACCTGTCTCATCCTCGACAAACCGAAGATATGCGGTGATGTTGGCAGTGTCATTTTCGCAAAGCGGTCGGCTTCCACCTTCCCAGGGCACATTGAACATGCGCCTGTGCTCAACAAATCGTGTGAAACCCCAGTCGCCCTCCTCCTTTGTAAAGCGATGGTGGGCGGCATGGTGAACGTATAGGCTGGGGTCGTTCGGGTTCCACAGGACGAGAGCAAATTGGACGCAGCAGCTCCAGTTTTCGGGGACAGCGTCGGCATCGAAGCCGTGTTCGAGGTAGATGGAGCATTGATCAATGTTGTTGCCGTGGGGGAAAAGCAAGATGCGCCTGCAGCGGGGAACACGAGGGTCAGCGACAAGGATGACATGGTTGTGGGGTGGTGACAGTGTCATTGAACGCACCATGGATATCCGCCAGCCTGGAAAACAGGACCATGCTCCTTCTTCCCTAGGCTGCGCCAGTTCTCGACGGTCCAGGTGTTGTGGTGGTCACCGAGGATCTTGGGTTCGTCGATTAGTGGGGGTAGGACAAGCTCCCTCATCGCATCGTCTGTTCCGGTCTATTGTTAGCTGGAGAGGTCGGGCGGGATCGCGAGCGGGAACCGGGCGAGGACGCAATCGAGTATACGAAAATAGGAGGGGGATTAACGCACGATCGCTGGCTAAAGGCAAGTCCTGGAGCTGTTCTCCATCTTGATCGAGATTGTCGGGGTTAATGATGGCCACATCCTTGTCGGGTTCATTGGCGACGCCGACGTAATCGTCCGTGTCCATGACCATGTCGTTGGGGGAATTTACGTCGTGACTCTAGTGACGGAGAGGATTGTCAGTATGTAGCTCCCCTCGAGATCAGGCTGAGCGAGTTGAAGTGGGGAGGGAGAGGAAATGCCGGTGGCGACAGCAAGCGGCGTTTGGTGGTGGGCGTGGATGAGATCAAGGTGAATTGGCGGGGGAGATGACGCAGGGAAGCGAGGGCGCAGGAGGAGAAAACGGGCCATGCAAGAGGTGCACAAGAAGGACAAAACGTACCATGTTGAAATGGGTGGCGACCGCGTAGACGACAGCTTGCTTTGGAGGCGGACGCGGGCGAAAGAGCAAGTGAGACACAGGAAGGAAGATCTCACGAGACGTCGAGAGAGGCGCCGACGGCTTGGAGCGGGCGGGCGTCTCGGCAACGGCAGCACCAGTGGCAGCAGTGGCCACAGCTCGACAGCCAAGTCGAGGAAAGGAAAAGGAACACGGCGGAGAGGTAGAGAAAGGGAGAGGATGGTGACAGAGGGAGCTTGGCCGGGTAGGAAAAAAAAAGAGGAAGATGGACGTAGGAGGAGTAAAGATTGGAAGGATTGTGGTCGGTCACTAAATCAGAATGGAGACGACTGAACCAGCAAAATCCAACAAAAAACCCCGTGTCCCGAGCTCCAGATCCCCAAGTCCAAGAACAAAGTCTGAACAAAGGCGTGGGATGGACAAACAGAGTCGGCGGGTGGATGGAGTGGAGAGGAAGAGATGCTAAGCCCGCCTTGCATCAATCAATCAATCAGGCACACCAGCGACGACGAGCAATCGTGGTGGGCTCGGTCTACAGAGGGAGCGTTACCTAACTACCTACTACTACACAGAGCACACCTAGCACAGCCGCCTAGTTTCAGTCAAGCCAGTTAGGCAGAGAGGAATCTGACGAGGGGCGGGTAGGGTTAGGTGGGTACCTCTGTCTGTGCGCAGCTGTCGCGGGGACCAAAGTACTGGCTTAGCATGCCCCGCCACACATCGAGCGTCATCAGGTCACCCCGCCAATGACGTTTCGGGCCTGATTTCTCTTAAGGTACCCCGATTCACCATCTAGGGATGTTGAACTCTGCTCCGAGACATTGCTTGGCGATTGGCGTAAACACTGGGCGTGTGCCGTTGCGAGTGTGATGTGCTGTCTACTAATCACGGGAGGGTGCCGAGGCGAGGCGGTTTGGCGTGGAAGCATCCATTATTCTTCCTCACGTCCTTGTGCAGCAGAACCGTCGTATTTTCTAATAGCTCATGACATAATGACATGTTTCGGCTGCAACACGATTTCGTTTGCTGGACCCTGGCGAAGTTATTTGTTAACAACCCTGGGTCAAGCATCACCCGATGTCGTGTTGCTGCAGCCGTACATGCGGGAACTCCAAAGGAATCGCAACCATGCAGAGCCAGAGCCCACGGATGATGCGCTCTGCCACCAAGACGAACGCTGTTGGTCGGATGAGCAGGAAGAACAATGGATCCGTGTATCCGCCAACCCCGCCACGTTCATCGCCAACACCGCGTATGCGGATGCGGATGTGGATTGAGGACACCCAAACGCCGTCCGCGTGTATGAATGTTCCTGTTGGTAATTAGTATTGGAACTAAGTTTGAGACTCCAAACTGTAAGGCTTATCGTTCGCCGGTATCGCCAAAGTGAAAGTGATTTTCAATGTGGGGTAACTCCCCTTCACCAGACAGTTCCCCCAAGTTTTTCCCACAGCTACCCGAGGCGCCACATGCATTCGCGGTTCCGACCGTCCTTTGCTTGGCCATGCTCCCCGGATTAGACCCTTGACGCATCGCTGTCTGTGACTCCTTCGATGTCCAATCTTGGACTCTGCAACTCACACTGCTGCGACCTTGGTGCCACTTCGCCTGCGCACTTGCTCTAGCTCGTCCGTTGAATCGGCGCTCTTTTTTTTTTTTTTCAACCTTCATCTTGCCCAACTCCGATCACGGTCTGCATGAGAGCTCCGACGACATGCCCTCCATCGCCCTGCGGCCAAGCAGGCGATGCAGACTGACCGATCCGCGAGCTCTCCTCTCGACCCCTTCAAGCTGCGACCGCCCTTCCAACCCCAGATTACACCTGCGCTGCGTTAGCAACCTGAGCAACCCAACATGGCGACCCGTCTCCATCCTTGACGAGTGAGCCAGCTCCACGCCCTTGACCAGCTTTCCTTCGAGCTCTGCTAACCTGATGCTGAAGATGGGTTGCCAAAGAGGCTCGACCCATCAGCCTTCGTCAGCTCATGGTCTTCGGTCGGTCTCTCACGGAATCGCGCCTCATCAGCTCTGCAAATTATGTCCGCACTGAGCTTCCTACCAGGTAAGTCGCATCTTTCGGGTCGACGGATGGTGACCTGGACGACCTCGAGCTAACGTAACCCTCAAGGCTCGCACACCGCATCCGAGATATGCAACGCTTACCATACGTTGTCGTTACGAATCCTCACATCAACGAAGTGTACAACCTGTATTACAATGCCTTTGACCAGTTTCGCAAACTGAAGGAAGTCAAAACGCTGGAGGACAATGACAGAATGTGCAACATTATCAGCCAAAATCTCAAGAGCCACCTAACTGTCATACCCAATCTGGCCATGGGCATCCTGGAATGTGGTGGGCTGATGAATCCAAACGACCTGGACATGTTCATGAACACGATTCTAAGATCTGTAAGTCTCCGCTGCCCCAATGATCTAGTTGGCCATGCTAATCGCATTTCCAGCGCATCTCTCGACGAGTCATTGCAGAGCAGCATCTTTCACTCACCGAAACCTTTAACTCTCCACATTTTTCGCCTGGTTCCAAGCTTTCAGAGGCCGATTTTATTGGAGAGGTATTCATCAAGTGCAACGCCAAGGATGTAATCGAGCGGTGCTCAAAAGCCGTTTCCGCGCTAGCCCGCTCCGTCAACGGTCCTGATGCTCAGATCCCAGAGGTGAGGGTCCACGGTCATATGGATGCCAGCTTCCCCTACATCCTCAGTCATCTCGAGTACATCATTGGCGAGCTTCTTCGCAATTCCTTCCAGGCTGTCATCGAACGCCATCAGAAGCATCCTGACCCGATCACTGCTGGTGTTCCGCCTCCCATTGAAATTACCATTTGCGAGGCAGCTCAGCACGTCATCATTCGCATCTGCGATCGTGGGGGTGGCATACCTCGTGCCGAACTCCCTTATCTCTGGTCTTTTAGCAAGGGGCCTCAGAGCCAGAAACGACTTGAGAACTTGTCACATGTGCCCCGCATGGCCGCCACTATGCAGGAGCTCCACGTTGACGGCGAGCTCGCCCGCGCGGACCTCAAGACGCCCAATTACGACAGCTCCCTATCCTCTCTAACCAGCCGCCCGCCTAGCCTGCGCTTAGGTATGGGGCTGCCCCTAAGTCGCGTCTATGCTGAGTACTGGGCTGGTAGCCTCGAGCTGCATAGTCTCGAGGGTTATGGAGTCGATGCGTTCCTGCAGATTTCTAAGCTTGGAAACAAGAACGAACAGCTTGCAACAAGGGCTAGCATGGATGCCGTATAGAGCAGGGCACTTGATCCACGGCAACGAGGCGATATGATACACTGATTTGGTACTTTTCGACATCGACTTCCATCTTGGAGCATTTAGGCGTGATAGTCTAGGTTAGGTTTTATGGGGTTTTGGGTATAAGCATGGAGTTCCGTGGGACACGTCCATTATGAATCAATACTTTTATGTATACTTGTGGTTGCGCTGAGTCAGATGAGTGAGGTCACTTCTTAGTTGAGTACAATTAAGCATCGTCACGCAGCGATCATGTGCACATCAAGCCGGGGCTAATCCAGTATGTTGTTTGGTATCATGAAAGGGTGATGACTGAATTACGTGGGAACTAAAAATGCCTAGCTGAGAAGGGCTCTACTAAAAGGTGCAAAAATAATAAAAAAAGGGCGAGACTATCAAAGCTTTCTCCGTACGTCTTGTGCGTTTCGAGGGGAGTCGGTGCTGTTGGTGTTTAGCCGCCGTCACAACCAAGAATCAGAAAACGCGGACATGTTGGTATCATAAGCTCGCAGGCGTGGCTGTGAGTCGACCAGACAAATTATACTCCAATCGTTTTCCGTCTTGGAGACCGGTAGACATTAATACCCATCTGCGCGCTACCCCATCTTTCTCCCTCCCATTGTGGTATTCTTGAACCTTTCATTTTTTTCAACTCCAAACCCCAAACTGGAGCCACAGGTAAGAGAAGCGACAAAACCACGACCGTCCCACTGCGGTCACAAAAGAGCATTGACCGTAGCCCGACCAACTTAGCGACGGCCGTGGCTGCGCACAGCGCTGCCCTGCATGGACTCGAGCTCGGCCTCGAGTTGCTTGATCTGGGCGTGGGTCTGCTCGAGATCCTTGTTGAGGCGGTCGCGCTCGGAAATGAGCTTCTGCTCCCACTGTCGGAAGCGCTGCTCCTCGATCTTGACCTGCTCGGTGAAGCGCTTGCGCAGAGCCTCTTCCTCCTCCTTGAACTTGGGGTTGTCGAGCTTGCGGGGGCGGGCCTCGCCGAACTTGCGAGTCTCCATCTGCTGGGCGCGGTAGGCCTCGTAGTGCAGCTCCTCGGTGGTGTGGATAAGGTCGAGCATGTGGGTTCGGATCAGGATGGAGCGGAGCTTCTTGAAGTCGCAGTGGTCCTCGTTCTCAACCTCAGCAACACCCCAGGAGTACTGACGACCCTTAACGATGCGACCATCGCCAGTCTTGACATCCTTCTCGGAACCGATGACGGCGAAGGGCATGGCGTTCATGAGGCTGCGAGCGTGCTGGGCAGCAGCCTCGTCGTCCTCCTCGATCGGGGGCTGGTAGATCTTGATGTTCTGGGCCTCGATAACGGAGACGATCTAAGACGCACGATTAGTGGACCGATGCTTGGTGAGTATTAGAGGGCAAATTTGAGCTTACTCTCTGCTTGAACTTGGCCAGATCAGCAGGGCTGAGAGTATCGGCCTTGGCAATGACCGGGATCAGGTTGACGCGAGAGCAGAGTCTCTTCATGACCTCGATGTCAAGGGGCTTAAGAGTGTGGCCAGTGGGGCGGATGAAGTACAGACAGGCGTGGACACGGAGATCGATCTTGTCCTGTCGGCGGGGCTGCTGCTCCTGAAGCATGTAAGACTCGTGCTGGTCGTCGAGGAACTCGATGATGGGCATCCAGGAGTCGCGGTTGTTGACATAGTCGCCGAATCCGGGGGTGTCGATGACGGTCAGGCGGACTGGTGAGGTAGTGTTAGCGGTAGCGATGACACGTCATGGCAATGGATGCATTACCCTTGAAGAACTTCTCCTCAAGCTCAGCCTTGGTGATCTCGATCTCGACCGTCTTGTCGACCTGCTTCTGGTGGCGGCGCTTGTGGTCGGCATAGTTCTTGATGGTGGTAGAGAAAAGGGTGTTGATGAAGGTGGTCTTTCCGAGGCCAGACTCGCCAGCAACCTAGAATTACGAAGTCAGATCAACATGTCAAGAGCAGAGAGCCGCGAATCAGAATATCGAAGCTCGGCGTGCATTTGCAAAAGGGGAATGGGTGTACCATAATCGTGAAGGCAGCACCACGCTTCGCGACAATCTTGTGTCGCTGGTTGGGGAGATTGGCAATGCCAATCGGTGAGGCGCTCTCAGCAGCTGCAGACATGTTGGGCGAGGTGATTTAAACGGCAGAGGAGACGGATCGAGCAGACGGGACGCTGGATGCAATATGCACGAAACAGACGGAGGCAGTGAGAGGATGCGCGGCCGGCTGCGATGATGTCGAACGAGCAGGAGCAAGACGAGGTGGAGGTTTAGGAGCTCGTGCTTCAGGGGAACGAATTTCCTGCCCTTCTTTGGGATGAGGCGTCTTAGGGGGGGGGCTGGCCTAGGCCTGCTTTGGTTGGCCAGTGCGACGCGGACCGTGAGTGGACAGTGCTGGCTGGGGAGTGGACACGGGGCACTAAGGGAAGTTAGGGACGCCAGGGAGAGGGCCAGGGTCGCGAGGCAGGAGCCATACAGAGGCGGACAGCAGCTGCCCACTCGTTCCAGTGACAGCGGTCTGGGTGGCCTGGGTAGGTGGGCACTCGTCACCCAAGGGAGCGCGAGACACGGCAGTCGCACGCACTGCACGCTGGACTGCGCACTCGTCCAGGGGGATGTGCTACAGATCCCCTTTTCTGCTGGCCAATCACATCTCATCCCGGCGCGTCTAGCCACAGACGCCGCATTCAACGGCAACGAGCCACAGGGGGACATTGCGCGCTTTCCCTGGCTTGGCTAGTCCACATTGTGACCTCCATTTGTTGGAATGAGGTCGGGACGACGGACTAAATATGTGCCGGGCTACCTCTCATCTCTCATCCGGCCCCACTTGTTGCTCCAAAAATTTTGGTTCTTATCGATAAGCCGAGTGTCGATTTTTTGGCGATCTGCGACTCGAAGTCAAGCAATTCGACATGTCCAGCAGGTGACGACAATGAAGACCGACTTCAAGGTATGAGGAGGGCCTCTTTTAACTATCAGAGCTCTGTATAAATTCAATGCGCATGTACTGACCATCCTCCGACAGTTCTCAAACTTGCTAGGCACCGTCTACTGCCAGGGCAACCTGCTCTACAGCCCCGATGGCACCCACCTATTCTCGCCCGTCGGCAACAGAGTGACGGTCTTCAACCTCGTGGAGTACGTGCGCCTAGGTTGCAATGGGAACATGAGGCGTATTTAATACCATGTTCATGTGGCTGATCTTGTTGCGCAGGAATAAATCATATACTCTCCCGTTCGCGCATCGCAAGAACATTGCTCGAATCGGCCTTACACCCCGCGGCAACCTTCTTCTCTCAATTGACGAAGATGGCCATGCTATCTTGACCAATGTTCCCCGACGCATCTCTCTCTACCACTTCACCTTCCGTGCGTCGGTCACAGCATTGGCATTTGCGCCCTCTGGCCGTCATTTCGCTGTTGGACTCGGTCGCAAGATCGAAGTGTGGCACGTCCCCTCTACCCCCGATTCCTCCACCGATGGTGAACTCGAGTTCGCCCCCTTTGTCCGATATCATACACACACTGGCCACTTTGATACCGTCCAGCATATTGAGTGGTCAAGCGACTCCCGATTTTTCCTCACCACCTCAAAGGATTTGACAGCCAGGATATGGAGCTTGAACCCTGAGGCAAACTTCACTCCGACGGTCCTCTCTGGACACAAGCAGGGTGTTATTGGAGCTTGGTTCTCGGAGAACCAGGAGATCATTTACACGGTTAGCAAGGATGGTGCCGTTTTTGATTGGCAGTACGTCAAGCCCGCCAACCGTGTGACGGAGGATGAAATGCATGACGACGACGACGATGACATGGCTTGGCGCATTGTTCAACGCCATTACTTCATGCAAGGAAGTGCTCATGTCCGTTGCGCAGCTTTTCACCCGGAAACCAACCTCCTGGTGGCTGGCTTTTCAAATGGTCTCTTTGGACTTTACGAGATGCCAGACTTTAACAACATTCACAAGCTAAGCATCTCTCAAAATGATATTGACTTCGTCACAATCAATAAGAGTGGCGAGTGGTTGGCATTTGGCGCCTCCAAGCTAGGACAGCTTCTGGTTTGGGAGTGGCAGTCCGAGTCATACATTCTGAAACAGCAGGGACATTTTGACTCGATGAACTCGCTGGTGTATTCTCCAGATGGTCAACGGATTATCACCACAGCTGATGATGGAAAGATTAAAGTCTGGGATATCCAATCGGGCTTCTGCATTGTCACCTTTACCGAACACACGAGTGGTGTGACTGCCTGCGAGTTTACCAAGAAGGGCAATGTCCTGTTCACATCCAGTCTTGACGGCTCCATCAGGGCGTGGGATCTCATTCGATACAGAAACTTCCGAACCTTTACGGCACCAACCCGACTTTCATTCTCCTGCATGGCAGTGGACCCCAGTGGCGAGGTTGTGGCCGCTGGATCTCTTGATTCATTTGACATTCATATCTGGTCTGTCCAGACAGGCCAGTTGCTCGATCGCCTATCAGGACACGAAGGGCCTGTCTCCGCTTTGGCATTTGCGCCAAACGGCAACTCGCTCGTCAGTGGCAGCTGGGATCGAACAGCCCGTATCTGGTCCATCTTCAGCCGAACCCAGACAAGTGAGCCCCTACAGCTTCAGGCCGATGTGCTCGATATTGCAATTCGACCAGACTCGTTGCAGCTAGCGATTTCAACCCTTGATGGTCAACTGACCTTTTGGTCAATGACGGAGGCTGAGCAAGTTTCTGGCTTGGATGGACGAAGAGACGCCTCTGGTGGCCGAAAGATTTCCGACCGACGAACGGCTGCCAACGTCGCTGGAACTAAGAGTTTCAACACTATACGATACAGCACCGACGGCAGCTGCCTTATTGCAGGTGGAAACAGCAAGTACATTTGCTTGTACTCGGTTACCACCATGGTGTTACTCAAGAAATTCACCGTCAGCGTCAACCTCTCTCTGTCTGGGACCCAGGAGTTCCTCAACAGCAAGTTGATGACGGAAGCTGGCCCCGCAGGAGACCTCGACGACCAGGAGGCCTCGGACAGGGAAGACCGAGTCGACAACTCTGTACCTGGCTCGAAACGCGGCGATCTTTCGGCAAGAAAGAAGATGCCCGAGGTCCGGGTGACGGGCATTGGTTTCTCGCCCACCGGAACAGCTTTCTGTGCTGCTTCAACGGAGGGTCTTCTTATCTACAGTCTGGACAATGACATCCAGTTCGACCCCTTTGACCTGAACATGGAAATCACTCCCGCTTCTACACTCGCCGTTCTGGAGACGGAGCAGGACTATCTCAAGGCCATTGTCATGGCTTTCCGTCTTAATGAAGCTGGCCTCATCAAGCGCGTCTTCCAAGCCATTCCAGCCTCTCAGGTTGGCCTCGTGGTTGCTGACGTCCCAACTGTCTACGTATCCCGCCTTCTGCGCTTCGTCGCTGCACAGACCGAGGAGTCGCCTCACATTGAGTTCTGTCTCCTCTGGATCAAGGCCATTGTCGACAAGCATGGAGCTTGGTTGTCGGCAAACCGTGCCAAAGCCGATGTGGAGCTACGCGTGGTTGCCCGGGCCGTGGCCAAGATGAGAGATGAGGTCAGGAGGTTAGCTGATGAGAATGTGTACATGGTGGATTATCTCCTAGGACAGGCCGCGGACAAGGGTAGCAAGAAAGAGGAGGTCAAGTCGCTGGATGTGTCAGGAGGTGATGCAAAAATGATTGATTTGGACGGAAAGGTGGACAGCGACGATGGTTCGGACGAGGACGAGTGGATCGGTTTAGAATAAAAGGGGCAAAGATGATTTAATACCCAAGCAATTTCAACAGTGGTGTTTCCATTCTGTTTCTAGTGATACATCTTTAGACCAACCCATGGCCTTGCATGCATAAATTACACATGAACTTCGCGCTGCTTGGGAATATTGGCCCAGGCTTCTTCAAACCCAGCCGCCCTCACCCAATTGGCCGCTGCGTACCCGTTAGCATCGAGGAGCATATGCTGCGCCCTCACCCAAGTGTCATTGTCCGGAATGTGTATCCATGGAGCACCCGCATACGGCTGCGATGCATGCTGTGCGAGTATAAGTGCTCTGGAGAGCTTGATGGTGTGTCCGTCATCGACAATGGTGTGTATCTTGGGCAGCAGATCCTCCTGCCGGGAGGCCAACGCCGGCCAATCTTTGGGCCTGTAGTTCACGAGCGCGTCCCGATTGAGCGGTGGACAGCCGCGGGCAACATACTGCAGGATGTCGAATCGAATCTTTGTCTCAAGCAGGCTGGTCTTTACTTTGGTGGGGACCCACGAGTGCTTGTTGAGTGTGAGAAAGAAGGGCGCCGAGGTGGCGTGGTGGCTGGGTCCGTGTCAGCTTAGGCGCCATCACAGGGGTTTTTTTTTCCCTGGGGAGCTTACATGAAGTAGAAGTCGAACGTGGGGACGTTGGGGGGGTGAAAGGCGGCGGCTGCGGCAACATATGCAGTCGTATGGATCATCTCGGCCGTCTTCTCCTCCAGTTCGTCGGGTCGGACTCGAACGCGGCTCGCAACCTCGATCATTTCATCTGGCGAGCGGCTCAAGACGCCGTCAAAGACGCGGTCATTGTCGTCCCAATGGGCGCTGGTCTTGAGCTTCTCATTTTCTTTGACAAGGTCGTAGAATCCCAGAATCGTTCCCATAGGGGCAGGGTTCGAGTTGGAGGCTGCCGCCTCCTTTGAGCGCGTTATGAAGTCGTGCAGCTTATTATTGTGGATAGCGGTCTGCGCAAGGGCAGCGGCTATCAAGGCAGGTTGCTCCCACTCGAGGCCGTAAAGGAGTTGGATCAATGGATGAATAAGACCTGAGATTCTGGTTAACCCCATCTCCAATGTGTGCGACACGGCTTCATCTTGGTACCACCGAACAGACGACTCTGCATATCCAGGCCTCGGTCGTCCTCCTTGAAAAGGTACTCTAGCAGCACCTCCTTCCAACCTAGCCTCTCGATCTCGTTTTGGAAAAATCTCAAAAACGAAGGGTACTGGCGGCCTTTTCCAAGATTCTCCTTGGCGGCATCCCAGTCGGTTGCGAGCTTGTCCACAACCTCGTCACGAGGCTTCATGGCTTTGAGCTGGTAGGACTTGTTGGCGTCAAAGGCAGCTTGGAGATCCTTTGCGCTTGCACCCGTGCCATAGAGGGTGAGAAGCTGGTGGACAAGCTGCGATCCGATACATGAGTGAGAAAAGGAATAATGCGTGTGAGTGGAAAAGCGGAACTCACATGATCGTGAAAGCCCTGGGTGTTGAAGAAGACATGATGGTTCTAGACTTAAAAGCTAGTTTCAATGATGCCTAAAAATAAGACCCGATGACGGCATGTGGCTAACCTCGAGATCCTTTTGGAGAAGCTCAGAGACCTTTGCAGCCTCTTCGTTGCCCTGAGTTAGACCAAGTAGACCCGAATTCTTGGGCTCGACATTGATGCGAAACGGGGTAGACATGGTAGCGAATTTCTTGGTGTAAATCAGACTCGACTTTGGTCTTGACAAAACCCTCCATGGCTGACGGAAGGGCATCTGGCTTATTTATACAGCTAAACAAAGCAAAGTGCCCCCAAAAAAGCAAAGATGAAGACCTCCAAGATTGTCCAGGGATTGTCTCCGACAGGGCTCGAGTGCAATTGGCTCGGCGTAATGGCAGAGCGACGAAGGCCGAGATGCATGAGCGGGTGTGTTAGCCTTACAACTAGTCGCAACGCGAGTCGCGATTCAATGACATGCAAATGATGTTGAGGGCGACACAACAGAAAAGCGCTGACAAATGGCGAGCTGCTAGAGGGTCGCTCAGAAACTGTATTGGTGGGACGTGATGGAATCAAGTCTTCTCAACTCGGCACTGGTCGAGCCGTCGTGGCGGTCGAGTGACGTAGGTATTTAGCCTAGACTAGCGGGGTGGGAACATATGACACGCCAGGAGAGGAAACAGACTAATAATGAAGGCATTAAGAATTGGCGAGAGAAGAGGTTACACGTGCCTTGAGGTACTTCCAATTATTACCTGCATACTGTTTAGCCGTCTTGGCCTTATTTTTTCGTTAACGCGTGCGACATTTCGGGCTTTACAAAAATGCCGTGGAATGGACTTTTCGTGCCATAATTACTGTACAACTAACTACTTCTGTTACCATCAGGCGGGTCGGGGTCGGTTCGCGTTACTAGTCTCACGCTTCATGGAGGCGGAATAGGAAAACTGGACAGTGGCTTATCTCCGACCTAACAAACTCACATCACATGTCATTTCTCATCTATCCATAATCTCTAGTACATGCTCTTTTTTTTTTTTTTTTTCATAATCGTATTTTGGCCGCGTACTTTTGCAAAATCGTTGTGCTGATGACAATGTCATCTTCCCCGGGACACGGCTCTCGAAGGGTAACATCGGCAAACTCGAGCCGTAGGCGGCTAGTGACGCGGTAGGACTTCGGGAGGTAGCGAGCTGGGTCCGCGTCCCTCATTCCCTGGGGAGCGTGGATGGTAATTGCCTGATTGAGCGTAGGTTCAAGGGGGGAGGCATTGGGGGCAGGAGCACGTTGCTGCGCTTTTGCACCTAGACGAAAATGCTGAGGGATTGCCTTCCACTTTTCGATGCGCAGGCACTTTCCCGGGTCCATCTTTACCAGTAACACAATCTTCACTGCAAAATCGGATACCTTGAACCACCAATCTCCCTTGGATTGGAGATTCTGCCACGCCTGCGGGAGGCTAGCTTCGACGATGACAGTCGGGTAGTCGTCGCAGCACGGCCGCATCTGGACGGGCTTGAAGCCTTCATTGGGGATGCCCTCGCCAACGACTCTTCCGCCCGAGTCCCTTTGGACATGGCCGGCGCTGCACATCCTTTGAAGCTGCGACGGCTCGAGCCCCATCTGCCGGCACACAAAGGCAATTGCGCTGGCGAGCTCACATATGACGTTTTTGTGATTACCAGTGAGCACCGTGACTAGAAGAAGCCTTTCGGGAGGGGGACAAAGCGAGGTGCGGATCTTGCAGGACCGGCGCTCGGCCGCAACCATGGCTTTCCTAGGCTGGTGCGCCGAGATGCCTTCAATGGCAATGGCATCATTGAGGGACTCGTCCTGCTGGGGTGACAGGTCAAAAATTTGGCTGACTCCTTGGTAGCGAAAGGCCGTCGACTCCCCAAGAAGTTTGGACCTGCCACCCGTGGCCGAGGCCAGTCCTAGCATGATGAAGAAGCAGCAGCCAAAAAGCAAAATGAAGCAATGATGAGCAGGAGATGCATTGTTGCACGAACTTTGGCAGCAAGTGGAAAACGAAACGAAACGAAACGACACGATGTTTTGTAGCAGCTTGAGGAGTTGAAGAATGTAGATCTTTTAAGGTACACCCCGCGATATCCCAAGCATTGTACCAAGAATCGCCAAATTCTAATCTTGTCAAGGTTTTCCCAGAGTTGAATCAGACAGGAGAATGAATCGACGCAGAATTGCACTTCATATGTGCATATCTGTAAGCAGATGCGAATGTTGTTCGTTCATGTATTAATCATCACCAAGGTGCCCAACCACTACTAGCCTGCGTTCGCGGTGAATTTCAGACTTATAATATACCCCGGATTTCTGTTCAAATTTAAAAAATTTTTAGCATGAATCGCGTCTGACATCATTGGCGAATGCGGGTAGAACACCACGCCGACCCGCTTACTCGGTCCTTGGAGTTCGCAAACCCGACAATTTCCAGGTGCCGAGATTGAAATCGGCACAAATAATTGATGCGATGCATGTGGAAAAATGAAATTGAATTCAAGGGTATGGTCAATCAACTCTATCTATGTGCGTCTATCATCTCATCTCGTAGCCTTTTTTGCAAGGCTTTTTTCCCCTCTTTCTGCGTCCGGATATCCTTTTTGGGGGGGTAACAAAGGAAAATAAAAAAGTGTTATGATGGGTGTCGGAAAGGTGAAATCATTTAAGCCTTGCGCTTCTTGGCGGCAGGGGCCTTCTTGTTGTCGTCATCCTCCATCTCCTCATCCTCATCCTCATCCTCGTCGTCGTCCTCAAAGTCGATGTCGCTCATGTCACCCTCCTCCTGGGCGTTGGCTGTGACGCGGGTGGTCAGCGATGGTGCGCTTTCTGGTCAGATATATGTCAACTTACTGAAGTACTTGATGGCACCGGGGTAGAGGTCCTCAGCGATGGTAACGGCAACATCATCACCAGTGGGGAAGATCTCGAGCTCGTACTCGTCCTCATCATCATCGTCCTCGTCCATCTCGTCGTCGTCGTCGGTCTTCTTGCCCTCCTTACGAGCCTGGCGCCTCTCGGCCTCCTTCTTGACGGCGGCCTCGTGCTCCTCGGGGGTGATCTTGCGACCACGGAAACCGAACCAGGAGAAGAAGCTAACGCCGTCCATGGCGGTCTCCTCCATGGCCTTCTTGAGCTCCTTGACGCTGGCGGTCTCGCCCTCCTTGCCAGCCTTCTCGTCCTCCCAGACCTTGTAGACAAGGCCGAGCATGCCACCAGTCAGGTCCTTGTCGGCCTTCCACTTGATGTTGACGGGCTCAGAGATGAGACCGGCCCAGCCATCGGTATGGCGGCGGAACCAGAACTTCTTCTCGAGGACCTTGTCCTCGAACCACTCGTTCTCCTTGAACTCCCACTTGATGGAGACGCTGCGGGGGTCGCCGTCGGGGAGCTCGAAGCGCTCGACTGTCAGGTTGACCAGGGAAGAGAGAAGTACAGCAGAGTCGGTGGGCTGGATGTACTCATCGATGTCCATGGGGGCCTGCTCGAGGACAAGGGGCCAGAACTGAGGGATGTTGTTGATCACCTCCTGGCGCCTCTTGTAGATGTCCTGGGTAAGCTTGTGCTGCTGGCGGACTGTAACATGGAAATTTTAAAATTAGCGACCACATTTTTTCACGATTGGAGGGGCAGTTGGATTGACAAGTGCGCAAGCCTCTTTGTTGAGAGGTGTAAGTTGAGAGGGGGGCAAAGACTCACGGATCTCGACCTCAACATCGTCCATCTCATCCTCAAGGTCCTGGAGCTTCTCGTATGTGACGAGAGCCTCCTCGAGGTTGGCATCCTGAAGATCGCTGGTGGTAGACATGATTACGGTTGTGTGCTTGTGAATTGCTTGTAAGAGAAACAAGACTCGTTGCGACGGGAGGGGAGAAGGCGGGATAAATAGGAGAAAAAAGATTTTTTTTTGTGGAGGATGGAGCCGGTGTGCCGTAGCTCGATTGCCAAACAAAAGGTCAGCAGCTCAACCCAAGCAAGGCAAGTCAGGGCAAAGTAGAGCTCTTTTCGTCGCGGCGCTGCACCATCTTTTCCATTGAACGTGTGTCGGTGAAATCTTTTTGGTGGGGTCGCGTTGATGTCATTGGCCCTGCGATGGCCCCTCCAAGACCCTTGTTTTTTTACTTGACAATTGGTGGTGCAGGCCCCGCTAAATGCGCCAAGCTAGCCTGCTAGAGCCCTTGGGGAAAAAAACCAGTTTAGGCGGTTGCTACTCCGTTGCCCAGCCCATCGTGCACTTTTTTGGGGGGGAAAGGAGGGGACGCCTCTTTGTCGCAGCTCCAGACGAACCCCACTGAAAGCAGAAATTCAGGGATCTAGGGGTTTTGATGCTCATGAGGGGCAACACTTTGCTCACAGGCCACTCAGGAGTCTGTGCGGCAGTGCCCCTCAACTGCCAGTTGTTGCCATATGCCCGATGATGGACGAGTGAAAAAAAAAAAAAATCGAACCAAGAAAAAAAAAGTGCTAAATGAGTACCCCACTGTGGGCTTCGTTTCTCCAGACGCCCACAAGAGTATTATGATCTTTCCACAGTTGTTGCCGCCCCAACTGAAGAAAAGAAAAAAAAATATGGGAAGAAAATTCACATGCTGATGGGGCGGTAAGGTGAGAGTGGCGGTTTCTGGGATGGCTGGTGAAGCAGGGTGTACCGTTGAATGGGAGGGAGCCTTCTCTCCAATCCGTATAAGTGCGCGGCAGCCAATGATGGACTCGGAAATTGTATCTCGGAGCGTAATTTGCTCCCTCCCTTTAAAGGGGATTGCTATTATTTTCCATTCCAGCCAGCCAGCCAGCCAGCCAGCCACGCCTGTGTCTAATCACTCATGTGTCTCAGACCATGAACATTCAAGTTACGTGGTTGGAGCTCTCAAACGAACAGTTGTGTGTCTGCCCTGCGCATGCCCCCATCTTTTTTTCGGAGAAAACCCGTTCATGGACGGCGTGGGAAAATTCTATTCCCAATGGCCCCATTGATTTCTTTTTTCGGAAGTGAGCACGTTCTGGGCCTTGGATCAACGGTTGGTAGCTCTCCCGAAGTAGCTCAGGAAACCCATCTGCCTTCCAATCAGGACTTTACTTTACATTAAACGCCCACAGGGGGGCATGTTTTCCACGTAAACGTGATACGCGTATTATCCGCGGAAGAATTTTCCTATTGTCTTGTACATATTGGTGATGGCTTTTCTTGGATACCAAAAGCGACTCCCCAGGTGAAAAGTATGTATGATTACCTGGTGTGCTAGAGATCGATTGCACATCTTCTATAGAGTCAATTGATAAGAGATAAAGTTTAATTGTGATTTTTTACGCGTTTGAGGGGCTTGGCTATTTCGACTTGAGGATTGTTAATTATACGTGTTCAAACAGTTATCTTATTGTTCCAACACTCAAGGTAGACAGGTGTAAAGATATGCACCTAGCGGCCCGTACGCCAACAACAATTAGTTGCCGGAAAAATTGGCCTCAGACAAACGCAACAACCTGTAATAGAAAAAAAAAAGTCCCCCATTGAGTTGTAGCAATACATCCCGAGATCTGACTAACCAGTATTGAATAGCGAACCTGATAGATTTCTTGTTCAGGGTAAGTGGGTCACGAGGCGGCACTTGGACAAGTCAAACGAACGAACTATATACAAAAAACTCCCGTTTAGGCAACTCTTGCATTCACCTTCACTCATTCCTCAACAGCACATCGTTTGCCTGACAATGTCTTCAGACCGCAGCACCGATAACTCGCAACATTTGCCGAGGGCGAGAACAGGCAGAAGATGAGGTCTATATAAATCGTCTCTTGCTCCCCTCTAAACCCAGATCCTCAGCTTGTCCACTTCATCATCAGACCAGCTCAATTTCTGAAAGACTTCCTTGATACGAGAAACCCCCCCCTCCCCCTTGACAAAGTCGCTCAGGAACTTGCAAAGATGATGCCCGTCGGAGGCAACACCACCATGTCGGCTTCGGACGGCTCGATCCCGCTCGAGGTTATCGTCTTCGACCGGGCCAACGCCCTCCGCGCCGAGGCGGTGGGCGCCCAGCGCGTCGAGCTCAACGCCAAGGGCTCGTACTCGGTCGGGGGCCTGACGCCCCCCGTGCAGCTCCTCCGGGACCTGCGCCAGCCCGCGGTCCCCGGCTACAAGAAGCTCGAGATACCCGTGCGCATCATGATCCGGCCCCGCCCGGCGCCCGGCCCGGAGGCGGCGGAGCGCCAGGACTTCATCTACTCGGACGACGAGTTCGAAGCCATGCGCGACGCCATCACCGAGTTCAAGGACGTCGGCGCCCTCAACCCGCTCCGCGGCGACGCCTTCGTCTTCGGCATCCTTGAGCGCGTCGGGACCGGCGTCCGCCCCGAGCACCGCGAGCTCGCCGTCGACGCCCGCCGCTGCTCCGTCCTCGTCGAGCACGCGAAGCCCATCCCCTGCGTCTTCCACCGCGCCTTCGACGCCCTCGCCACCGAGCCCGAGTGGCGCGACAACCTCAAGGAGATTGCCCGCGCCGGATTCTCCGGCGTCTTGACTTCTGGCGGACCGGGCCCTTTCACCAAGCACGTCGATCGCCTGCTGCACTTCATGTCCCACCGGCCCGATGTCCAGCTCATCGTCGGCGGCGGCGTCCGCTCCTCCAACGTCTCGATTATCAAGTCTCGCATTGCCAACACGGCCAAACTGAACGTGTGGATGCACTCGTCGTGCCTGACTGACGAGGTGGTCGAGGGCCAGGACCCCGAGGACCTCAACGCCAACGAGCTCAAGGCCCTCACGGCCGCTCTTGGACAGAATCTCACGGGCTAGTTTTCCCCTCAGTCTGTCTGGAGACCCATCTTCCACTAAAAAAAAACTCGCTGTCATGCGCGCTATCGGCTCCTCAACGTTATGGGAATGAAAACTGGTGGTGGTGGTTGGGGAAAGGAAAGGGGTTTTTCGTGCTGCGCGATATATGCATGCATGGTTCATGGCGGTTTGAAGGCTGGTTTTCGTGGAACTTAGGCGGTTGAATCAAGTTTTTTTTTTTCTAGTAGCATGTGCACACTATGGGTGTGCCACGTTTCTCTGCTAGGTAGTTTTCATCCGCCAATGAATTACTTCTACACATCCTCATTACGCCTTGCCTGTGCTCAAATCAACTCTCTAATATTTACATCGTCATCTCATCATAAACTCTCGCCCACCCCGCCTCGATTAAAAACAAACAAAGGACCCTTGCAAGCTCACTTTACAGCTGGCAAGTGTTGGAGTCCTTCGAATCATCGCGGGCAAGACCCAGGCAGTTGGAGATCTTGTAGAAAATGTCAATGTTGTTAAAGGTGCCGCTGAAGGTGGTCTGGCAAGGTCCCCAGGCAAAGACGGGCACGTCAGTGAGGGAGTGGACGCCCTGGGACTCCTCGGTGGGTAGGGTGCCGTTGACAACGAAGCCCTTGGTCGAGTCCTCGGGGTTGACGTAGTAGGAACCGTCGGCGCCCTTGGTGGCAGGCACACGGGAGCCGTTCTTGCGGACCTTGTAGTCCTCGCGGCGGTCGGGAGAGGCACCCATGCCGGCGGCGATGGCGTAGCGGGGCTCCCAGTTGACGGGGAAGTTGGCGCCAGTGCCATACTCGATACCAGCAGCCTTCTTGGTGTACTGGGACTGACCGGACTGCTCGTAGACACCAACAGCGCGGCGCTTGGCACGGTCGTCCTCCTGCTCAGTGAGATACTTGGTATCGGCAGAGCCAAAGACACTGTCATCATGTTAGCAAGTTATTTTTGTGTGTTTATTTAGCTGACTGGTACTTACTCGAAACCGTGGCCGTGGTCGGCCGAGACGATGACGAGAGTCTCATCGAGGATGTCGAGTTCCTCCAACTTGGCAATCGTAGCACGGATGGTGTCATCAAACTCAAGGAGATCACCCAGAGCGCGGTCGTAGTCAAGAGCGTGCATCTGCTTGTCAATGGAGGCACCCTCAGACATGAGGAAGAAACCCTTGTCGCCACCACGCTCGTGCAGAATGTCGACAGCCTTCAGCGTCATCTCCTTGAGGCCGGGAAGGTCGGTGGCGTCACCGTCACCGCCAGCAGGGTCGTTGCCCTGGTCCTTGAGGTTTTCGGTGTAGATGTTGCGGTCCAGCCAGACAGGAAGGTTGCTCTGGCAGAAGACACCGAGAGCTCGCTGGTCGGTAGGGGCGCTGAGGAGAGAAGTCTTGTTGAGGCTGACGGAGTAGCCCCTCTTCTCGAACTCGGCGTAGTAGTCCTTGCCCTGGTAGGAGTCGTCACCAGCGAAGAAGTACTCGGCACCACCACCGAAGTAGACGTCGGGGCCCGTGTGGTTGGTCCAGCTGTAGTTGGTGTTGCCGTTGAGAGCCTGGTCAATCAGGGGACCGTACTGGCTTCGGAGACGGGTGTGGCCGGTCAAGGCAATGGGGGTAGCATCGGCAAGGTAGGCAGTGGAAACGGCACCCCAAGCACCGCCCTGTATTTTTGGTTAGACTCAATGCCTGAAACTTATGAATTGGGAATACTAACAGTAATGCGCTTGAAGATCTCGACAATGGTCTCGACCTTGGGATCATCAAAGGGGTCCTTGGACGAATCGGCGTAAACACTGCATGCTCATTAGTATTTGGCTGGGCTAGATTACGACAGAATCACATACCCCATGGCGTTGACAGTGCTCTTGTGGCCAGTGTACAGGGCAGAGGCCGAGTTGGCAGAGTCGGTAATATAGCTGTCGATGGAGTGGGTCATCTGGTGGCCGATTATGGGGAACTCATCCATCTTCAGGCGAGTTTGGTATTTGCCGTTGATGCTCTTGTGTCCCAGCAGACGGGCAGCGGTGATCTAGGGGTTGGGTTAATTGTGATTCTTTTTTTTAAATTTTTTTTTATCAAGGCCAATTGGGATCTGAGACTTACCATGTTGGTGGTCATACCATCACCAATGAAGAAAATGACGTTTTTGGCCTTGCGCTCGTCGTGGATGTCGCGAACAGTCCACTCGGCGGTGGTCTCCTCGTCGTAGTACTTGAGGGTGACGGTGTAGGTACCGGGCTCGGTGATGGCGAGCTTGCGGTAGGCCTTGGAGGCGACATTGACGATGCTGGGTTTGTCCTCATCCTCGGCGAAGAGATCCTCGTACCAGGAGAAGGTCCAGGTCTCGAGCTTGGGGTCCTTGATGCTGAAGGCCTTGGTGAAGTCCTTGGCCTTGCCGCCGTCCTTGCTGATGGTGACCTTGAACTTCTGGTCGGGCTTGCCGTCGTGGGCGGCCTCGGAGCCGTTCACGGGGGCGTGGACCTCGACTCGGAGGTCGAAGAGCTGGCCAGGGAGGAACTCGCTCTGGTCCGGAGGCAGGATGCAGCCGAGCTTGGGGCATGTTCCCAGGCGCTGGTAGGTCTGAGCCGAGACGGTGGCGAGCGAGGCCGCGAGGGCCGCGAGGGCATTGAGCTTGACCATCATGAAGAGAAAGCTTCAACCCAGGGTTGTTCAACTGTCGGGTTTCGAAGCTTTTTTCTTTTTTTGCGGGTGCAGACCGGCCTTATTTATTGTGAGACACAGCGGCAGCTGAAGTGCACGTCGCGTCCAGAAGGGTTTCGCGCCGCAGCCAACTCATTTTATAATTCCGACGTGCTGCGAGGACCCTTTGGACGGTGATCCCACGTGCATACGAGCTGTAGCTGCAGCTGTCGGTTGCCATGACGGGTGGATCATGGATATCCCAGGATGCCCAGAGCATACACTCGCCCACAGCTTCCCCGGTGAATCCGCCTTCCGCAGTGGGCTAGTGGAGAGGAGTCGGGCATCCATGTTCTCGTCCTGCACAATATCAGGATTTGTCGACCGAGAAGGTTCGGATCTACAGGGTCAGTTCCGCCCTGCTGGGAGGGCACATTAGCAGTAGAGTAGTTGAGTAGTAGAGTAGAGGTGCTCGTGCGACGGCCACAGCACCCGGCCTGTCTGTCAGCCAGGGAAACGCCCTGAGCGCCTCGCCGTCATGGACGCCGGCACGTGTCTGCATCTTGCCGGGCTCCCCCGCCCGATGCGAATTGGCAGAGCACGATTCCGCGATGAGCAATGCCTGCAGCAAGTCCGTGGAGCACATCTCGCGAGCAGCGCCCATCATGGCCACTGCCTTTGTCATGATTGGCGCCTCACGCGAGCTCCGGCCTGCCCGCTGCTTGGCTCTTGGCAATGTGCGTCTGTTAGTTGCAGCCAGGGACCTTTGCCCCAAGACGGACACCGAGACTCAGAGCAGCGGACGAGACTCGACAGAGGCAACCACCCACGAGCTCAACTGTCGCCCCACCAGACATAGTTCCTGATTCCCCGTCCGTAGTTGCTGTGATAAGATCACCGTCGCGGGAAACTAGCCTGGGGTCCCCCGCCTCTGCCCCCCCATCGTAGATACCCGTGGGCACATGCCCTCGTCTCATTGGCAGCGTCCCTCGTGCCTGCAACCCCCAGGCCACTTTTTGCGTGCAAAAATCATACATGCTTAATTCTCGTCTCGCCTCTATCGGGAAATCCACCGAGGCCACTGTGACGCGGCGTAATAACAAGGTTTTCCCACAGCTGAATCCTGTTGGTCGTAATCATGCTTATTGTGTAGCTTACTGACTGGCGTCGCCGTCGTCTCATTTAGCCCAGGCTCCACTCGTGACCTTCGCTCTCGCATCGGAGGCCTTCTATATCCGTCTTTCCTTGTTGCCTGCCTTGCTCGGGACGAACTGTACGAGCTTGCGCGACTTGGCGCGTACCTAGCATTGCCCAGACTCGATATCAATGGCTTGGCTTAGCCAAATAAATGCACAAATGAATAAAACGAGTAAAAGAAAATAGTTGGCCGAAGAAAAAATACCAAGACAAAGGCGCTCAATTGAGCCGGCTTGGCAGGAACGATCATTTCGTTGGCGTATTGGCTGGGCACAACTGAGTTTGGAAGCACATCGTCTCCCACGTGTGGTGGGTTGGTGCTGATCAAACCAGCCTCATCTAACTTTTTTTCCAGGTCCACCGTATAGTCTCGAGAGATGCACAGAAAAAGCAGTCTATTTATGTCATCTAAATTATTCGGCAATTGTTTTCTGAGCACTGATGTGATCGACGTCCCCCCTTGGTTTTGACCAAGTTACACATTGGATAGTGTTTGGGCTATTCGCATGTCTCCATAAATGCGCAACTGACTCCACCGCAATATCGCCGAGACGAGAAACGAGTTGGGAGATTTCTTTCGGGATAGATGCAACAGTATCGTATGTGATGATGACCCGTTGTAGCTTGGTCGTCTTTGATGATAGTGCTGATATCGATCGGATCCTCTATAGCTGCAGACTGCGAATCATCCACGAACTGGTCATCCGATCTTTGCATAAAACAGCTAGCCTTGTACATCGAGGTGGAATCTCCAACCTAACGAGTAACACTTGGTACCGTCCCCGTGGTTGGCGTGAGTGGAGAGGATGTGTTCCTGTCTCGACAGGGCCGATGCAACCCCATCCGGTTTAGGAGCTCTCTCCTAAGCACCCGGAGCCACCGGTGGCTCAGCAGTGCTGGTCCCAGGAGGGGTGCTGTTTTCGGCCTCGAATACCTGCCAAGTTGGCTCGTTGATCTTGGCCTGGCCAGCAATGCTTTTAAAGTGGTATCCTCTGGCCCTTGGCCGTTCCCCAGTCCCAGCAGGCAGCTCAGACTCGTAAATTGCGGAGAATTTCTCGCTAAACTCTTCAAGTTTGGTGTGGCTTTCATTTAGGACCTTTCTGACCCCCGCAAAGAATTCATTGAGGACCCAGTGATTGTGAATTTGGAGCAGGTTCCAGCCCAACATTTCTTTGGCGTTGAGAAGATGTTGAAGGAAGGCTCTATGATGTTTGGTGCATGCGTAGCATTTGCAGCTCTCTAAAATGGGCAATAGAGAGGTGGCATGTTCTGGAGACCACATGTCAATCCCAAGCGGTTGGACGGTTTGTGTGTCAGGGGGTGGAAACGAGAATGTTAAGGCAATTCCAGCGTCCGACATGGTGTTGATAAATGGCACAGTGCAAATGTCGACGCCAAGTGATATTTGTCTGAGAAGGTCCTGAGGGGATTTGGATGGGCCAAAGGCAAGCCTGGGGAGTGAGAGAAGGGGAGGGTAGTTTACGAGGTCAGGAAGTATGTTGACTTCGTAGATCGCGAGGCCAGATAGGTGCTCCCTTACATCCTCCGAAAGATGTCTGAGATAATCCCACTGGATGGGGTAGTCAACCGGAAGCACTGGAGCAAAAATTGAGATGCCAAGTTCCTTCAGTCGCTCCTGGGGTTTTGAGATCCGAATGAACTTGCCGAGCCATTCCTCGGTACGATCCACCATTCTGACTTGGCGCTTTGACGGGGGATTCGTGCTGATATGAAAGAGATCAGCAGGAGGAATAGTGATGTCTGGTTGCGTGAGTTCCACGACTTGAGCAAATTCAGGAATGGTCAAGTCTCGGAAGCCAGTCGAGGTAAAGATGTTAATGTGGTGTGCTCCATTACCCGCTGGGGAAGTTACAGCGGGAAAACGCCTGGGGCCAAGAATGATGGCTCTTTCTTGCGAAAAAGCAGTGAAGGAGTGGAGGTTGCGAGGCTTGTCCTTGGGCAATTTAAAGATCAGAGGCTCCTTTTTGTCAAGAACTGTGAGTTGCATTAGAAGCTAGCTGATTACTGCCAAGAAAATATACATACAGTCCTCCATGGCCATGTAAGCTGCGTCGAATCCTGTATATCTTTCCATATTTTCAGGTGTCAGGTGTGGAACAACTCCTCGGGATGTCATGGCGACGAAGTTTGGGGTTTCCATCGCTCGACGATTGGCAAAGGCAAGCCTTCCAAGCCTGGCCGCGCCAGAATCAGCAGCGGCGGATTTGAGAATCTCGAACATGGTGACGTCCGAGTTTGAAGTTGTGTTGTCTGGGGAAGGCTGGGTCATATTGCACGGCCTGGGAATTAGTCACAGCAGATATCGGGAGCCGAAGAGGGGCAAGAAAAAATGACTTGGGAATAGAGGGTCACTTGGGACTCGAAAAGAAGAATAAAAGGGGTGAATGATGGAAGAGAATCTGGTGAGAAGATCCTGGCAGGAAGTCCTGACACGCGATATCGCGAGGACTGTGAGTGCCAAGTATCAATGAGCTGCAACGCTTTTTCGATGTGAGGAACTGATAGATGTGCGGGGACGGTCTAATTAACACTGTGATACACTGTAGAGAAATGATGCCGAAGATCAACCGCCTGCGGAGTGAGGGATCACATCAAATTGGCAAAAAGACAAGAGTGACCGACATTTATCAGTTTGCAAAAAAAAAAAAAACATACAACAGCAGGGATTCCCCGGTCGTCACCGACCCGAGTACACCTTGACTATGGGAGAGCGGACGGGATCCTTTGTATCCCTTTAGGTGCCGTAAGACTGCACCTAGGTACCACCCCGGTTGCACGGCCAGCCACAAAGGTCTACACTGAAGATATAATATTCTCAAGTCAAAATCATAGAAACTACCGTATTTATAACGATGAAATTAATTTTAAGCTAAATAGCAATTGGATGATATCTTTTTTTTGTTGGAGTAACTGAGAGAGGTACCTAAGTGCAGTCTTACGGCACTCAAAGGGATACTCAAGTATGGGAAGCTGACAAATCCTGGCGCTAACGCGGAGACTTATTATCCCGTGCCGATAAATGGCATACCGTTTAAAAGGTTGAAAACGGTTGCCCAATTCAGATGACCGACTATTGCCGGTTTTGGTCCAAATGCACTGGGCCTACAATAGCACCGCACCCACCGTGTACACTCCTAAGTGCCGAACGCCACCTCCAACATCCTGTGTACGAACAAGGGTTTAATTCCAATAATAAATCATCTCTTAAAAATCAAATCGAATTTTTTTTCGTCGTGGCTGTTCCACATTATGAACAACGCTCTATTTTCTGCCAAAGTACCAAGACAGCAGCCGTTCATTTTGCTGCTCTGCATGTCACAGTACCAAACAGGGTGTCACGTGCTACACCACGCGCACATAAGCGACCCGCATAACCCATAGCACTAGCATTAGCGATAGCTCCTTTTCCCTTCTTCATCGTACAATATATGTCATTATGGGACACCTAAGTGCAAGGGTGTGACGGACCGTGACAACCACAGAGATATGTTTTTTTAAAGAAATTGAGGCTAGCTAGGCTTAATGGCTTGAGCCTTATTGTTGTATTATTAGCTAATGAATATGATTTCTTGATGTACTATGATCTTGACTTAATTTTGGTGTGAACTATATGTAATTTTTGGTAGATAATAGGGAAAAGGAAAGATTCTGGGAAATTTCTGGACCCACTTGTGTGCAAATAGCAATTTGGTTGTGTGCAAATAGCATTACTCTTTCATTTTTCTGCATTGAAGTGGTGAACAGATTTTGCAAGATACCACCTTTTCTTCTTCATTGCCCAGAATATAATAATGATGACCCCAATTATGTGAACTAGTGCCTTGCTCGAACTTAATTGATTGTCAAGGCCAAATTCGAATCCCCAACACCAAACCCGCCAAGTCTGTATCCAACTTCCAGAGATCCTATTAATTCCCATAACAAGAGAAAGGCGCCGGATATCTTGAACAACTCACAAAAGTGGTAACAATCAGCCCGAAGTCCTTCTAGGCATGAAGTCTGGTTGATTTGAAGGTATGTGAGATGTGATATAGACCAATATTGTGCTTTGTATTATCAGAGTATTACTTTACTCCACAGTAGCTGACAATACGACAATATCATAAATGAAATGGTGATTCAAAGACAACTAATTCCAACATCTACCTATTGCTAATTCCTAAAAGAAAGACCACGTGCAGGGCACTCTATTCATTTGGCATTGGTTCTGTCCCCTCCTTTGATCCATGAACTTCCTTGCGATGAATCTGTCTAGCCTCGAATGCTCCAAGCCCTTCTCCGTGAAATTCCATGGGACACTGATCACAGTGTTGAGGAATCTGGATATCAAAGTAATATTAGATCAGTAAATGAATAAAAATATTTATAATAGCGGAAAAGGTAGTACCTTGAGCCTTTCAAGCTTTTCTTGTGGTTTAAATGCACCATATGGTGAATCTATATGAACCATATAGGTTCCCATTTGCCCATTGTCCGGAATGTTGTTAATTTGGTCAATAGCATCTGAGAATGATAAAATCTCTGATCTTAGTTCCTCAAATCCTATAGGTACTTCATCAGGCAGATCGTTTTCTAAATTTAGCTTACGATGAGCGAAGAGGCTAAACTAGTCGTAGGTAATGTATGCAACTGTAGAGGGGCTATGTCCGTTTCTGAATGGTATCACAATACGGAATTTTTCTTTCTCGGAGTTTCCACCTGCTTTTAAGATCTTGCTATGAAGAAGCTTTGAGGCTTCATCTCTATCCGGGTGATAATGTTGGAAGGATGGGAGCCCATGTGTTTCCTTGACTTGATTGGCATTGAGAAAGGCATCAAGTACGGTCGCTGAGACCTTGAAACCTCGAAGAACGGTGACCGATGTCATGTTGGTTGGCGAGCTGTAGTTCCCAAGACATGCAAAGCAGAAGAAAGTAGTGATAGTGAAAGGGAGTTGAAAAAGGAGAAAAGGGCTGTGAAGAGGGGAAGTTGTGGCCAGGTACTAACCTGCTATTGTTATATCACGTGAGATGTTATGTGACCAGAATTAATGCTCTGATCACTCGTCTTTGAGAAGCAACCAACAACACGTTGGCCCCGACACCCGAGATTCAGAACAGGGAAAAATCATGGTTTCCAAAGCAATGAATGTGTGACTTGTAATGTAAAAACAAGGGTATTTTAATGCAAACAAAAAATCGCGTTCCTCACGTCAATATATCCTGTTCATTGTCTATAGTAGGTTCCAAGGTCCCACTTCTTCGCTCGAGAAGAGAACGCAAGGTGGGTATGACGGGGTTTGCTTGTTGCTTATATCAAAAGCATGAAACCCTAAGACTCTTATTCATCAACTACTAGGCTGAGTTCGCACTGGATTCAAGCTCATGTTCACCAATTACCTCAGGAGCTAGAAGGAAGCGACTAGTTTACAAGGATCCTCTTCTAGTGTTCTATGAAGCTCTATCGGAACTTGGCATGTGGAAGTATTTTCTTAATTTTCATATTCCCCAATCGAGGAGTCAGAGACGGAGTTGTGCAAATTGAGTGCACATTGGTTTTTATAGTAAAACTGCCAGTTGACTTCTCCAGCGGTGTAAACCAACTCTGCCGCCATAAGCAGCCTCCAGCGCCCACTGAGGGGCAGTGGTGGAAGTAATCTCGGAATTCATATTCATAGTCAGCTGATTTTGATGAAGTATGAAGTACTTGGTGGACCCTATTGAATGAGGGCTTTTAAATAAATGCATTAGTGGAAAATAGGTCCAAATTTAAAAACTAAAAATATTAATTAATTATTGGCTCTTTATAAGGCACAGCGGCCAAGTGCACATTGCAATTAAATCAGACTCAAATGTGATTAATTGTTAGTATAGTTGGTTTTAATTTTAGATTTTAAGCAATTTATTTTTAGTTGGTTTATGGCGAATGAACGCCTGTGCTGCAACCATCCCAGTACAGGCCGCTCAGCAGGCCAGACTTAGCACCTCGGGAAGGCGCTTACAGCCTTAATAGTATTATATCTGCCGCCAATATCTATATTATACTTACGGCCCATATTAGCAGTGCAATCATACCTCGCATATTTATTAAGGCCCATGGGCAGGCAATGTAAAGCCCAACAACCTGGCAGCAAGCCTCCCCATATTGCAAGCATGGCTTGGTAGGCGGGTGTGAGGCAAAAAATCTCATGCTGGGCGCGTACCCCACTCGAACATGATTTGGTTACCCGATGCATCAAATCCTAATTACTAAATATTAAATTAAGCCCCTGCAACAATGGCTAAACGTGGTGGGGGGTAGTTATAGTAGCCTTTTTGACGGCTTCTGATAGTACGTGCTACTGACATACGGTATTGTTCCGGTTTCCTCTTTGGGCTCCGTAATAGGGTTCCAAAAATGGAGGTCAAAATTCAGTAGACAAGTTCTTGACGGGATCCCGTATTTTCTGGTGGGTATGGTCGTATGTATCAAGAGGAGCTGTCGAAAAGGTTCAAGTACAAGGTCGAGCTTGACAGCAATTTCAGACATCATGTTTTCACGACAATGGCTCACTCTTGAAACAACTCTCATGGCTCTATACTCCCATGACGACCCAAGTAAAAGATGAGATGGATTACTGAGCTACTGTATCTCGTGTGGAGATGATTGCATCTCGACCAGTTGCATGATGCACTCCAGACGATCGTCCCATCTACTCTCCCTTTGACCCTCATCGTCACCCGCCCTGGTCGATTGTGTGATATTCAGCCACTAATCAATAATAGAGAATAAGATTAAATATTTCGGTGCATTGAGTCAGTCACCCGAGCGGCGGGAATACATGATTGGCGTAGCGTTGTAGACTAATAGCGTGGAAATGATATAATAGTTGAGGGTCCGTCTCAGCTTTCCTACCGTTTTACATATTGGCCAAGGCCCTTCGACTTTTGAAGGCTTGCCAATGCGATCTCACCATCCCGTGTCCCCTCTTTGTTGAATGGGAAATTATGGCCGTTTTGTTGGTCCCCTTGGGGGTCAGCTGTATAACCAACTCTTGGATATGGCGTCTTCGAGCGAGGCTGGCTATATTTTCACTCGCAAGTAGTCCCGACAGATTCATGTAATGTAATGTTGCGTTTTACCATTTCTTCTATGTAGTCCCTTGGAATTATGCAATTGATCTAGTTCATCGGACTCATAAACATGCCGTACCAGACAGCGCGCTTAAAGATCCAACTCCACCCCCCATTGTCCCTGCTCACCGACTACAGTTTCTCCTTGGCGGCCAAGCCAAATGACTCAGGTTTAGCAGGTGCCAACCTTCTCGGGGCTACAGCCACCAGCGCAGCCGCTATAGGTGACACACTGGCTGGTGGTGTCGGCGCAGACGTTGGTGAGCGTGGCGGTGTCGCCGTAGTTCTCGTTGATGCCGGCAATCTCGCCGCCGTTCTTGGCCGTGACACCGTTGATGCTGACGGTCCGGGCGCATTGGGTTTCACACTGATGTATTCAAAAGTGTTAGTCATGGAAGTCATAACGTGCGAAAGTATCTCGTGTGTGTGTGCTGAAAGGGTTGACTCACGTTGCCGCAGGATCGGTAGACCTTGCCATAGTTTTCCGCATAAAAGTTGACAATGTTCACTTTTCCACATCCATTGTGCTGCACGATCTTATCACCTGCATTGTAAGCGCCGCCTTCGATGATCCAGCTCTCGCTGCCGGCAGCGTCTTCCTTCTGCGGAGGGTGGTGTTAGTGGGGTTTCATCTTCGGCTTGACCACCACGGCGCCAGGGGTAGACCTACAATGGAGATGGCGTCCTCGCACACATCTTCAAACCAGATTTCCTCAAGGGTGCAGCTTCCCAGGCAGTAAACGCCCTCCTGCTGGTCGGCGCCGATGATGACGTTCTTCAGGGTGCCGCCTTCGCGAACAATGAAGACGGCGTCGGCTTGGCCTGCGTGAGAAGTTGAGTCAGCATTCCATGATTCAGCAGCTCCACGACATTTCACAGAGATACTAACCACCCTCGCCACTGCTACAGGCTCCTGAGCCTCGATCGTACTTGGCCAGTTGCCCGTCAAAGACCTGTCCAGCAGCAACCTCAATGGGCTCCGTGTTGCTGTGGGTAGCGGAAGCGGTAGGAATCCCACTGCTAGAGGCCAGGCAGGCCAGAGAAGAACGGACTAGAGCGGCAGTTACGAAAGCGAATTTGGCAAACATGGTGAAAGTTGGTCGTCTGTGCAAGGCTTGGGGTTGTTGAGATACAGGATGTAAAGAGAAGAAGGAGCCAGCCCCGTATAACCGTCAGAAGGAAGAGTGGATGGTTGCTGAAGCTCAACACATGAAATGCCTTGCGATTCTTTTATACCTCAAAGACCGCACTTACACGTATGTGCCATTGACGAGCATACAAAGCCATTGTTTCCAGTCTACAACTTTTGTTTCTTGGCTGAGTCCGCATATCTCGGCGGAATGTCCAGGAATGGACAAGCGAGTGGCTCAATCCGCAATCCGACCAGCCAAGCGTTTCGAAGAAAGGCTGTAAACAATGACGATCCGTGGCATGTCGTCCAATTGACAGCGAACGGGATGGTTCCCCCGGCTTCAGCAACAGGGCTTTTTCGATGACAGCAATGCCGGAGTGAACTGCCAGGCGTGTTTCCGAACCAAGATCGGCCCCATACAGGAGCGGTTACGTTGCATCAATACGTATGAAACGAAGCGCAACTAAGCTTAAAAGCTACTGTAGGAAGGTTCGATCCGTCGCATGGCATATTCCCCGAACCACGATGTCTCCTTAGGTGGTATATATTGGAATGATACTGATCGATAACGTAGGGTTCGCTCCTCTTGAGAAGATTTCTTTCCATCATACGAGGCAATATCATAATGTTTAGTTTTGTCCCAAATGCTCTTCAACCGCATTTGGCCAAGTCGCAACCTGACTTCGCAAAGGCACTGGCAAATACTGCGAGGGTTTAAGCATATGAAAGTCCGACATCGCCGCACAGATGCAAGCATGAAGTTTGTGTTCTTATTGGTAGATTTCTGGAATCTCGATTATCGCGCAATAACGGGACCGGACAAAGTCAAAAAGGTACAGAGATCAAGCGCAGATCCGTGGTGAAGAAGCAGTGTGGCGGTAATGGTCTAAGCAACACAAGGCTAATCTTGCCCCCCCCCCCCCCCACTCGGTAACCAAGGGTCCGCGCTACATAAGTGAGCAATCGCCGGTCCGAAGAGCTAAAAACGTCAAACGGAGTCTCGACTTCAAGAGCAGGCCATTCACTTTCAGAGCAGTCGTGCCGATCTCTAACCAGCCTACCTTGGCGGTATTTTCTGTTCAGCATCAGTCATCACAAGGAGGACCAAAAAGGACAAAGGCAAAAAAAACAAAACAAAAAAAAAACAAAGGGGGGGGGGGTTCTGTCTCCGGGCCAAGACATTGGTTGTAAGTCCGGCCTTTGTCCCAATTGCAGCCGCTTCCTCGGATTCCAGCTTAGGATGACTCTCGGAGTCTAGGGAGATGTACGACAGGGATCCAGAACTCAGCAGTCTTTCAGTTCCTGCACCCACTAGTCCTCATGAGCTTCTCTATTGGAGCAAACCTGCAGCGGAAGATGGAGCCATGTTTTAGGTCTGGCGAGTGGATGTCTACTGGATCGTAGGTTTCGGTGTGAACTTTGACTTGGAAGCGAGTGAACCCACGTGTCAGAGCATTCAGGTTAATTCCATTCAACTCAACCTAACCCCGTGCAATCCGGCAAAGAATAGCCGTGTTGTCTAGGGAAAAGGGCAGAGATATCACATTGCTCTCCGTAGTCTCAAAATGTTAATTTTTCGTCGTCAGTTGGTTTCCAATGGGTGTCGGCAGTTGCGTCATTGCCGTGCCGGATGCAACGCATGCTCAGCAGAGATGGGTCGTCACCACGCGACAACAAAGCAAAAATCAACCCATTGTCTCAAGCTGAGACCGTACGCGCCAGACTCGGTGACAAGTGTTGGTGATGGTGGACGGTCATCCATATCACACTGGGAGGGAGACCAACATGACAAATCGACCCGCTTTTTGATGCGCCAGAGGGCATCCCCCGTGTGCCTAGCAGAGCGTTTGCAGCGTTGAGCGAGAGCGTTTGCGGGTAGCGTGGCTGACTGGCTGATTCAGAAGCAAATGCAGATGCGCGTTTCCTCACCGGCCCCGCCTTCAGCCGTTTCGTATCGCCTCGTGCCGTCGTGGTCGTTGACTCGAATCAGTCTCGAATCCTGTGACCGGCTGCAGCCGTGGCTTGAGGCCACACGCTGCGTGGCAACCGTCCGCCATGGCCCATGGCCACCTGGGAAGCCGGTGGCCAAAACGGAGGAATCGATGCTAATTACGCCGCCAAGAATAGCGCCTGTTCCCACTGCCGTGCCTGGACTCGCGATTCGCAGGCGTTGTTGTTCCGTTAGGTAGTTGGGCGCAGGTTGCAAAGAAGAAAACATCCCCCAATCTGGCCTCTCACATTGCTAGGCGCCGCGGTTCCCTCGACCACCTCAGCGCGCACAGTGCCACCATCTGACCCTGTCCCAGCTGTCACCACAGGCACTGCCCTGCCCAAGATAGGTGCACCTGGGCAGGCCAGCCAGTGGGCGGTTAGGGAAGCGCTGTTTCACCTCATCCTACCAACGCCCAGTCCTGCATCTTAATTACTGGGCGGGTAGCTCCCGCGCACTGACTGTGACTTGCCGATGTAGCCAGGCCCAACTAAGCCGCATCTGACGTGCCCCTCGTTCGTCCCTGTCTCCCACTTCGCGGCCGTCACTCTCCGGGCCTCCGTCTTTGACCTGGTTCTCCGTGATAACTGTCCGTCACATTCTTGTACTTTTTCTTTCGCTCCTCCCCTCATCTTATTACTTCTCCCTTCAATACAGGACCTTTTGCACCTCTTCCTCCGCTACACCAAACTCGCCGTCATGTCTGTACGCCCCTCACTCTTCACCCGCGGCCTCAGCGGCCTTGCCCAGTCGTCCGATCCCAACTCCCCAGCCGAGCAGCGCGACGATGCGAAGCGCAACTTTCTCAAGACCATGAGGCCGCTGCCAACTCAGCACTACTGGAACGTCTACTTTGACCACTCCACCAAGGAGCAGCAACCGCAGCAGGGCGGCGCCGAGGGCACAGGTGAGGGCGAGTATCATGCTCAGCTCGAGCAGCTCGGCGACCAGATCGAGTCAGTTCAGGACTTCTGGCGCTATGCCAACAACACTCCGGTCGACATGATCAAGATGCGCGAATCCATCTACCTCTTCAAGGCCGGTTTCCGCCCTGTCTGGGAGGACCGCCGCAACATCTTGGGCGGTAGTTGGACCTTCCGCGTCCCCAAAAACATCGGCCCCGACTTCTGGACTCGCATCCAACTCCTCGCCATTGGTGAGAAGCTCCAGAGTGTCCTTGATGATGGTGCGCAACAACCCCGGTTCCCCTTTCCAGGCCCACAGGGCCCCCTAGTAATGATACTAACATGGTTCTATGATAGAGGATCAGCTATGCGGCGTTGGTTTGTCCGTCCGATTCAACTCTCATCTTATCTCCATCTGGCATCGCGACGCTTCCAAGAAGAACTCCATCGAAGCTATTCTCGCCTGCGTCCTTGAAGACCTCCCCGCCGAGCTCACCCCCAAGCCCGAAAGCTATTTCTACAAGAAGCACTCCGATCACGCCGGTTTCAAGGCTCCCCCCGAGCTCCAGGCCGTCATTGACTCTCGGAAGCGTGCTGAGGAGAAGGCGGCTACCCAGAAGTCGACTTCGGTTGAGGCTATCGCTGAACAGCCCGAGACCTCTCCTCAATGAATTGACGAAGTAATGAATCTCGGTTGATTTTGTTTGCACGGGAAATTTTAGTGTGTACATCCTGTGTTTTGGTGGGGGAAATTTGCATCTTCCAAGGCGTTTCAGAATGGGTGGGAATAATTATAAACGGTCGAGACCATTATCTACTTGGCCTAGTCAAAGATTCGCTGACATGCCTAAACTTGAATCAACTTTCTATCAACAATTAAAAAATTGGCAACCACTCCTCATGATTTCCTTCTCGTTCGTGTTCTTGGCGAATCCTCATCGCTAGCTTGCGCGAAGGGGTAAAATCGGCCATCCCTGCGTGTCATCGTCTCATCTTGACATGCGAGCCACCACCCGGATTCTCCCAATGCCTTAGTGAGACGCTCTCCTGCTCCCTGCATGGGTTAGTTAATTAGACTTCCAGAAACCCCAGGCTCGGGCGGGAACGCAGCGCACCTTGGTGTTTCCGGGCATAGCGTCTTCCGAATTTCTGTCATACCACCACGGCAAGAGCCTGGATGACACTTCAGAAGAGACTAACTTGGCGCAAACCAGCGCCCACGGCCATGCGGCTCGTAAAAAAACCAGGCCGCCGCCGAAATGCGATTTGGGCTTGCTGGAATCCCGGCTCGGCCCCTGTCCAAGCCCCCGTGCTGCTTCTCCACGCACTATCAAATGTGAAGCAAGAGACGGGAGCTGCAGCGTAGATGTTGACCCTCACCTCCAGATCCCAGCGCTCTTCATGACGCCGTCGAACTCGTCCAGCTCCACGCCCCTGGCCACGCCCGCGCCGCCGTTGGCCTCGAGAATCATGTCCTTGAGCAGCTCCTCGTCGACGTCCTCCTTCAGCACCGCAGCGACGCGGCGCAGGTGCGCGAGGGTGATGGGTCCGTCCTGGCCATTGGTGAAGAGCCGGAAGGCCTCGTCGAGCTCGGCGCGGTGCGCGTCCGAGTCGTGCTCGCGCGTGTGGAACTTGAGGGCGCAGATGGCGAAGAAGGGCTCGTAGGTGGCGTAGCCGTCGTCGTCAGGGTCGAGGATCGAGATGAACTCCTTGAGTTCCGCGTGAGACGAAGCCGGGACACCGAGGGCTCTGCGGTTGAAGGAAATTCTATGTCAGTTTTGTTTTTTTTGTTGGACGTGCCCGCCATGACGGAGGGGTAGAACAGAATTGAGGGGGCAGGGCGTACGTACATGAGGGCCGACTTGACGTCGTTGATGGGCAGAACGCCATACTTCTCGCCGTCCATGGGCTCCGCGAAGAGCGTAAACGCTTCGCGGATCTCGCCCTCCTCCTGGGGAGTGACGTTGTGCTCCTTTGCCAGCTTGGACTGGCGCGGCTTGGGGGCACCGCTGGCGGTCGTGCCGCTACCTGCTGCTTTGCGCTTCGGAGGCTGCGGGCACGCGGAATCGTTAGAAGACCTTCTCTCTCGGGGACAGAGCCCGGCTGCATATGATCGCGGCGTGACGTACCATGAGCTTGTGCGAGGCTCTCAAACACTGAATGAACATACGATGTGAAAGGTGCGGAGGTTTCCTTGTCCGGTTCGCGATAGTCTGGGCCGCTGGGCAAGGCACTTAACGCATCGCACCCAACCGTGCACCACCGCGGCGCGAACGTACCGTGTGGATGGGCCGTCTCTTATTCGACCCTGCACTGTATGACCCACCCCAGAGATGGGGTCTTCATAAAAAAAATCCGCCTTTTCTCAAATCTTTCCTCTTCCACATTCTTTCACAAAACCAGATCCCAATCTGATTCGTCCCAAAAACTGGCCATTGGCGATCCCCCTATGACTGGGAATTATTGATCGCAATGTGTCCCAAAGGTTTGTATCTGCAAAATCGGTATCCTACGTGAAGTCACAACCAACTGTTCCGGTTTTCCCTCAATTTTCTTGTTTCTTTCTCAAAAACCCAATTGGAGGCTATGTCGACAAGGAATGAAGACAGCGTGGCCCATACCAATTCAAACCGCTTCAAATTATGCTAGAGCTTGCCGCCTCAAAAGTACTACAGCGAGCAAGTGTGGACAGTGAAGCAAAATGGAAATACGCCGTGTCAAAAATTACGACTCGGTTCCAGCGGGTAGCAAGCGATGCTCGTCTTTATGACGGGTGCCTCGCGATCCATGGAGACATATTTTAGTTTTACAACCTCGTTTTTTTATTACTGTGACTACTTGGTTCATGGCCTTTCGTAAACCCCGGCTACCACATTCAACGCCAACTCGTAATTCTCATCACTTCCCAAAGGTTACAACACAGACCCTCTATCTAAATCTTGGCCTCTGGTGGTGGCCTGCATGGGTCAATTGAGCCCACCCATTGAAGGTGTTAAAGCGGGTAACTGAAGTACTTACTCACTTGAAGTTGTTCTTCATCTCTCTGAGCTTCTTCATGACAGCCACGGGGTCTGTCTCACCCGTCGCCTTCTGGATCTCGGGGTCCTATTTCAAGTGTTACTACAATTTCGTTGTCTCCGCCATGCCTACGGAGCATCCTTACCTCGACTCGCATGAAGACGTTGTGAAGCTAGGCATTGGTTAGCCATCGGCATGGTCTATAGTTCTATTGCGACATACCTTTTCATCGCCAATGGTGAACTTTCCAGTCGTGACCTTGTTGTCGGCGGCGTAGGACTGCAGCTTCTGCACGGCGGCGCTCTGCGATACCGAGATGCCGAACTTGACGTTGGACTTGGTGTACTCGTGTCCAGGCTGCAAGTCATTAGCGACTGTCCATTCTCGGCGTTATAGATTCACTCACGTAGACAACAGTGTCATCAGGTAGAGCAGCAAGACGTTTGTTCAGGGCCTCGTGCATCTCCTCGGGAGTTCCCTCGAAGAACCTTCCGCAACCTTGAACCAGAGTCAGCGTTGCAACTCTTTTACCAATCTCTAACCTAAAGCAATGGGCCACGGGCCAGGAAGCTTACCGCCGATGAACAGGGTGTCGCCTGTAAAAACGGCCTTGCCGGTCTCATCCTCCAGGTAGAAGCAGATGCTGTCCTGGGTATGGCAAGGCGTGTGTACGCCCTTGACGGTGATGTCGCCCAACTTGAACGTCTCACCGTGTCCCGGCGTCGTGGTGACGCCCTGACACTGCTTGCCGCCAATAATCTTCAGATTAGGCGTACCCAGTTCCTCGAGCTAGTTCGCTCGTCAGTCCGAGTTCTATCTGGATCGTCACGGTTTCAGTGTCTCACCAGCTTGGTGTTACCGCCCGAGTGATCCCAGTGGCTAAAACACATTCAGCGCAATCCATGGCAATGTCAATCCTGTTCGCACTCACTGGTGAGTGTTGACGATGGCCGTCAGGTTGATCCTGCCTGCTTGGATGGCTTCCTTCAGGACCGGAGCGACTCTATCCGGATCACGGTTACGTCAGCCAGAACGACTCAACAGTGCGTGCCGCAAGCGAAGCGCATACTCGAGAGGATTTGCAGGATCAACAATGACCGCATCCTTTGATTTATCGTCAATGACCAGGTAGGCATAGTTGTCGTGGGAGCCCTCCCCTAGTCGTGGCCATCAGCTTCGCTTCAACGCCACAGAAGCCGCGAAAAAGAAATGCGGGGGAGCTTTCTCGTCTTACACATGGGGATGGATTGGATATGCATGGCGCGAGATGCAACGACCTAGTCCGGCAAATTTCAGCAAATCAATCGTCTCTTCTCACACTCCCAAAGATTCGCAACAGGTCCAGACTAACCGCAGCAGAAAGGTGTGCGAGTTTCTGTTGGAGAAGAGGCCGGCGGGTCGCGAGCCTATACATGGATGCCGAATGAGACCGAAGCATTTGTAATGGCGAGGAGCGCGCGGGCGAGCATCGGACATAAGCTATCATAGCCGTCTGTACCTACCTACCTATTGTGACGTGCAATGGTCCAATGGCACGTGATGGCTCCGCATCGCCCACTTTCCGACACGCATCAATCCATCCAACCAAGACGGAGAGGCGTGCTGTAGAGTTTGTGACTACAACAGAAAGAAGCACCATTACATGGGCCCCGAGTCCGGTGAATTGGAACATGCTTCATCCTCTTTATCTGGTCACTCGTATTCGTAGTCCTCAGCTGATGAGGGCTTATTGTGTTGCAGTTGCGTCGTAGTTGCAATCAATGCTGGAGAATACCACCTATTTACCTCGCCACAAACACTGTACGCGTATCTTGATGGTGTCCGCATCATCAACTCGTCATTATATTCCACTCGGGGGTATTAAAGCTTCTCCGCGGACCAGTACAAGTGGTTCTCTCTAGACAATGCCTATAGGCTTAGCCGTCCAAGTACCCTCGAACCGTGCCCAGCCCTGGTTGTTTTGAACTTCCTCAATGTCTTCCTCGGCCTGGGCATCTGCACCATCCATTACTGTGTCAGTCCCAGGTGTTTTCGCCTTTTCTGTTGATCGCCCCTCTTTCACGAGCCGGGTTAGCTCTTCGCACTTGAGAAAGGCCTGGTTCCCAGGCAAGCGTTTCTTCACATCTGCGATTGTCTCCAACACACTTTCTATGGGCCACTGCTCCATATCCTTGACAATCCTGTGGCTCCGTACCTCGTCGTCTTCCCGTAGATATTTAAGAACGGCGTCTCGGCAAGGGCCTGTGCCGCCTTCTCCAAGGTGCTTCCAGTAGTAGTCCCATATCCACAGCAGGGCCTTTTTTGCTGCAGATCGCAGTTTAGCCAAGGATGGTAGCTGCTCATGCGTGCTCTGGTGTCGCAGCTCAACAAATGTTGCCGGCAGGCCAATGGTCTTAGCAATAGAGTACATGCTTTGTTTCCGCAGCTTATCTTGATGACCATCGAGGAGACCAGTGACAAATCTAGAGCGTGAACGTCAGACACTGTTGCAACATTGTGGTCTGGTCAGAGTCAGGCAATAGTGAAACTCACCGGCTGAAAGCAGCCGAATACGCGGCTCGAATGGCGTAAGCTGATGATGCTGCATTCTCTGTTTGTGCGGCATCTTGGTCGCTTAATATGGCAGCCATTAGCAATGCTGTTGATTCTACCATATGAGGGCAATTGCCACGTTGCATCCACATTGACACTCGAGAGACCGCCCGATGCTGCTCTCGCTTTATCATTTTAGCCCTCTCATCTTCTGGGGACATGCTGCTGGCATATTCATGGTTGATAGTTGTGGTCGCAAGCTCAGAACCTGTCGTGCCGTGAAACGAGGCATAGAGCTGCCGCCGAACAAGTAACAGTTCGTGACGGTCGCGCCACGGCGTAAAGACGTAGTGAACCATCTCCAACAGGCCTTGTTGTCAAAAAAAGCAAGCAGCATATGGCCGTAGGTAATAGATGCAGGTGTTGGGGCAGAAGGTCTTTCGTTGACAAAAATTTGAACACCGAAAGCTAGCCTCCAGATATACCAAGATTTTGGTGTCAGGCCTACCTGTTCGAAAGCCACAGCAGCAAAAAAGAGTTGATTAGATAGGTCACAGTGGGGATCGAACCCACAATCTCCTGATTCGTAGTCAGACGCCTTGCCATTGGGCCATGCGACCTTTACTAGTGATTAATACAAGCAGAGCCAATATTCAGAGTATATAAACTCTCTATGCAGCTATATTGGAGCCACATGCGCAACCACCTACAATGAATAAATCATCTTATGACTCATTTTCTATACTAGGTTACTCGTAAATTTGGTCGGGCTTTTGTTCGCCCTGATTATTGATCCTCTAATCGTTGCTTACTGGCAATGCTTGAGAGCCAAAGCAACATGGTGTGCCCTGCCACCTGATCACCGCTGGAGCGGGGGAATGAAATTTTCTGTGATGTCATGACTTTGCAATTTTCCCATGACCCATATCCCGGACCGAAAGTTCCAAGCAGAAAAAAAAATCCCATCAGCGGCCGGCTTAGTCCGGGAAGATAGTCCTGGGACTGACAGAGTTTTTGCAGCTCATGGTCAGGGTCGCCGGTTAGTGATGTGGAGTATCGGCAAACATCAGAGAGAAAAAAAAAACATGAACCGGAGCAGAAGCAGCAGGCCAGAAAATGCCGCCAGCCACCACAGCCACAGCTGTTACGTGGAGAGGGCAAGCCACAGGAGGGGCAAGTGGACACTGATGGGCCATGCACCACCCCCTTCTCGCAAGGGTATGATGTAAGAGCTGCGGGGTGCTCCGCCAGTGGAGCTAGCTTAGCTCGAGGGGAGGAGGAGAAAGAGAAGGAAAAAAAAAAAAAAAAAAAAAAAAAAGGTTGCCAGGGCACTGGGTTCTGAAAGCGACTCAGCAAACGAGCAAGGGTGGGGTGGGGTGAGTGGGTCTCACTTTGGACCAGGGCTGAGCACAAGGCACAGGGCTGGGAGAACGGGCGGAGGCGCTTGTGTGGATCTGAAACCCTGTAGCCAATAATGCTTTATATCTTTCCCCTTCCCACCCCCTTCTCACCCGGACCGAAGCACGGGCCTGTCGGGTACCACATGTCTGACAGGGATAACAGCGCGGCTCTTCCTTTCGCCTGTTCCTTTTTTTAAATCTTTAGTGCGGCGGCACCTGCGCTGAGTAGATGGGTACATCCTGTGCCGCGTGGTGAGCCGTTTCATTGCCTCGTTCAAATTGCTTTTGCGAGTCATCGGGAGGCATAGGCATCAAGGCAGTCTCCGTCGAATTGCAGAAGTTCAAGGCATCACGGGATGGCAGGGTCTTGGAAAATATTCTGAAGAATTTCTTGGTTTCATATCATTCCTGTGCAATCGCCCAGTGATGGGCGTTGCTCTTGTTTGCTATCCTGGGTATCCTATTCGTGAAAGTCAAGTCCCGATTCTAAGCCCGACCTTCATCCCAAGCCTTGAAAAATCATATCCGTGTGCCCCTTGTCCTTTGCGCCGTAAGCTTTCGCTATCCCGAATGCGTTCCCCGTCTAGTGTCCATATCCTTTTCGCGCTCCCCTAAAGTACCGTACATATTACATGTGTTCATTATTCGTTAAAAGGCGACCAGCGGCTTCAACTGTGCCAAATCATTGGCGTTCCTCACTCATCCTCATTATCGGACTCCTCTTCATCGTCCTCGTCCTCATCATCTGACTTCGGAGGCTCCCAGGTCTCCTCGAGCTTCAGACCCTTGCCCTTGGGCTCGTGGGTGCGGAAGGTGGATCCCAGGAGTGAAGAGACAGTAGATCGGTAGTTGTTGAGTTGGGGGTCGTCCTCGTACTTCTCAGGAGCATCGTAGAGACCCATGCCAACAAGAATCTCTCCATCGTCTTCAGTCGACTCCTCCAGTGCCTGGTAGGGGATGGACTCCTCAGACATCGCTGGCTGAGAGAGCTCGACCTGAGGAAAGGCCTCGGGTGTGGGTGGAGAAGTGCTGTTGAACCCATGCATAATGAAAGCGTTCCAGTCCCATCCGTTGGTGTATGCCATGTTTTCCACAGCAGCATCCTCAGTCGGGAAAGTCTCCTGGACAGACTGAGAAGCAGGCATGGAATAGGCGGCGGGGACTTGCTGCGCGAGCACATCGTGTTCGGTTGGCAGGTAAGGAACGTTGTCCACGTTCTGGATGGGAAGAGAGAGGGGGGAGAAGGCGGAAGACGGTGAGGTGTTGCAAGAATGAGATGCCATCATAGGCGAGAGGTGAGGATAGCAAGGGTAAATATCTTGCTGATCAGCATACATGTTGGCCGTGGAGACGGGATAGCTCGTGTGCTGAAGTTGAGGTTGAAGTTGCTGGGCATATGTGTTGGGGTGCCAGCTCACTGGTCGTGATGATCGGGGTTGCTGTTGAAGGTTGGGCTGTTCGGCTCCAAAGAGCATAGAAGTCTGCTCCAGTACTTGTTGGCGGCGGCGCTGGGCACTGCCGTCGTTCATAAGCGTCTTCCTTCTAGCCATAACACCAGAAGATCGAGGGCTGTTGTTGGCACTGGTGGGCTTCGCCACACGCATGGCGGTTCCTGATCGTTGGCCGGTCGATCCTCTTGATAGGCGTCGAGAGGCCTGGGACATGGCCATTTGCCTCGACAGGTCGTCGAGCATCATGTTGTGGGAGTAGGAGGCTGGAAGGGCGGGTTGCCCACCGAAGAGTGTATGCATCATCTTGTAAGTGGTTGATAATACACGGGTGGTGGGAGAAGAGTTGTGATGGGTGAGTGTGAACAATATCGAGAGCAGAGAGAGTAGAGTCGAAAGGATTTCAAGTGTTGTCTGTTGTTGTCGTTTGGCGGATGGATGGTGAGGATGTGTTTGACAGAACGGGCTCGGCTTGGGTTAAGTATCGTGGATTAAAGCGAGACGGAGGGACACCCAAAGGGGGTTCAAGGGAGCTGCGAAACATGGGGCACGTCGATGGCTTGAAGGATAAATCGAGCCTAGCACACTGGGCAAGATCAACTTTCCATGGATCTGGAGTGGGCCGGGACGACAAAGTAATAGAGCATGGGCGTTTTGGTACCGTCAAGCGATGGACCAGAACCGTGGGTTGCATGGAGCATCGAATCAGCGAAAGCCGTCCGAGGGGTGCATGCAGGGCCAGGGTTGTCCTCCGTGCCTCTAAGCTAAGATTGACAGTCGAGCGATGGCAGCTGGGACGGGTGGCCTGCGTCATACGGGACGAGCAGGGGGTGTCTCAACGGGCGGATTCCATGGTCGGGGAGGGTTGCTTTAGGCGGGATGCACGCTTTAGTGCCGGAGGGGCAGAGCCAAGCCGGGTCTGTCTGGGTGTGAGGGCGAGCAAGTGTGTCCTGAAGTTTGAGTGTGTGGTGGGCGCCTGGACTGCGTGGACCGTGAAGGGCCGGGGCAGTGGGGCGCGAAGCAGTTGCGGCTATAATCGACGAGCACTCAGTCGGTACCACACCAAATTTGGCACTCGGCAGGGCGAGAAACGAGAAAACATGCTGGTCAAGGGCAGAGACGCCGGTTCTGTCCCAGACCAGGTGCTCGTGCGGCTTTGCTGTGGCCCGGGGTGGGTGATCGGGGTCGTCTAGACTTCGGTAGCCACCCCTGCCGCTAGCCAGGCCACTTGCATTGAGCCCGGGGCTGTAGAAGGGATGGAGAAGAATTAGGTCCACAGGCTGGAGTCGTGATAAAAGGAGGAACGTAAAGGGCTCGGCCAATACCATGCTCAGACAACTCAGCTCTGGGGACCCACCGCGAGGATGGCATCCGCCGCATGGGTGTGTCCTAATCTCTGCCCCACCCTAGCTCCATCAAGAGGATGCCCTGGTGCCATGACCATGGGCCTTCAAGAGGGACGACGGCCATGGAGGGGAGCGCCCCACTGCCCAAGATGGGACATTGGCTTGTTGCTAAAGTGCCACAGGAAGGGGTTGTGAATCTCACTCACGCGGGATGCGCATCACCGCTACAGACTGATTGGCATGTTTTTAAAGGTCGCTCTAGGGGCACCCCTATGGTGGAACTTGCATCGTCTGCCAGCCGAGATTTGCGGGCAGCCTGAAGGGGATGTTGCCCAAACTGGTCTTCAAAGGGCGTCAACGTATGTATGAGAAACAAGGCGTCTAGACAGGGTCTGATCGGGGAACCGATGGACGCCAGATCCTCGTCATGATTGAGCAATAGGAAGCAGAAGGAAAGAAGCAGAAAACCCCAGAAACGGGATGCATTCTCTCCAGTTGTGGTTGGAAACTATTTCGGCCCTTCACTCGGCACCCTCATGTCTTGTCCTTCGTGTGTGGTCCGTGTGGGCAAAAGGTTGCAGGTCACATCGAGAGAAAAAAAATTGTTTGTCACCGGCGGCCCTTCCGAAAACTGGAGTGGCATGGTTAGAGGAATTGACATGCCACGATGGCGGCGGAGATGTTCAGTGTAGTGGACCTAAATGGAAGTGCAAGTAGTTGGCGCTGGGGCACGGTCAAGGAGGACGACGGCCTTGGACCTTGCTTGTGGAAGTTTCACTCAGACGAGGATGAGCGGGTGGGAGGGTTACGAGGGAGTGTGTCATCAAATGAGCATGGCGCAGTGCGCCGAAGTCAGAGTCCACTCCGGAGCGATGCGGGAATCTGCAGGGTCGCTGAGGAGCGGAGCGCATGAGGATGTGAGAGTGGATATGAATGAGTGTCGTGGACGTGGGCGAGGTGGGAACCGGCGATTCCAGGGCGCAGGTATGGTAGCGTGTGTGGCACTGGCTGCAGGGCCAGCCATGCCTATATTGAATCACTGGCGGAGAGGGGAGGACAATAAACCAAGACGAGGTAAGGCAAGGTATGTAGGTTGGCGTTGGTGCTGGTGCTGGTGCTGGTACTGGTACTGGTACTGGTGTGGGTGGTGTTGTGTTGTGTTGTGTTGTGCTGTTGAGTGTGTGTGGGTGCGGTGCGCGCGGACCCGGATGCGATGTGGGTGTGGGCGGTGTGAAGGCAACGGGGACGACGGGACAGATGTTTTGGGCTTTGGGCTCTTGGGCAGAACCAGGAGCCCCTCTGCAGCGACCGAGCCTGTACCTGTGCCTCCGATACATCGTACCTTCCCTTTCGTGTGGGTGGCAAGTTTACCGAGTGGAGGCCACGCAGACAGCAGACCAGAACCTTCAGGTGCACCGACACGATACGGTGTATCGGGGACTCACCCTGCTCCGGTAATTTCCACCGCTGTCCCAGGTAGCAGGGACTCGTTGGCTGAAAGGAAAACAAGCGCCAGCAGGCTAAGGGATGCCTGCCTGGACGTCATGGATCCGGCTCTCCAGACTCAGCCGAAACACGACTCTGTGCTGCACAAATGCACACAAATGTGCCCTGCCACTCCCTGTCGCCTGTTCTTTGGCGTCAGAACCATGACAATCCTGTCGCCCACACACGGGACCAACGGGCATGGACTGGTCCACCGCCGGGGGTGTTTGGTGTCTGGTGGGTGTCCCCGTCGCGTCGCCTCGTCGCTCAGTCGCTCAGTCCCACGTCCAAGGCGCAGGACTGGAGCACATCGAAGGAGTTATCGATCATCCCAAAGTAGTCGCTACCTCGCTACCTAGGCCGCCTATTCGCCGGTCGCCATTGTACCAGGTCACCATCACCATCACCCTTCACATCCCTCCCCCTCATCCCTCATGATATCCACAATCCACCGTGTCGAGCCATCCATCACACTCTCCCCTCGTCTCCTGCTTCCGCCGTTCCCTCCATCCGTCATGCCTACCGCCAGGCCTACTGCCATCCATCACGGGCGCGGCCCACGGGCCCCATGCCCAGGTTCTCCCCGGATGCACAACACCTCCGGCAAGTCGCCGACCCAACAATTGGCCCAGCCAAGGCAGACGATTTGAGCCACCCGCTACGCGCTCCGTCCTGTGTGGGATCCAATCGACTGGGGACGCACTACCGAATCGCGTCCGCGGCGCCGCCAGCCGGGGACACGCCCGCCCAAAGTAACTTATCACTTCAATTGCCCAGGCGCTCCGGCACCTTCAGACTCTCAGCACGGCCCTTAGCCGGCTTAGCAGTGAGGGATCCAGGCTTCCAAAAATGGCCCGCCACGTCGTCCGCCTCTTGCGATTTGACCAGTTCCAACCATGGGCGGCCTGCTGATCTGGCCCGCACTGAGTTTCCCACACAATGCACTTTGCATCGCACAACAGCGTGTCTACTAGCTCGCCAACCCACCCAACAAGTGGATCGACAACTACCAGAGTTGATGGCTTACCTACCGCTTTTAGCTCCTACAAAATAGTACATACGAACAATCAAACAAGAAGCTTTGCTGGGTCCGACAGGTTTCCGCTGCTGAGAGCCGAGCCGGGTCCGCCTCCGGTCCAAGTAATCCGAACTCAAACTAAGGAGCGATGCAAGCGAGGGGCAGCAACGAGGACAGTTCAACGACCACATGATGGGCAGACATGTGGCCGTCACATATCATCGGGTACACTCGAGACAACCCCATGAGAAAAAAAAATGAAAAACCAAAAACTAGTCCCTCAGACCCCGCCCAGGCAGACCTGGCGGCAATCTCACGGAACGAAAAACGGTCTCGGCAAGCAGGATCAGTCTCTGGTTTCGCCCCCCGTTGGCTGCGAACTGCTACGTTGTCAAGGACATTTCAGCACTGTCTCCACCGCAGCGTCCCTGCCTCTGGTGCTGACCATCATCAGAGCCGTCCTACCAAGGCACAAAGCCGAGGACGGGAGGAAGAGGGCCTGCCTGGGTGATACAAGTCCAGGTGCGCCCTGACAAGGTCTGGTGCCGCTGGGTCACCCTTGGAAGCCCATCATCTTACGACAGTCCTTCTGTCGCTCAGCCGTCCCTGGGATCATCTGCCTGCTAGCGGACAACAGGCCTGTGGACGCCGCTGAAATGCTCTGATCGTCCACTGGATCAGACATCACACAGGGGCTGTTCCACTGCGCCACTAGCAGCGTCACTCCCTCCTCCCTGGCTAACTCGACGCGAGAAATTTTTTTTTTTTTTTTTTTTTTTAGATTTGCCCGTACGGCCCATTACTTGCTGACTTGCCGTTGTCCGTCCACTCTCATGCCTCGGGCCTTCATTTCAACTAACATGTACGAAGCAATGCAGCCAGCTCTATCCGTCCTTGGTCACCCGGGCGGCCGCGGGTTGGGAGTCCTCATCACCTGAATCCATCAGACCCCTCCCTTCCCAGCCCCCCCTCCTTTTTGTACATCTGCCGTAGTATTGCCCGCATTATCGAGACAAAGGCATGGGTGGAAAGTATGCACTGAGGGGCACGACGCAATCCAAGCTGGCCACCAAATGCTAGGATGTGCGATGCTTCAACGGGCTGTCACACAGGTTCCCCGTTCGTCTCAGCACGTCAAGTATGATGATAGCTACACAGGGAAGCGGCATTATCGTGTTCTCCCACACCAACATTACAAAGCATGGTGATCATCAGGCCGCAGCAGATATGGGATGTACATGGCAGCAAACCATGCAGTGCATGCGTCGTTGCTTCGCCGAGTGAAGTCTCAACCTCAAAGCCCCCATCTCCTCCGGGCCTCCGAGGCCTGTACATCGCTGCACGGGATGGCACTGGAACACTAGGCTTACGAACGCAATCAAGACTCAACAACCCAGCAAGTTCGGCTCAGTCTAGATCGAATCAGCTCAGCTCAGCGCTTGCCGCTTCGCCCAGTCGTCTCAGCACGTACGCAAACACGGAACCATGCTACTGTAATCCTACGCTAAACCGTATGGCGTTGTTGTTGGTACAACCCCGTCCGTCCACTGAAGGGTGTCTCGCGTGCTTGTCCACAAGGAGCAACAAGCCGCTAGAAACAACAAGGCACAGCGCAGGCACAGGCACAGGTCCAGGCACAAGAAAACCTAGGCGGTGCCTAGGCGTCTCTCGGCGTCTCCCCAATACCAATCATCATGTCTGCTCTGACACAAATTGGCGCCCAGTCTTGGGTCTGACATTTTTTGGGCGCAGGCTGTACTCATGCGAGGGGTTCCTTGCCGGTCGCAAACTTGCACTGTTCACAGATTTGTTTTTGCGACGGCTTGGGTTATAAATGCACTCTGACGGAGTCGCCCACCATGTGATTGTATTCAACAAGGAAACACGTACGTAGGTACAGTCACTCATCATCCTAAAGGTATCACCTCTTCGATTACCTGACCTGCCCGCCCGAAGGCTGCCCTCGTATCACCTCCGCTTAAGTGCGGCAGGTGGATATCCATCAATCGCCCATCACAGGTGACCCGATACAGAAAAGCATTTCCGTCAAAAAGACCCGCCACTAAATCTGTCGGTAGCATCACGATGACTCCCTGACGTGACCGAATATGAGGCGGCGGCGACGGGCGCGGCGACGAGCGCGGCGTCCGCATGCCTCCCAGATTGGACAGGGACCTCAACTGTCTCTCGCTTCTAACACGCGCTTTTACTCGCACCAAGGTCGAAGATTTGAATTCTGTTGGTGGGGTTGCAGCTCGGCTCACTTGCTGGCTCCAGAGCTTTGGACCATGTACTGAACCATGTCACATCAAATCACCACCATTCCTTGGTACCTTTTAGCATGGCCGATGCCGATCGCACACTATTGCAAAGCCAGCAAATGACGAGCGATTTTTTCAGCGGGAAGGTGGGGATGTCTGCCCAAATTGTCCGCACAAGGGCTACCGCTCTCAGGACTGCCCAAAACAAATCGGCAAATTTGGGTCCCGTCATGTGTCACCGAGAGAGCAGCGACAGTGGGCATCCATCCACACAGCACACACCCTCGCAGCCCTCCATCCAACCCTCCCTCCCACCGCCGCCTCAGCGCCAAGGCCCTGCAACGGATCCCCTTGGAACTAATAGCTTTGTCGGATTCGTAGGACGACTAGTTCCCTTGCCCGAACAAATCGTCTCATATGCGCACCGTACTTCGTTAACAGAGACACCCTAGCAGCCTTTTTTTATCAGCCACGCATCTTCCCTCGCGTAGCGCTGCCCCCTTTTGTACATGATCGGCATCTGACTAGGAGGCGGATGAGCATCCGGATTTTTGCATGATTCATCCACTCAACATGTTGTGCAGAGGCAGCCATACCTTCCCTTTCCTCCGAGCTATCATGCCCCCTACTGCGCAGACCTCCGGGCTAAAGACGAGTTTGTGTTGGGAGGTAGCCTAGAAATCATTACCAATGTAACTGCGGATCCCGACGATTGCCAAGGTTTGGAACGATAACGTATCTATTCCGTCCTCGACAGGCATATTCGCCACCTCGCCGCGTAACAACAACAACAATAACAACAACATCATCAGCATCATCATCATCATCAACAACAACAGTCAATCAATCACTCTCGCTGGCAGGAAATGTCACCGAGAATCCCCCAGTGAAGTCATAAGCAAACCTAGGGATACTTTGCACAGATTCAAGGTTAGAGAAGCATCAGGAAATGTTTCAGTTGGTGGTGCTCTTTAGCTCTTTCGGTAACTCGCCAGAATTTCTGCCGTCACAAACCTCATGCCCCTTGGCATCATTCATTGGCCGGTTTATGAGACCCATGTGGTTATTGTCCGTTCCGGGGACGGCGCACAACCAAGGGTCAAAGAATTGAGTGTACGGAGCTTGACTGGCGCAACCCAGAACGCCCAAGCCCAAGTGCAAGCGGGACCGGGGCGACGACACCCCAGTCGAGCTAGGGCGGATAGGTGTGAGATGAGAGCAAAACCTTGCAGGGATTTACATGCCTCGGTGACGCGGGAGTCGCCAAGGAAGACAAAAAGAAGGAGTGGTCGAAGCCACTATCCGAGCCAAATACGTTTCTTTTCCTTGGCCATTCGTGAAATTGCCCACACAGAGGGAGGTCGCGAATTCACGATACATCTACAAGACTTTACAGATCCAGGCTCTCTGGTGTGGCCAACAAGAACCATTTTCCAGACTGAAAACAGGGCAGAGTCCCAACAAGGGCTTTATCCGCAATTAAATACTCTGGTTCATGATTCAGGCCGAGAAACGAGACAAGTCTCAAGGCGGCGATCCGGAGGGTGACGGTGCGGCAACTGGCCAACTCATGACAACGCTTTATCGCCTTAAAGGATTGGGTCCGAGATGATCAGACCCTGGAACCCTGGAATGTGCCGTCGCCCCCTACGCTAGGCTCCAAACGCAAAACCGCTCCCATGGGTCCAGCTCTCCAGGGTATATGCGACATGGAGATTCGTCCCAGTACAGATGCAAGGACTGTTTGGCATCATCTGGACATGAATGACCAGGGTGGGGAGGGGACTGGGATCGCGCGTAGCTCCCCGTCTACCGGCCATGTCCCAGACTTTGGTTGCCCCATGCAAGCAAGATTCGCCGTCTGGTTTCCGATGGCCCCGGCTTCGCCGCCATGGCTGGACACACCATCTACCAATGCATCATGCACCGGCATGCAAGAGGTTGTGATCATGCAGGTGTCTTCTTCCAGACACAGGGGAGCTACTGTATGTACCTTCCTCGACCTCACGCTCGCGACCCGGTCACTCGTGGTCACCATGACTCGTCGCTGTCAGGTAGCGTCCAAAGGCGCTTGGCCGAATCCGCTTGGTCTTAGCCGCCGCCACCTGCACCACCAGCCCTGATAACCGACAACTCCCTTTCTGCCAGACTCTCAACCCCCACATCAGTGATGATGTGGATGGATGCGCAACGCTGTCCACTCTGCAGTCTTCACCCGGGTCAGTGGGGCCGCATGCTCGTGCCGCCCAAGGAATGGGGTATTTTAGTACGGATAACGGAGGAAGGCCATGCGCCAGACGTGCCCTAAGCCGGGGACTTTTTTGCGTACCATTGGGCCTTCTGGGTTTGGGGGCCTCGACAAGGAACAAGGCCGTTACCTTTGCTTTTTGCATGTGCCTCCTTAATTGGACCCTCCAGAATCAAATCTCCAGACAGACTTATGACACGGGAGCCGCTAGGGGTGCATCGACACCGACAAAAAGGCCCCAGCCCATTAACTCTCTTTTTTTTTTTCCTTCGTTGGCAACCGGTGAGTAATCCTCGTAATCTAGACCGTAATCCAGCAAAGCTCGCGACGGCATACCATGCTTCCCAATATTACATCATGAATAAAGTGTCACCTTTATAGTGTGTTAGAAAGGAGTATCTTTTGATTTCTTTCTCATATGCATGTTCGCAGCAACAAGAGGGAAAAAGACAGCAAATTGGCCATGACTATTCGCACCTATAGAGTCATGATGGTACATGCACATGAAGCGTGATGTGACGACCATCCCAGTACGGCAGAAAACCCTGGCCCAAATACACGAGACGGCTGGGAGGGAAGGTACTGAAGATGAGTTGGCTGTACACTAGCAGGGTCGCCTCCGCGCGAACGAGGGTGCGTCCGTCCTGAGACATTTTCAAGTACGCTCGGGTGATCAGAGGCTACTTTGGGTGCGGGACGCGCCTGGTCACCCTCCCACTCTCTCCCTCCTGCGGCGTAGCCCTAGCCATTATTATGGAGCCCCCGGCCGAAGAAAAGTCGAGAGAGCGCCGCTCCTCCGCCCGAGGCCCCATACCGATCGGAACGTCCAAAGCGGGCCAAGGTTCAGCCACCTGCCACAGCTGCCGCGAGGCTCGACCTCCGTGTCCGCCCTCCTCGACGCACGCCCTGTGCTGTGCCCACGGTGTCTCACCCACCTTGCATACCTGTGGCCGGTGCCTCTCGAGACGTGAAGCCACCTAGGGCGACCCCCCCTCCCTCCTGCAACAGACCCCCCCATTCCCTCTTTTAGCGTGCCTGAGGTCCTTTTTTTAGGGCGCATTCTTGGGGAACGTCATTCACCACGGCTTCCCGAGATAGACTTGGGGCCCCAGCGTTGCGCGGCGAGCCAACATGGTGGTCTCAGATGGGCCTAGTAAGCCCGGCCGGCTGGCTGTTCTCAGGCTTGCCCGCTTGCCGCTGGACGCTCCCAGCTCGTCAAGAGCCATGCCAGGCTCCACATGCCAGGTGAGATGCCACCCGTCAAACCACCTTCGCTCACTTCCCTTTGCGGCTAGCCCTAATATCCTCTCGACAATACTGTCTCTTTGACTTGGTGTTTCTCCTTTCGTTTCTTTTCTTATGCCCGACCTAGCGCTGTCGCGCCCCTCGTCCACCGTCCGGATTGCACCGCCGTTGGTGGATTCCGGTCTTCACGGCCATGGAGTCAAAACATGGTCCGATCTCTCCGTTTAGCTCGGGGCCCCTTTCAAGGAGGAAGGTTCGGGTTGGTCCAGGACCGACCCCAAACTATCTAGTTTGCATCCACTCACCCACGTCCCTTTGACCTTGACGACGCATCATCATCACGATCCCGCATCTCGGTCCCAGCACACCTACGCGCCAGCCAGCCAGGCAGCAACAAGGGAAACAAAAGGAACAAAATGCTGCGCCTCTCTTGCATACTTGTGGAATGGCGAGGCCATTCGGGTCGCCTTCGCTGCATTGGTAACCACCGTTGTTGACCAGGAACCTTGGTGTCGAGTTTGTTCAACAGTGAGAGACTTTCTGACTGGTCACCTGCATGCAGCAGCCCAGACACGCACACATGGAGAACGTCCGTCCTGTCTTGCATCTTTGCCCGACCCTACCATGCATCAATCCTTCCGTATCACCACAATGCCAGCAATGAATGCCCAGATGCCTGAAAATGTGAAATGGACCCGTGGATCTCGACAAATAGCAGCCATAATGTGTATGCATCAAATACTTGCCGCCATCTAACTCCGACACCCGCGGGGGGGGGGGGGGGGGGGGGGGGGGGGGGGGGGGGGGGGGGGGGGGGGGGGGGGGGGGGGGGGGGGGGGGGGGGGGGGGG
>JAKZGU010000027.1:600000-1070612 GCA_022837005.1 Calonectria pteridis | reverse complement strand
CCCCAAACAAACTCCCACCCCCCCCCCCCCCCCCCCCCCCCCAAAAAAAAAAAAAAAAAAAAAAAAAGCCTAGCCCCCTAGACTCATGAGATGTGGCAACCATCCTGATGCCCATCTATTTTCACCGCCTGTTCTCGTCCCCCCACACTGCCAATCCCTTGTCCCAGCATCACGCTTCACAAATCAGCGACAACCGGCCGTCAGCGCCATCAGAGACTCCTTGGATGCTGCTGTCTTAGCCTTACTGCACCCTTGGGGCTCCCCCATCCTCCTCCATGGCCCACCCACTTGCCAAGTCGAGGGAGTGTACCTGGATCATTCGCCAGCAGGGTCGATGAATGATACAGTAGCTAATTCCCGACTGAGCCGCTGCTCAGCGGCGTGTCGCAAGCCTGACCTACCCGGATGCACACCTGAGCACGTCTGCCCCGAGCCCAGCGAACCCCTCCCGCTGCACTTTGAGGGTGGCCAGGCGGACGGCAAACTTGACCTTTTGCCTGACACTCCAGTCGTTGACGTGACATACGAGGCCGTACAGCATTCCCGCAATGAAAGTGTCACCAGCTCCCACAGCACTATATTCCCGACAATGGTATTAGCTCTGACAGTTTCACGACTCTTGTTCGGCCCTGGCGGGGCGTCAATGCATGTGATGACCCGGGGGTGGCAACATACTCAACCACTGAGATGGTTTCTTCGGTACTGTCTTCGGTTGGGCAATGAACATATTCGCATGCAGGTTGAGACAGCCCAGCGGCACCATCTGCACCCCAAGTACACAGTGCCAGAGATCTGTTGAACCTAGTCAGCCGTCTCTCCCAGCAGGCAAGCACACGGCGAGCTCGGCCCTACGTCTTTTCGTATGTTTCGGATCGGAGGCAAGACTCGGCAGACTGGTGGCCGCGACACTACGTGCTGACGTCAGGCACATCTCCTCGCATTGTTGAACTCTCATACCTCGGCCCAGCTGCGCGAGTAAAAGACAACGTCAGCCGCTGCGGCCAGTTCCGGAAGCCCTCCACGGCCAGGCTTCTCTACTTCAACACTGATTTGCGCGTTTGGGAGGGCGTCACGCAAGAGGCGGATGCATTCGAGTGTTGTACCGGGAATGCGTCCCTACCGCCGCGGTGTCAGCTTGACAGCGCAACCCAGCGCCGCCGGGGAACGCACCTCAAAGTGCCACCAACTTTCTTCGTCCGGACTGAAGCTTCTTGCGATTGGCTCGAACTCGTCGGTTGTCATCTCGGGGAGGTCGTTGAAGTTTACGAGGGTGCGGCTTCCGGTCTCGTCGCTGCGGATAATGTAACTGCTTGCAGCCTCCGTGTTCGCCTCTCGGTAGATGCAGTGGCGAAGGTCGAGCTTCGAACTCGGACCAAACGAGCTGACAATGCGCCGTGTGGCGGAAGACGAGGCGTTTGGCAAGCATGTCACCAGATATGGCTGGACGGAATCCTTTTCCGTGAGTAACTGTTCGAGAACCTCGATGGAGTTGGGGCAGTTGCCCCCACGCCGTATATTGAGGGTGGTGGCCCGCAGCTTGGAATCTTCGGCGGGAAAGAAGGGAACACTGAGAATGGTGAGTTAGGATGATTTCCCATCGAGTCTATACGTAGGCTTTGTGACGTTCCTGAGGATCGTGTCCAAGTAGCACGCTCCGATGAGGATGAGGTGCTTCATAGTGATTTTGTGGTTTTGCGGTCGTCCGATGCCTGATACCCCGCTCCTTCAACTTGTACTCAATCGCGGGGCAATGTAGGTCAGCCGTAATTGATGTAGTGGCACCCTCTTGATTTTTATGTGTGTGGGGGAGTGTGAATATGGGTGTAGAAGTGTGTGCGAGTGTGTGCGTGCGTGCATGCTTGTCGTGATGCATTCGTATGCGTGCTCTAATTTTCGTCCTCAGTAGTATGTATTGGTTGCGGCTAGGTTAGTCGCTTCTTGATACGACTTACCCTAGAGCGATGCAAACAGTCCAACTCATGGAATATTCTGTTTCCACAGCCGTAGTCTAGCATTATGGGAACTGAGGTCTATGTATCTTGAATCTTTTAAAATAAAGGTTGATGAGTGTTGGTTCGAGACATTGATGCACAGTTGTTTGGTACTACTCTGACATTCATTCTAAATGGAAATGGATTTTACCTACAATCTTGCGAGTGTATTCAATAGAATCCTTGAATACCACATTTGGATTTTTACTCAACCACACAAAGTCCCAACCCAAATCACATAAAAAAATCCTACTAATGAAGGTCAATAACTTTACGGGAATCACTATTATTTATGGACATTGGTAAAAATGCACCTCGTAAAGAGGATAGCGAGGTCTAAACTGCCTTCTATAAACAACTACCCTATAGCCATGGTGACAGGCCGAAAATGGGTATCACACAGTGGGCAAATCAGAGAACTGGCCATAATCACAGAACATGGTAAAGCAATTTTGTGTGCCAACGTGAGAATTCAAAAGTTTGTGGTTACAGACAACATGGAGATGACATCTTGGTGAACTTCCATATATAGAGCCCCACTTGGCACAGACGAGCCCAAGCGTGAGCTCGGCGAAACCTGCGAGATGGAGTTGCAAGCTCTGGCGTGACTATACAGCACGAGATACTCCTCCCGCCTTGCCAGTCCGGCTTCTCCAATGCGTCCCGTTGCAAACTCGCCAGCCGCATCGCCGTCCTGCCCAACCTCCGGAGCCGCGTCTCATTCCAGTTCCGAGTAGAGACTCCACCACCTCCGCCTGACAGGGCAGCTGATCGGGTTCCATCTGCCCCGCCATCCAAGGCCAAGGCCCCCGGCGCGTACATCGTCATCCGAAGCGCACGACCTCGGCGAGAGAGAGGCACGCCGGCCTCGATCAGAGAGACAGGATACGCCGTCCCGCCCCCGTACTATAGCACGCAGAAATGGGCGAGCCGACGGAAAAGAGCATCGCATTTGACGTCGATAGCTCCGATGGCAACTCAGATGACGATGGGAGGGAAGTCGAGGTGATCTACCATCCCACCACCACCACCACCACCACCAGCACATACACATACACACATACACACACCACGCACGCCCTGTCCAGTATTAACGCTTCGCCGTCACGATGTAGGTCCTCTTTGATCCCACCAATCCCTACCGTCGAAAGAGCTCCATGGTATCAACCGACATCAAGCCACCTCTGGTCCGCCCCCAACACCGGCGTCGTCGCACCGAATGCCTCGTCCATCAGTTTCTCGAAAGCCAGCGCCGCGCCAGGGATGCTGTGAGCTCTACAAGTGAACCCGACTCGGAGGTCTCCCTGGGCCCGGCTTCGTACCCGAGCCCGACCAGCGCGAGCGCTAGCGCCAGCACCGTTGATGCGTTCACCGAGGGCTCCAGGGACGGCGGCATTGATGCCCTCGTGAACTCCGACAAGAAGCACCGCGCCGTTGTAGATACGTCCAGCCTCGAGCATGCTGACGGCGGCCAAGCCGACCAGCAGGCATGGACGCAGCAAATGACTAAGAGCCTGTCGGAGCTGGACCTGACGAGCTACGACGACATGCATAGCCGCCTGCTCACTAAGCAGCAGCTCAGCGACATGGCCTGGGGTGTCCGCGAATTGAGCCGTCGGTTGAGTAGCATGCGAATCCGGTTCCGCGTCAAGTCCATCTTCCTCCTCACCAAGATCTACGACCAGGACCTGATCCCCAAGACTCGAGAGCTGACGCAATGGCTGCTCCACCCGGACCGAGAATACAAGTACACCGTGTACGTGCAGGACAAGCTCAGAGGAAACAAGAAGTTTGATGTCAATGGTTTGATGGACGAGGTGGCTGCCCAGTACGCCAAGTCTGGAGATGTGGAAGAAGGGGTCGCGCGCGATTCCCTCCGCAAGCGACTCCGATACTGGGATGAAGAAATGTGCAAGAAGCGGCCGCATATGTTCGACTTTGTCATTTCCCTCGGGGGTGACGGCACCGTCCTGTACGCGAGCTGGCTCTTTCAGCGCATCGTGCCACCTGTCCTCAGCTTTGCGCTGGGCAGCCTTGGGTTTCTGACCAAGTTCGACTTTGAAGACTACCAGAGGACTCTCGACTCGGCCTTTACCAAGGGCGTCACGGTTAGCCTGAGACTTCGTTTCGAAGGCACCGTCATGAGAAGCAAGCGAAAGAAGGCCGAAATCGAGCAAAGCTCGGACGAAGACGATGAAGTGAAGCGGGACCTTGTGGAGGAGCTGATTGGCGAGGAGAGAGAAGATGAACACACCCATAAGCCTGATGGCACGTTTGAAGTGTTGAATGAGGTGGTCGTGGATCGAGGTCCAAACCCAAGTAAGATCTTGCGTTGCCCGAGACTGAATAATATGGCGGAACAAGCTAACATAATCTCTCAGCCCTGTCTTATTTGGAAATCTTTGGAGACGACGAACACTTTACGTCGGTGCTAGCTGATGGCATTTGCGTATCGACACCCACAGGCTCAACAGCTTACAACCTCGCTGCCGGAGGATCGCTTTGCCATCCAGAGAATCCCGTTATGCTGGTGACGTCCATTTGCGCGCACACGCTCTCATTCCGGCCCATCATCCTCCCCGACACCATTGTGCTGCGAGTCGGCGTACCATATGATGCGCGCACTTCGTCGTGGGCAAGCTTTGACGGGCGGGAGCGTATCAAGCTCGAGCCGGGCGACTATGTCACCATCAGCGCGAGCCGCTACCCATTCGCCTCCGTGCAGGCTGAGGGGCGGCGCAGCGAGGACTGGGTCAACAGCATCAGCGGCAAGCTGGGATGGAACACGAGGCAGAAGCAGAAGAGCTATAAGGAGTGGGAGAATTAAATAGGATCGATTAGGGGGCGGGGGCGTTGGGTGACAGAATGTGTGTATCAATGGTGGCTAGAAGGAGAGGAGCAATTGTCATTGACAAGATGAATTACATACGACTAAGGACCAGGTTTTCCGGAGGGAGGGCATGGGGTTACTGCGCGTCCGGTTATGTACAATTACTGGGACTCGGGTGTTTTTCTTTTTTCTTCTTCTCAGCCAATCAAAAGAATTTACATATGCACAATTTGTTGGGATGAGGCATGAGTGAGTATTTTGTCTTAGACCATCATCAACCGGTCCATTTACACGGTCAAGTAAGCTGCCACCTTTTTTTTTTTTTTTGACTCCATTCAGACATGCACCACACAGACCAATGCTTAAAGGCATGGCTGACGGGGATGTCTTGGACCCAACAAATTAATTAATGTCCTCCCCCTCCCACCCCCCACACACTGAGCCACCATCGGCCACTGCCGGTAAGTAATTACGCCGCTCGCGATCTACGCGTGACACAATGGGCAGATGCAATTGAGCTTCCCCTAGAGCTTCTTTCCTCTGTTTACCCTCTTTCCCGTGTCCTTTCGCTCTCTGACGACTTTGCGCGCGCCGCGTCGACAAACCCCCCCCGCCCGGCCAAGTCAATCCGCAACACACTCACACACACTCTCTCTCGCGCACGCCCATCAGTTACAATTGGGGTGTCGGAAGTTAGCCAGTTCGTCCGTCTCAGCAGCCGCCGCAACCACAAAAAACCGCCGTTATGTCCTACTCGTCCTCGCCGTCGTGGTCGTCGTCGCTACCTCCAGACCTTTTCGACCAGACCACCATCATCTCGCTGCTATCGACCGTCGCCATCGTCGCCGTGGCCTACCTTGCGTCGCGCCAGTTCCTCGCGCCCTCGGCCTCGGGCACCCTGCGTTTCCTCTTCATCTGGCACCTCGCCGACGCCCTGTGCCACTTCATCCTCGAGGGCAGCTTCCTATATCTCTGCTTCTTCGCCCACCAGCCCACCGAGGGGCTCGACCTCGCCAACTTCTTCCCGACGCCCGAAAACTTCCTGGGCCACAGCGATCGCCTGTACGGTGCCCAGTCCGGCGGCAGCAACCCTTTTGCCCAGCTGTGGATGGTGTATGCAAAGGCCGATAAGCGATGGGCTGGTGTGGATCTGGTGCGTGTTTCTTTTCTTGTCCTGCGTTTGGTCATGTCATGGCCAGACGTGAAACAACCTGTTTTGAAATGTTAATTGAACCGGAAATAGGGCGTCGTCAGCCTCGAGCTGCTAACAGTCTTCTTTGATGGTCCTCTGGCCGTCTATGTGTGCTACTGCTTGGCTAAAAAGGATCCCAAGGCCAGCATCTGGATGATCATCTTGGCCACGTGTGAACTGTATGGAGGTATGTTTGACCCTGCCAACTCCACTTCGCCAATTTGATACTCGTGTCGAGCTGACCCGTTCGAACTAGGCTTCATGACCTTTTGCCCCGAGTGGCTAATTGGTAGCTTGAACCTTGACACCAGCAACTTTATGTACCTCTGGGTCTATCTGTTCTTCTTCAACACACTCTGGGTGTGGATTCCTCTCTGGGTCATTTGGTATTCTGTTCGTGATATTTCGAGTGCGTTCAACGAGCGACACGCCAGGAAAAACCTGTAATATGCGCATTATCCTCTCCCCCTGCGTAGAAAACGGACCAACGTTTTGGTCACATTTCCCCGCCATGAAAAAAAAATACCATTCTGTGTTGAGTGCACACAAATTGTGAACCGAGCAGTAGGAAGCTACATATCACAAATCGTTGACAGGAAGAAAAAAGTATAGGAAATTGATTGATTGGGCTAAGTAGGGTATCTGAATGCCAGTTGTCTCGATCAGGACTGCCAGATGCTCTCGTTAGAGCTAGCCATTATTCACCGATCCCAAAAAGTTTCGACCCATTCCATTCCATGATGCTCGCGGTGAGGATTTAGATGGACTGCTTGTGGACCTCGGCCTTGCCTTCGTGAGACTCCTCCTTGGCCTTGTCGCCGAGGGCGTCCTTGGCAGCGGAGGCACTGTGTTTCGCTTGTTAGTGATGTTCTGCTCAGAGCCGCGAACAGTGCTTACCGGGTGCCGATGGAGGCGTTGTTATCCTTGGCGACCTCCTTGTTGGCTTCCTTGGAAGTACCGTGAACGGCCTCCTGAGTCTTCTCAGCAACGTAGTTGGCGCCCTGCTTGATGGAATCCATTGTGATGATGTTTGAAGAAATTTGTGGTTTGGAAAAAGTGGTGGTTGCTTGGTAGTCAAGTGTGATTGTGTGATTGTGTGTTTGCTTTGTTGAGGTGGATGAGAAAAAAAGTTGAGATGTGATGGAACAATGGCGACCTTTATAGACGATTTGGATCTGAGAAAAGGCAGGAACACATGTTCAAACTTCGTCATCAACCCGAGCAAACATGCCCGGCAGTGGCAATCGGTCCTGACTAGCCTTCGATTTCAGGGCCCATGCCGTCATCGATTTCCAGCCCGCAGTCGATTGCATGCAGTCACCATCCTGCAGAGCAGCTACGAGTCGAAGTGTACGGCTTTGGTTAGGCAACAGAGGCCAATGTTATTTCCTAATCAGTGCAATCTGTGGGGAAGTGCTCTATGCGGGTGGCTGGATTGGCGCAAACAATGAGGCTCATGTGCGTGCATGTGAGATAGGTTCGTTGACGTCATGGTAACCGAGGCTCCTAACTATGGACAGAACGCTCCGTAGTCAAGGCGTCATTGCAGCACCGGATTTTTCGCGGGGTCAGGAGTCAAGCACAATTACAGCCACTGGCATGGTTGCACCGGATGCGTAGAAATCATGTGCGATCCAGTTATTGCGGGCACTTTGGTTGATGCTGGTCATCGATGATGACCCAAGTTGCCTTCAATGACGGACAGCCCCACTTTTTACAGGCTGGCCGGAGCGTGTAACTTGCCAAATCATGTCTGATTCAAGTCAATGAGATGCATGCCATGACACTCTTCCATTTTGAGAACGGGAATTATGTGGAGTTATTTCATCGAGGAATGACGTTCTATGTTGCCTCTTACAGTTGTATGTGATGCATTTTGTGCATGTCAGCTTGACGTAGTTTGCGACTTACCCAAAGCGGCGGGTCACTGTCACCTATTGGCTATGTATTCACGTATTTATTCGCGGAGGCCGTCGATATTTTTACGCATGGCGGAGCTTTGCCTCCGGTTATTTTAACGTGGTACTTTGTGGCGCTCTAGTCAAAAGACAATGGAATTGATATCCTGTTTGCCCAATCACTATTAGCGTGTCAACTTGCTTTCCTGTTAGTCAACTCAGTACATGCCCGAGATGCGTGCTCCAGCATGTGGTTATCGTCATGGTGGGAGATGCAGAGATCTCTCTTCTCAAATCATCCGTGCACTCAGCTAGAGCTGTCATTCCTCTTCTGGACTGTCCGTTCACTGTTCGGAGAGAAGAGGAAGTTTGGATATTCCTCCGAGCGCTAGGCACGGGGCTATCCGCCTTCTTTGTCTCACCCTGTCCATTTAGAGCTTCGTTCCCCTCCTTGACTGACTCAGAGTAGCTTGAGAAGCTACAACGAAGTTTCCTGGCACACATCACAGCCATTGCAGCCCACGCCTTCCCCCTAAGACCCTCCAGCCCGGGGATAAGGTCTCAGTTACATTGGGTACGAGGGGAGCACTTGATGGCGGACCCCTCCCGTTTCGAATCCTTTGCGGCGTGGAAGGCGCACGCAAGGCACAAAATGGGGGATGCCGAGTGCAAACCGGGCCCCCAGGTGATCCCAGCACGCGGGGTTCCGCCGAGAGTGCGACCCAAGTAGCCGGACAGCCGGACAGCTCTTAAAGTCGCCGGGTAGCTCTTAAAGTCACCGGGGGGTTTTTTAGGGTTGACGATCTAGGCTGGCTGTTCCGGTCGCAGGTTGAAAGCGTGGGGCCTCAAGGTCCGAGCTATTGGTGACATCGCGTGCCAAACCCGTCGTATTCTGTTGATTTGAGGTAAGGGAATCTATAGTCGTGTGGCGCAGATACGGGGCACGAGGTGTTGGGCGGCGTGGAGGGATGCTGGGGGGCGAAAAATTGAGTCAGGCACACGGTCAGCGAGTTGTTAGTCGTTCGTATCTAGCCACGATGTTGCAGTTGCTAGCGCAGCGGCTGAGTTTGTTGAAACCACGGTTGCTGTGCATGCTGGCAATGGCGGAACTCAAATACGATTTCGCGAGTTCATGTCGTGATCTGCGGATCAACCAGGCCCCGCGTGTAGCCCGCGTACAGCCCTACCTGGGGATCTGTGAGCAACCCTGAGACGGAGAACAGCAAGTGAGTTGCGGCACGCTCGGCTCTGTCCCGTGACGGACAGAGCAAGGGTTCCGATGCTTCTGCTTCCACGGCCAAGAGTCGGGGTACCGGAGAGAAATTGAGCATTGATCAAGCTGTTTGGCGGGTCCTCGGTGAGGCCAAGACTTTTGACAACTGGGGCTGCGAATGGGAGGTGATGGTGTAGGACGCTGCGACCTGGGGAGGGCTGCGAGACTCGATGTTGAAACGGCCAAGCGCAGAAAGGGTCCCTATCTTGGTTGATTCGGCGTGCGGCGGAGGCCAGGGAGTTGGGATAGCTTCAAGTCATGTTAGAGCTGCTGGCCCGGTTTGGTACCGAGAAGGATGGTGCAATGCGGAGGCCCAGCCAGGATGGAGAGGAAGGACATGGGAGCGCTGCCTAAGGAAGTTTCTGGATCGGAGAATACCGCCCCCGCCGGGCTCGAGTGCTCTCGTTGGTCAGAGACACTCGGCAACTGGCCCTTCCGTCCTGGCTTACCATCGAGACCCTTTTTTCCCTTCTTTTTGAGTTGATTGTGAGGCAGTCAAGTGAGTGAGACTGGCCGGGATCCCCTGCAACGCCTTGTTTTATCCTCGAAGCGAATGCTGCAAGTCGCTGGCTGCCATGAGCTGCCAGGCCCAATGCGGCTTAGTGCCCGAGGCTTTTCCCAACGTCTCGAAACCCGACCCTGTTCCAGTACTGCTTCAGCCACTACACTCAACCCCACGTCTAGCCTTTTGGGCTCGGCCCCCTGCCTAGCCTTGTCTTGGCCTGCAGTGTTTCATTGTCAAGGTGGATGGCTGCAATCACCGGATTCTATCTTGATGGGGAACTCGAGTGTCCGATCACTTGGTCAAGGCCTCCAAGCTAGTGGATGAGATGCCGCAGGGTCATTGCTGTCAGCCAGATGGCTGGCCGCCAGTGGTCGTCCGGTGTGAGACGGACGATAGGGGACACATCCTGACATGTAAGCCACGATATCCGCGCTTGGGAGTTGTCAACACCACCACGGCGTTGGGCAATCAATGCGTTCGAGGATGGCTCTGTATCAAGTGGCTTGGGGAACCTCTGCTTCATCATTTTGAGCTATCGCAACAACCGAGATGCGGCACTGGCCCTCGACAACCTGGTCACCGGGTGTCTCTTACAGTCCAGATCTCGCTGCTGCACTCTTGGGTATCATCGCCCTGGACCGGCATGTGCCAGGGGCCCTCTCCCGCAAACGACAAAACACCATTAGGATCCATGTCTAGCCAATCTAGTACCGATACGGAACGGGGGCTGGCTTCTGCAGACTCTTTACACGTCTGGGAACCCACCGGCTGAACGAGCAGCCGACAGAAGCATTTAGATCTCCATGACCCTCCGTTATTGATCGCCGCCACCCGCTTGAAGAGTTCTGTTGCTGTCAGGCACTCCTTGCTTCAATCGAGTCGATTCGGCCTGGGCCAGGAGCCTGCAACGTAATCTGCATCTGCACGTCTCATTGTATATACATCCCACCTTGTACTTACCTGCCCGACCTACACGGCCTGGCCTGCAGTTGGGGCCTTACGATATTTTTGGTACACGGCGGCTACAGTAACAAACAGCTGCCACCTTTTCTGTCTCGAAGTCTTCCTTCCGGTCCCTTCTTCTCATCAAGAAACCTGCCTCCGTCCATTCCCCCTTCCCTCACCTCCTGACGTAGACACCGCGGAATGTCTACTCGCTAGGTGACCTGGGACGACTACGCGGTGCTGGCACCGCACAGGCTTGAAGGCCTTCTTTAATCGCATACATTTAATTTCTACATCACCATCCATCGACCGGTCGACCGACAATATGGGCATCACGAACTGGAACACCTCACCGGCTGGTGAGCTCTGGTCGAGGGCCAGCTCGGATGGCTTTCAATTCGAGACCAATGCCACTTCTGCCTGGGATAACGAGGTCAAATTCGCCGCTGCCGAGTCGGTTCGAACATCAATACTGGTACTTGCTTGCTTCAATACTATTGCCGGCTTTGCCACAGCTGCGGGCATTCTGGGGCAGTCGTGGAAGAAGTCAAAGAGGATCGACGCAAGATGGAACATGAGGTATGGCAACTTTGACTCGCAGATAGCTAAGGCATAATACTGACACTTGCGGGGAAAAAAAGATCCTCCTGGATGAGCCTTATCGGTCCTACAGAGCTATTTCCCTTCGTTCTAGCCTGCGGTATTACCGTGCAGGGAATAGTATTTTCTGTCTCTCAATCAAAGGGTCTGCAAGCTCTTATGATTCTGGGCTGCACTCGAATTTCACAATTCATGTTCCCAGGTATGACCGAGTCAACCATCTTCCTCTTCAGCTTTACTGATCTTCTCTCAGCTTTCTTCATGACCCCCATTATCCAGTCGGCTTTTGGACTAGAGCTAACAGTCCGAGCTCTTAAGCGACGACCCTTTCCAAGCCGCGGCAAATGGAACACTCTCATCTGCCTCGCAGCTATCGGCATTGCCTTGCTAATCATGTTTCTTGTCACCTTTGCCGTGCAGCCACCCAACTTCTGCTTTGCTTGCCTAGTCTGGTACTTGATCCGATACAAGCTGGCATGTTTTGCACTTCTCATTGTCTTTGTGGTCATCTTGGCCACCGAGTCCGGAATCATTTCTTTTCGGCTTATGAAGGCTACAAACCTTGGTCCCTTGGAACGCCTTGAAGCGTCCCGGATGGTCTACTTCCTGATCATGGCCATCATCTTAAATGTAAGCACACCCGTGCCTGCATGTTTCCGGACTTGCACTAACAGATTTAGATTCTAATGATCCCATACTTCTTTGGCATGTCGTTTGGAGACCCTGAGAGCGACTCGACAGTAAACTCGTCCATGGTCGCATCTGTCGCCGCAAACCTCTCGGGTCTTCTCACGGGCGGCCTCTACCTCTTCTTGCGATCGAGCCGAACCGCTACAATTGGCCCCAATGACTGGGATGGCATCGAGCCAAGGGCCTTTGAGAAGGGCTTTACAGATGGTGGCTCAAGCAATTTTGACTTTGGTCTTCAGATTACCCAGCCCCTGTCTGCACACTCATCGCAACATCGGAGGTCAGACAACGGCCAGGAAGCGATCCCAGACACACCAGATATGCCTCCACTGTCTCAGGGTTCTCCTGGCCGAAGCCTTCATGTTCCTAGCCTTGGGATGATCCGCCCACCCATTAACATCCCCATGGCACCTGAGCCTGCGCAGGTTTCGACCAAGCCCACGCTGCGCTCTCTCAAGCCGAACTGGTACAACAGCAAAGCACCAGCTCCATTGGAAACACCGCTGCTCCCTAAGTCCTCCTTTGTCCTGCCTACCAGCACTTATGCACCCCCACCACCCAATGATTACGAGATGGCCATTGGTTCAACGGATAACCTCCTTGCGCCACCAAACGTCCGTGACCCTTCCAGTACACATCGCGAGAGGGGCTCCTCGGTGTTGTCGTCTGCCACAGTCCAAATTGGTCTTCGGCTATCTAACCTTGGAGACATACCTCCATCTACAACTGCGTTTTCCAACGATCCAAACAAGGTGCATGACCTTGATTGCCCAATCCAAATGCCCATCAGCGCCAAGAAGCCGAGCCCCCTGGGCATCACCGTCATCACTCTTCCAGATGAGGAGGCGATGCATGAGGAGGAGCAGCGCAACAAGGGCCTTCCCCCAGTTCCTCTCGCATTGAACCGCGACGAAGACAGGGATGAGGTGATGACCCTAAGCCCAGAAGTATATAGCCCACCAGGTCTGAGACTTCAGCACTCCCGCAACGGATCTCGGAGCTCCCATAGATCAAGGCCATCTATGAGCTCACGGGTGCCGCACAGCCGGCATGATTCACGAACCGGCCCAGAGGTGATCCGGGAGGATTGGATATGATTTTAAAGGAATATGAATTTCAAGATGTTTATGTTTATGGGCTGGCGTCCTTTTACGGTGCGGTTTTGTATTTACGGGATTAGGCTGGAGTTTATGATATTTACGACTTGGAGGATTACTTTTTGGATCTTGGAGGTTCGGATATGGAAGATACTCAATAGGCTAGGATATGGGATATGAGGCCCTTTTTTGGAGAAGGGCTATGGATACTGGAGGTATGGCAAAGTATATAGATTACATAGCTGAAAAGTGCATATTTACTACAAGAACAAGAATCATATATTTCCTTTGTAATCCAATCTGAGCAATCATGGCTACATTGGGCTCCCGTATATTTGCCCTACTTTTGCGTGATTATTTTGCCATTTTCCCATTCAGCCCCGTCAGGGATTCGGTCTGTGCCTCTCCCTTTCAGCCTGTTCTCAAACATGCACACAACCACTTTCCTGATCACCTTGGCCGCTTACTCATACGCATAATTAACGCCGTTGCGAGCCCAGATCTTCATGCGTTTCCCGCGTGATACAGATCCCTTTCCCCGGGTGGCAACAAAGAACCCTCAGGCAACAGACGAAAAAAAAGACGAAAAAAAAAAAAGCAGGGCGGCGTTAAAAATCATGCAGTCCGTCCAGCCATCCCCATCCTGAAACGAGTGGGTTCTGCAACCTTGAGATGGTACCTGGGGTCACCAAGAGGAGCGGATCGACGGGGGGCTACGGGCTTCGGTTCCGCGGCACTACTTTCCTTTGGGCCCGCCTGTGTATCACTGCCACGTTTCTCTGGGGTAGACCTGGGCACGAGAGACATGGCTGAATATGACGCCAACAGGTTTTGCGTCTCTGTAACGGCCGGGCGCAGTTCTCGGATAGGTTCTTCATTACCAATGGGAATATCCCTGTAGAGAATCGAGCGTGTTTCCTCCAGGAAAAGTTGACTAGCATCTTGTGACAAACAGCGGACAGGCCAATAAGATATTGGAACCCGCCCCCCCCCCCCTCTGGTGTTCTAGACCCTCCCTCTCTCTCTCCCTCCTTACGCGGATACTGTCTTGGGAGGACTGGGTTTCCCTGTGTTCGCCCATAGCTCGGGCTTTCACAACGTGGAGTAATTCTCCGAGCCTGTTTCAATGGAGCTTGGGTGGACCGAATCGTAGCAGAACGTGAGCAGTAACATGTGGGTAAGCGAGTGAACATGGATGTAAACAGGTCCTTGGAGCTGTGGACTACTTTGCACTGTTGTTTTCATACTTGAAGGATACCTAGTCACCCGAAACGCGAGCATGCAGACACACTGGTCAACCAGGGAGGCAAAAAAGTACCAATTCGTGGTGGGAGCAAACCATAATCATGGTGTTACGCAGTCTTTTATGGGCATTATTCATGCTTCTATACTTTAGTGCTTGCGTGGACATCACGGGCATTATTCGAGGCTAATACTTGAAATCCAAGATGCAACGACATGATTACTTGCAAAAAAGACATCAAGACATCATTGATGTTAGGTCATATTCAGGTTGACTTCTTCTTTGAAGCCTCGACCCTCCTCTCTTCCCACTTCTCCCATCCGGCCTGGCACATGTCTTCCTCCACCACGAGGTCACGCACACGAAAGGCCCTTGCGAGAGGTGTCTCGAGGGCCCATGCCAAAAGGCCAGTTTGTCGCACAACAGCGGTGATGCCAAACCACCCCAGAGCACTGACCACGCCGGCGATACAGCCCACAACCACCTGCTTCTCGGTGTGGTAGTTCAGGTAGATTCGACTCCAGGCGGTAGCAGCAGCAATGCCTACGCCAGCAATGCTCACGGCGAAACGCTCCAGAAACGACCACGGCCGGTGGACGGTGCTGTCGACCCGGCTGCGCAGGGCCTTGGAGGGGCGGTGGCGAACAAGCAGAAACAAGGCGAGGGAGACGCTCCAGAAGGCGACGAATTGCGCGTGGGAGCTCGGCATGCCGTAGCCCTTGCCGTGAATGCGGCGGGGGCGCTCCTCCTTTATCAGGCGCTTCAGCGCAAAGTTGATGGCTTCACACGCAAGCTGGCCGGCGAACATGAGGGCGACTTCGATTTCGCGGGTGAAGAGGACAAGGGTGGCGTAGACGACACATAACGCTTGGGGGAGGAGGGCGAGGTAGGCGCAGATGAGCGAAACCTTGTCATCGGGATCCTGCGAGGGGGGGAAGAAGAGGCGAGTTAGAATGCAGCTTGGAAACGACGTGTGCGGGCGCGGGAGGGCAAAAAGGGCCGTACATAGAAGACGTGGGTGACGGAGAGGGAGGCGAGCGGCGTGGAGTCGTCCATGATTGATGGGGAGATCAGGCTGACGAAGCAAACCTCAGCCAGGCATGCTTCAGCGGGCGAGCGGTGTTATAAATGGCGCAGCAGGCTTCAGAGACAGACCCGCACCCGGTGTCGTCGCGGCGGGCAATGGGACGGCGTGAGGCTGTATAATGTCTTAGACCAAGGCGCTGGCGCGGTTGCCGTGGATGATGATGCACTTGTGCATGATGGTTGTGGCGAGGAGTCCTGCCTGTGGCGAATGGCCTGTGGCTAGCTCTCTCAACGCTAAGCGAGTTGGGCAGAAATTGGCACCTGCTTCGCCCCGGCTTGCACACAGGGCCCTTTTGCACAGGGCTGAGAATGGCTCAGTCAGAGACGCAAAAAAACTCGTCTCAATCACTCTCGTCTCATTGCCCGGCAGATAGTCAGATAGCCTTCACGTCTATTATGTTCCCGTTTACATAGTTACATTCCTTGCCGAGCGCCTGAGCGCCAGCAAAAAATAACCAGAAAAAAAATATATCTGAGCCATCCGGCCGGAAGAGGTACTTAGTCATCAGGCGAGCGGTCGTGGCTGGAACCCCGTGCCAATCTGGTCTTACGCCGGAGTGAGAAATCCTTCGTGATTCATTTACCAACTCCACCTCCTCCAGAGGAGCGCCGTCAACCCGACGCACACACGGCGAAAGAGTCATCGTTTTGACCAAAAATACCGTTGCAAGCCCGCGGCGAGCTGGAGGGTTCGTATTATTAATTCGTTGTTCTTTATCAGAATTTTTTGCTAAAGCCAATACTTTTTTGGCCCTTTCCCGCCACCCTATTCCACGTGGGTGTTGCGCAATTGATGAACCCCTCCTCCCCCCCCCCGTTGCCCATTGAATGCCCACAGAGACATGTCTTCAACGACCATGACCACTGTGGCCTAGCGACTTCAAGGAAAAACTGGAACATTCTATTCCCGACACTTACGCTTAGACTTTGACCTTCTTCCACTTCCTGTTTGCTTCTTGTTCGCTATCTACCTTGTTTCCCTTCTTTTGGATGATGAGATATATCCTCGATATCAGCATTCATAATGGAAGACGACAGCGATGATCCTCGCCACGTCGAACTCGGGTCCCTTGAGGCAATCTATCCCGAGATTCGACGTGTGGATGAAAGAGACCCTTTTACCTTTGAGATAGAGCTCCCAGTCGAGCCAAGTGCACCCGTCACCGTCACTTTTCCCGCAGCCTCCGCCACCACATTACCTGGTTTGAATACCGCCGGACCAGCTATTGAAAATGCGCAGCCTGAAGTGGACTCGCTCAATGTTTCTCATCTCCCGTCACTGCGCCTGCATATCCGTCTTCCAGATGGATACCCTATAGATACCCCACCCCAGATTGATATCTCGGTTGACCCTCAATGGTTGGCCCCGGAGACCATCAAAAAGCTCAAGGACGATGGTCCTCGGCTGTGGGATGAAATTGGCCGTGATATGGTGGCATTTACTTATATCGACCATGTTCAACGGGCTGCCGAGGATGTGTTTGGGACAATATCTCCCGAAGGAACACTCCAGATGGACCCGGCACATAAACTCGCCGTTTTGGATTATGATATCAAGGCGAAGAAGGCTGCCTTCGAAAAAGAGACATTTGAATGTGGTGTTTGCCTTGGTGAGTTTCCCGTAAATTTGTCTACAGTAAATAACTAACTGACCTGTCAACAAGATCCGAAAAAGGGTATCAAGTGCCACAAGATGCTTGATTGTGATCACATATTCTGTCTCCAATGTTTACAAGATTTCTACAATGACGCAATCAACGAAGGAAACCTGACTATGGTCCGATGTCTTGCCCCGAACTGCGCCAAGGAGCGTTCAAAAGCCAAAGACAAAGCTGGGTCGAAACAAGCTACGAAAGCAAAAGTCGCCATCAGTCCCAGCGAGCTGTTGCAGATTGGATTGACCGAGGATATGGTCAAGCGATATGTTAACCTCAAATACAAGACGGAACTCGAGTCTGACAAGAATACAATCTACTGTCCTCGTCAATGGTGTAACGGTGCGGCCCGTTCCACACGTCACAAGAAACCAGAGGGTCTCGACTTTGTCGAAAGCTCTGACACGGAGGCTGACCAAGAAACTACGAAGGAGGAAACCGCAGCGGATGACAAATCTAAGAAGAAGGCAAAAAAGTTCGACCGCGCCGACTTCCTATCTGTTTGCGAGGACTGCGGGTTTGCTTTTTGTGCCCAGTGCTTCCAGTCATGGCATGGCGAATTTGTCCGTTGTGCCCCTCGCAGGGACAAAGGCGAATTGAGCGAAGAGGAAAAGGCCTCGCTCGAGTATGTCAAACTTCACACAAGCCCGTGCCCTACCTGTAATGCACCGGCGCAGAAGACTCACGGTTGCAACCACATGATTTGCTCACGATGCGACACGCACTTTTGCTATCTATGCTCTGCCTGGCTCGATCCAGTCAACCCATACAGGCACTACAACACCCAGCCTGATGGCAAGGTCACTTCGTGCTTCATGCGCCTGTGGGAGCTTGAGGGAGGTGACGGAGACGACGTGGGCCTGGGGTTCGTTGGCGGTCACGGGCCTGTTGCGAACCAGGCGCCTGCCGAACCTGCAGGAGTCGAGTTAGATTTTGCTTCTGATGAGAGCGATGCCGAAGACGGCGCTGCCAATGACAACAACGCCAACAATCGCCAGCTCAACGAAGACGGCCAAGCAGTTGCAGTGGCTCGCGAGGCGCCCCTAGTACTCCGGCTCGTCGATAACCAACCCAGAGACGGCCGCAACGGTCACCGCCCGGTGCCTCCGGCGGCGCCAGACGCCCCTCAACCTGCAGTCCGTGGCCAAGCACCACACCGAGGCAATCCAGGGCGTGGTCGTGGCGCCGCCAGGGGAGGTGTGCGAGGAGGAGCAGTTGGGGCCCGTGGGCGAGGAGGCGGAGGAGGAGGAGGAAGAGGAGGAGGTGGTGGTGTCAATCGACAGCAGCAGAATCAGCAACGGCAGCAGCAGCAGCAGCAGCAGCAGCAGCCACAAAACCAGGGGAACAACAACAATGGGGCGGGTCTTGATCCAGCGCAGGAGGCATGGGTGCGTCGATTCGTGCAGATGGCCCTGATAGATGCAGAGGATGAGGTCGAGGGCGACTCGGACGATGATGGTGACAACTGGATGATCCAATGACGGCCACGGCCATATTGGAAGCGGGGGGTACGATCCCGGGGGTGGGGTAAAGCCATGATGACTGGATGGATTGGATTGGATCGAGTAAGCCTTGCTCTTCTGTTGCTCGGCATCGGGGAGGGAGGAGAGCACGATAGACGGACCATGACTTACAGTATTTTGTTTATACATACAGTATAGCGTGCCGGGCGCCGGTTTGTTGTGTGGCTCCCAACCATAATGAATGAATGCATCAAGACTGATCCGTCTGCTTCTCCAATGACTTTGCCACCATCATGAAATTGCCCAATAATTTGCGCTTGGCCTCAACAGCCAGTTGCCAACATTCGCCTCACCAACCAATTTTTTTTTCTTATGGTGCTTTCCCACCCCATGCTCCCAACCTCGCCCGTGTTTACTCGTACAGCAAGCGGGCAGCCCCCCCCTAGGCATTCAACACCCACCAGCAAAAGGGAGCATCTTAGCTTCATCCTTTGGGGGGCTCGAGAGGGCTCGAGGAGGGGGAGCCACACCACCTTCCCCCCCCCACTCCTCCCAGCCGCAGCAGCTCCGTCTAGCATGCTGAAAAAGCAACGAGCCGACGGACTCCGGGTACCGTTACCACGCGGAGAGCCAGACCGCGCGCATGGCGTTTTCTCAACGCTCAGCCGATAGCAACGGCGTGCGTGTGGCGGCGGATGCCACGTGAATGAACCCAGAAACATCGAGATGCAGTCGTGTGGTTACACAGACAGGGCCTCGGGCTCCAACCCGCGCCTCTCGCTGGCGTCTGCGCGGCCACTCCGACAGACATCTGCAATGTCAAGTTATCTGCCCGGCCGATGTCTGCTGTCGACGCCTCGATGTCGTTGCATGGCCCCCTTTCCCCCTCTTCCAGATGCACCTCGACAATGACTGCATCTCGCCGGGTGCGACGCGATTGTCATTGTGGAAGTGTGGCCGTGGGAGCTGGGGAGAAAGCTGACATGCTGGAGCGTTATGTGCCACTACGGCTACTACCCACCTGTTCTGTCTACCAAAGCAAACAGCTGTGCGCTAGCAGTGATTGCGTATTTGAGCGTCTTGAGGAGAGGAGAGGCGCATGGTTCTGACAACTCCCGAGGACAAAAGATCCGAAGTAGGGGGGCGATCCCTCCACTTTGGGACCGAATGAAGCATTTCGATGCTGGGCGTGTGCATTTCCCCAGCTGCCTTTGACGTGAGATGCTCACCCGGACGACCCATCGGCGATGGAAAATGATCCCAAGTTGACGATGTTGAGCAGGATTGCGGTGTTGCGCTGCCGATCAAGCATGTGATGGCCATTACCAATGGATGCAGTCGGCATGCGAGTCAGGAACTAGGTGCTGAGAATTGGCCTGTAATGCCGTTGTAATCCCCTAATCGCGCATGGTCAAGCATGACCGCGCCCAGACTATTCTTGGAAAGAAAGGCCATAGACACGAAGTCGTCTTGCAGAATCATCATCACACTCCTGCAATGCCAACTTTTTTTTTTTCTCACCCTGCTCAAGACCCCTCCCCCTTCCTCCCCTAATCCTTCTACTCCTTTGTCGCTCATGGCAAATGCCGAAGTGCACAATGACGATATGCTTGTGATTGTCAGTACACCCCGTAGGGGTTGAGTGGAGACGGGACTGCCACCCTTTGCCACACTGTCAGTCTGATTACCGGAGAAGCAATGGGGGAAGTTCATCAGACATGAAATCAGAACGCTACTCCTCGTATCTGAGATGCAGAGCCAAGGATCGGAAAATGAGAAATACCAGACCAGCGGTTCCGCGCTCAATCTCCACAGCCCGTGCTGTAAGCGAACTAAACAATTCTGATCCCTGTGAAGGCGTACTTGATGCGACGTGAGGAGGTGACTGGTCTTCTATCATTCTTGTCTAAGCGCCACTCGCAACACCAGAGTCTCAGGAAAGCAAATGTAGGATGGCATCACTATCTATGCAGCCGGTCTGCTGGCTAACACGGGCAAAGGATGGATGTGCCCTTGATGGCCCGCCCTGTAGTTGTTTCCCCAGCGCAACGGAGCAGCCTTGGGCCCCGCATCGTTGTGGGAGCTAGTTATCAGGCGAGCTGCTAGAGACATTTGTCAACGGCTCTGGCCGGTCTGGGCTGACGGTTGCAGATGGCGAACGCGATTGGTGCAGCCACATTCTGTTTCGCAAACAGCCAAGGCATTGGCCCGAAGCATGGTCGGCCGGTCGTTTCCAATCCAGGATGTTTTCTTTTCCCCCCCCTTCCAAGCACAGGGCCATGGCTCTTTGATACCCGCGGGAATTCTTGCCGTTGCCGGAGGTTAAAATGATGGTAATTGAATATTCCCGTCCCTCCTTAAATGGCTTTGACCATCCTTTGGCCTGAGAAACATCAATTTCGAAAGTGGAGAGGGAGCTGTTCATAACATGGTGGAATAATTAATGAACAAGCGTGGACAAGGTATTAGTCCGGATTGCACGACATCGGATATCCTTGCAAGCGTCTACAGGGCACAGTCGGCATGGGTATTTAGCGCATGCACGGTCGCCGCACTGCGGGTTGTGGATGTTCTGCAGGCCTGTCCTGATGCTTGGTTTTGTACTTTTCCCGGTTTCCACCCAGCGAGCGAGAGAGCTTTGACAGGCTGCTCATTTAGTTGGCTCACGCGCCTGTGAGATTGTCGATTCCCGCCCTCGTAGAACTCTACAAATGCCCGGTTGGTCGACCCACAAGATACGACGTCGTGCCTCGAGGCTAGAGTGGGAATGTCGAACCCTTAATACGACAACAACTGGAGGCTGATGAAGACGACCGTATCGTGCCATGTGGCCAAACCTATTTTGGGTTTTGGCAGCTAATTTCGAGCTGCAGAACGGCGCAGAGACACGGTAGGGATTGACAGTGCGCGACATTCTATTGTCTTGATATGGTGGGCCATCTGTGAGGACAAGGACTATCCCTTCTCCCTAAGGCTGCATCCGTTGGGGAAATGACGCCCAGTTCGTCAAACGATGCAAGCGATATTTCGATCTAGGAAAATGGGCTGGATGGCCTGACAGCATGAGAAATTGGGGTCAGCTTTGTATATCGTTCCTGATGAGCGGCGCAATAACAGCTGGGGTTGAAAACTCGAGCATAATGTTGCTTTTTGGAAGCCCCTGCCCGCATGAGATCCCCGGACATTACCAGCCTGGAGCTACCAATACGGGATTAGGCAGGATTGGGGAATTTCAGCGTTTCGTTTAATATTTCTTTTGTTTCTTGTTTGTGTTGCCCAAGCCCCTAGAGCCGCTCGAGTACCAAAAAAGCGAGCGTCGGAGTTGGTTATCGAAGCTGGGCCTGCTCGGCTAATCCGAAACGTCAGAGGATGAAAAAAGTCGTCCGATTGTACGACCAAACGCGGAAAAGTAGTTTTGGTGGGCGATGCACCTGAGACTGCCGGTGGTTGAAATCGAGGATAGCTGGGCATCAGCAGGCCAAAGGATTTGCAACTACCACTGCTCAAATCAGGGCGACTGGGGGGGAGGGGAGGGACTAAAGTTAGTGTGCTGATCTTTCGGCATTGAGGAAAATCAATGATACGTAGGCTTTTGTTCCCCTTACATGCATGGCTATTGAGGCAAATCGATAATTGCCTGCAATTAATTGTCCGCTGGATATTGAAATGGGACTTGCCAGATAATCTTTGTGCAAAGTATGGGTATCTACCCACAGATGCAAAGCCGGCCTTAAGGTCCTCGGCCGCCGCCCATCATCCATGAACTAGAGGGAAAAGGGCACGAATTCATGACCCAACAGAGTCAAGCCTTTTTCCACTCGAGACTACCGCACGGAGATCGTCGTCCGAAAAAGGTCTACCGGCCGGAGCAGCGGACCCTGGGGCGGGCCTGGGTCATGCCTGTTGAAAGGTTACTCGCCCCGAACCCCGGAGAAATGTGGACACTCCACAGTAGCCCCATCCAACAGGGGGCGGGACTCGTCGGCAGCCACGGTTTGTCACACTGAACCCCATCAAAATAGTCATTAGTGGTCTCCTTGAACGGCATCTGCCGTGGCAATCTCGTACATCGCCTTCTTGCCCACGCGAAGTGAAGCCAAGCAGGTTTCAGAGTGCTGCTGGGGAGAGCAGGCCTCTCTCCCCAAAAGCCCACCTTCACAGGCCATGGTGGAACAAGAACGACGACGACCCAGGCCTCAATGTTTAGTGCGGCTCTGAGGTTTGGCGTCGCCTACTCACTAGCTATCTGCTTAAAATGCGGTTGGCGTGTGGACATGGATTTGTTCAAAGCCCACACCCTCAGCATGTGCACCTGCAGCGCCGTTTAGCGATCCAAACACGGGCCAATCAGACGAGAGGCCAGCTGGATGCTGGAGGCTATAACAGAGTTGTGATATATGTTAGGTCGTTGCTCTAACATCATGGGGGTGCGAAACATAATCTCGGCCAGAGCCTTCAGATAACCATGGGCCCCCAACTCGGAACATGCGTCGCGGACCCGGGCAACTCTGCAAATTGCCAATATTCTGTGCCCGGGTGGGCGAACAAGGCACGGCTCGAGACCAGAGATGGCTTTCATGCCGGGGAAGGGATGCAACATGGAGCTGTAGTTCGTCCACATTTGAGTTCGGGCATAATAAAGTCGAGGAGTCCTTGTCTAAAGACATGCTGTTGAGGATGGAGGGCCCACGAGACTGGCCGAGGATGGCGCACCCTGGTCGCTCCCGAGGGGGCATCCCGGAAGGCGACTCCGAAGAATGACAGCGGTTGGCACGAAAGCATCTGCACCCATTCTAGGGTTGCTTTGTTTACGATGGGCGGCGGACGCAGTGGACTGTTAGATCTGAAAAATCGCCGTGGGCGCTTGGGATGGTTACATCGAGAGTCCCGCAAGGCGGCATCAGGGAGAAGAACTACCATCGGAGTGGCGCCTGGGTTGGTGTATCAGGGGGGACTGACGGGAGGTGAGCCCTGCTAGGGCGTGTGCCTCTCGTGGTTGACTGTGGCGACGGACGATGCGAGCTTCTCCTCTCGAAGCGTGGGTGCGGGCAACGAAGGGATTTGGGTGATGTGATGTTCGGGCAGCGAATGAGAAGCGTAGACGACCAACCACTTTCTGCTTCGTGGTGGACGGACGGACAGACAGCATGTGAGAGCAATGACCTGCGTAAGAGCGCCCGCGTTAAGTCGCTGTGAAGGGGGAGTGGTGTATTCTGGGGAAGTAGCATCTACTAGCTGCGTGTGGCTGCGGGTGCTGCGTGGTGTGTGGGCTTGTGCGCCCGGTGTGAGATTGATGCAAGTGTGTGGATGCCCCATGCTCATGCTCTGATTAGGTAGGCAGCGAGCATATCGATGAATGCCAAGGGATGGCGCCGCGGGTAATGCATGGCTGTGCCGTTTGTGAGCTTTTGGTGTGCCCACGCAGTGTCAGACCCAGCCGGATCCTGGAATTCTGGAACCTGGGAGGAGTTGAAGGTCGGTCTTGGACCTCGCGTAGAATTGCCGTGGCTTGGAGAGAGGGAGGAAAGTGTTTGCACCAGTCGCCGGAAGCGTGGAGGCAGCAAGGACGGGGAAGGGTTTTGGGATGGCCCCTGAAGCGGGCTGACAACAAAAAACACGCGATCGGAGTAGTGAAAAGCGCGGCAGATTAGGTTTCCTCATGAGGTCTGGCCTGCATGCATGCGAAACTTGAAGGACAAGAGGCAGGCGAACATGGACATGAGAAGTGGACTTCAAGGCGTGCTGTGGTGTGGACTGTGCTGGATGGGACAGGAAAAACGGGTATGGGTTGTCAGGCAGGCAGGTCGGTAGGTCTGGACTACAGACTAGTCTAGACGCTGAATACGCTGGACGCTGGGACCTGACCTGGACCTGGGGGCTGTTGGGGGTTTGGCCGAAGGGCCGCGGCGAGCCATGCCAAACTAAGGTGGGCTGTTTTGCCACGGTGTAATTGGAATCGAGAGGACTGTGGCGGGGCACTGTGGGGAGCCGACCGTTTGGCCTGTTGACCGTTGAGGGGAATTGTGGCGGCCGTTGAGAAGGGGGCACGGCCCTGGCCGCGCTTGCTTAACCTTGGGAGCGGGTACAAACTACGACGTGCCAGAGGATAGCTCGCTACTAGAGGAAAGGTATGGGGCACAAGATGGGATAGGATGGGATAGGATGGGATGCTGGAGGGGGAGGGCAGGTGCTGCGACTACTGCATCATTGTGTACTGGAGGTATGTGTGTAGAGTGCGGGTGTGCATGTGTGTGTGAGTGCGAGTGTGTGAGTGTGTGAGTGCGCGAGTGTGTGTGTGCGTGTGCGTGTGAGTGAGAATGTGCCTGTATGTCTCTCTTCTGCGCCTGTGTCCGCGTCTGCGCCTGTGTGAAAGGGAAGTTGTAGAGCGCAAACAGCCAAACAGCCGTGGCAGCAATTTGCCCGGTTTCCTTTGTATACTTTTGCCTGATTTGCTTTCTTCCGGAGCTCTGTTTCCTCCCATCGTTTCCCCCCCTGGCCATCTACCGATACGCCCCCTTGTCGCTTTCTTCGTGACTTGTCTCGACTCTGTCAAACCCTCCAGACCCTGGTCTGATTCTTTCCTTGCCTGCCCTTGTCGCCCATTGTGGCCCTTGCCCGGCCTTGTTATCCCAGACCACCTGCTGCCCATGCGTTGTCCATGGGTCACCCATGGAGGCGTCAAGGATAACCCACTCTCGGTCGCCCTGGCATCTGTAGCCCCACTTGGCCGTGGACCAACGAGAGCGCGCGACTTTGATACGACGCGCGACTTGAAGCCATCTCCAAGTCGGTGCCCGCGCATTCCCTCACTGCTCGCCCTCCTCCCCACCCTCCTTCAAGATCTCGCCTAGGTCTGTATTGGCCCTGTCGGTACTGTACTGTCTACCACGGTACGGTGCGTTGCGGTATGGTACGCTATCTCTCCCATCCAGCTCAAAGAGCACACCATTTGCCTACACACTGATCGGCTCCGCAACCCAGGAAATCACACAGTATCTCCCATCGAGGATCTGGGTCTGGGTCCGCTCTTTGTTTTGTTTCCTGGGTCCCGGGGCCAATTTCGACCTGCTGGAGATTACATGAGGCAAAGCAGGACCATACTATCAATCAGTTGTGTAGACTTTGGCATCCCGATAACAGCGCCGCCAGCATCTGGCTGTTTTCTCTTTGACACGGGCCCTCGTCCTTGCCTAACCCGTCTTCCCTCGCCTCAATTGTCTCCGAATTCGTCATCACACCGAGCCCAATTCGATTTGGACAATGCTGCACCATGGAGCCCAATTTGGGTGAGGCCCCTCTGCTCATCCACACTCACGCAGGCACTTTCCAACCAAAGGGATGAAGAAGATGGTCCGTGGACAAGTCTGTGGGACGCGCTGCGTCCACGGACCTAACCATGGCTGCTGCCATGACCGGCTGTCACTGTCTGCTGGCCGCTTGATCAGTGAAGGATTGGGGCATTTGGGGGCCTGGGGTCCGGTTCGACTCGACTCCACCTCTCGCCCGTCAGCCGTCATCCCTCCCTGACCACTTGCCAGTGCCGCTGCCAGAGAGCTATGAGTAAGCATAAGCCGAGTCTGCTCCCCTTTCCTATCGGTACGCCGAGCCGTCCTGCGTGCTCAGTTCAGCCAAGTAGCCGAACGCCGTTGATGCTTAGCACCGCTCGCCTTGCGTCTCTTGCAGCTCTTTTGTTGCAGCAACGCCGGCTTGTCTATAAGACACGATGCTATCAGATATCCTCCCGTCTTATCCCCCGCAGGGATCTCACCAGGACACACACGCACACACACACACACACACTCTCTCTCTCTCACTCACGCACCACGCGCGCTCCATGGCCCAACTGCCCCCTGGTCGCGAGCAAACCTTTTTGCAGCCGATAATTTCTCACTTGTTCGGCCTCTCCAGTGCGATGTACTCGCGCCTTTCCTCATTCGTTTTCCTGTCCAACGGTTTTTCTAGAAATTTGCGGGCCAGCTACCTCTCGCAGACGTCGGAGGATTCTCTTTCAAATGACATCCCCGGTCCGCCGCCAGGGGCCGGGATTGGCCATCCATGGGGCGGCGCCGTCTGGGAGGGGGGAGGGGGGAGAGGAGGGGCTTCCGGGCCCTTAAGAGATGGTCCCCGTGTCTCCACTCGACATGGCTCCTCGGTCTCTTCTCCATCTGATCCCTCCCCTGCCCTCTGTTGAGTAGTTGGTACTCTAGTTCTTCGTTACACATAGGCAACTCTTCGTCCAAAGTGTTACGCCCCTGCTTGTCAACAATACATGGCCGGCTCTCAAAGCTGGCTTCACGCAACAGGGGGTCTCGAACCCCTCGGTAGACGCTGACAAGGGTGGATGGAATGGCAAAGGCGACTGGGGCGTGTCTGGAAAGCCTTTCTCAACTCGAGCTTACTGGCCGTCCTCGGGGCCCTGTCCTTTGCCTCCTCGACCTGCCTGTACCCGGCACTTTGTCGTCCCGTTTGACCCTCTGTGAGACTTTCCAGGGCATGGCTTCGTCCGAGCTCCATCACACCCACCTTCCGGCCCCTAAGACGGCGCCCGACATTGCTCATCCCTGAACTCACCCACGTTTGTCTTCTCCTCCTCGACAAGTGGAATATCACCGGCTTCTAAGGCCCTCGTTTCCAGGCTTGTCCCAAATGTGCAGGGTACCCACCGCGAACCCCAGTATTCTATGGCAGGCCGTTGCTATTCACCCAGATCCGCCCCCCTCCCACTTTCCATCCTCCTTCCCAGAAAGAACGGCCGCATGCACTGGACTGGTTTTGCAGCCCACAAACCTGGCCGGGCGCTTCTGATTCCCTACCGTGCTGTACTGTACTGAGGGCGCCAAAATTCGATGTCTGTAAGGCCTTACCAAGGCTCTGTACCCAAGTCCTTGTATGCCTTGCCTTGACCTCGAAACCTCCCCTCGTCAATAGTCTCCACCCCGGAGCAGTGCCGCGCATTTTCATCAGACACTCCCCTCTGCAACCATCTGCCGTCCTTGACGGCACCCTCCATCATATACAAGCACACTTTCGCCTGCAACCTTGAATCCCTTGTGCTCTGGCTTCCTCGTCTCTCTATACTCTCTCCAAAACATCTCGCTTCCGCCGCGCTTCGTGTCAAGGAGAGCCTCCAAGGCCTTGATCACGCTCGCAAAATCACCGGGTCAAGACCCATGCTTCCTGGGTCACGACGTTGGCGACGGCTTTGATCCAGCAGCAAATCACCAAGGTGGAAGGAGACGGCGAACTGCGCAAAGATATGCTCCCATGACGACCGCGGCAGCATATCCCGCCACCATGGCAGACTTGAGAGGACACCCTACGCATTCGAGCATGTGGTCAAATTATGGCGCCTCGGTGCACATTCCCGGCAGGGTCCCTGATACAATTCCTTCAACGACGACGCCTCTTTCCGGGAGACCTGGCAGCAATCATGACGTGGAACATTCATCTTACCCCTACAGCCGATATCCCCAGGACGACCAGGAGGCGTACGACAGAACCGCCCATCCTGATCTTGCTTCCCATCACGGTTATCCCAGCTTGAAGAGGTCATTCTCTGAGGCAGAACCCCCCGCATATCAGGAGATTGTCCAGGATCTCCGCGATGATGGCTCCAAGATGACTGTCAACCACGACCACAAGCTCTTGGCTTTCAAGAGGGCCCAGGATAAGATTACCATTGTTGACCAGCAGGGCCGGATCCAGCAGCTGGAACTGTCAGCCCAGCTTCACGGCATGTTCTTCCTCTCGGAAATGCCTTCAAGCCAGGCCGATGGAAGCCTTCGACAACCAGAACTGACCTGCTACCGAAGGAACCTGTTCCAGATCAGCGGATCGCTAGTTACGCCGCGCGGACAGCTGTCCGTCATCACTGAGTCCGGGGAAACGGTTGCCGTCAACAACATGGAGGTAACCATCTCAGCAATTGAATCCGTCGACGGCAACCCCGTGCGCCTCATTGTCATCCCCTGGAAGACCCCTCCACCCAACTCCCCAGAGACCAGCCAAGCACCGGACCAGGAGCCGCCATCACTTCCCCTAATTCCCTTCCAGGACGATGGATCCGAATCCGAGGGAGAGTACGCCGTCTATCCCATCGGCTGGCGTCGACTTCAATTTAGGATGTGCGTTAGCCTCTCCTTTCTCGTTTGAGCCCATTACTGACGGAAATACAGCGCTACGGCAAACAACGGCCGCCGAAAGGAGCTTCAGCAGCACTTTGTTCTGCACTTGAAGGTCATTGGAACCCTTGCAAATGCAGCTGGCACCAAGGTGGTTCTGACGGAATCAACCACGGCCCCTATTGTGGTTCGCGGCCGCAGCCCCCGTAACTTTCAGGCTCGCAAAGAGATTCCGCTGTTGGGATCAAGCGCGGGGTCTCGTGGCCAAGCTTTGGTCGAAACGGGGCTAGGGGTTGTTGCTGGTGCTTTGACTGTGAAGCAGCATGAAGCCAGATCCAGAGGCCTTGACGGCCAGCTTCCACGAACTGCCTTCACATTCAGCGCGCCCAAGCTTCCTCCAGGGGCTCAGCTGGGTACTATACGATCCAAGTAAGTTGTCCACCTGCTGAACCCGACCTTGCTGGGGTTGGCAGAGCCGAAATCCATCCATTACCTCTTCTTGCAACATGGCCTGCATAGTCTTGCAATTCTAGATGTGCGACTAACAGTATTTCCCTTTAGCTCTTACCCATGGAGTTCTCCGAGCCAAGTGCCAATGTCCCAAGTCCCGTCATCGGGGGCTGGAAACTATCCGGCTACGACAATGGGAGCTGACGCATTCCCCAAGCTCCCCCTGACAGGAGCCGGAAACTTCACAGCTGAGCCACAGGAGCTCCCTCTCCAGACATCGATGGAACCATCCGTTCAGCTCGGCCTTGTTGCTACCGACCAGACACGGCCACAGTATACCTACGTACACTCGACGACTGCTCCTCCACAACTTCCCATCCATACTGCTCCACTTAGCGGCCATGAAACTGCCCTCAGCATTCCCCGTTATGTTGATAACCCGCGGCCAACGAAAAGCCCTCGACACGCCAGCCAGCCGTCCGTCCGCAGCGCCGGCTCAATCGCGAACGAATCATCACCGGAATATCGATATGGGTCCTACGCGTCGGTAAACGCCAGCCCGAGCGACGTAACGCAGCCAGGCTACAACACCGAATCCTCAGCCGGCGCTGCTGCGCCAGCCAGAGATTACTATCCATCCTCGACCACCTGGACTACAACAGCTGGAGAAGCCAGCTCCAGCGTTGCATACACAAACAATGATGGCCGGCCGTATCCGTTCTCCCAAGAACAGTACAAGAGCACGCCATCTGGAACCTCGCCAGCCAAGACTGACTCGAGCCAAAGCCAGGCTCCCTCAGTCTACAGCGGGGGGGCTCGAGGCTCCTTCGATGCCATGAACCAGTATTCATGGAGCGCAAATTAGTTTCTACTACCTTGTTTATTTTTTTTCCATGTCAGATTTGAGGAACACGGCTGTGTTTCCCCAAAAGGATCTTGGCATCTCTTCGCCACGATTAAAAAGCTTTACTGGCCCCGGCCCTTTTTCTGTCAGTAAGCTTGTAGAATATTTGCTGGATTGTTTCACGGTTGGTGTTCGGACTTGATATTTTGCGGAATCGGTTCTGGGAAAAACCAAGCAAGGTGGGGGAGGGGGACTGCAAGGTAGACGGTTAAGGGAGTAGCGTCAGGACTGGCGGGTAAGGGCGAGGAATTGAAGCCCAAAGCGTCAGCAGCACCGAGATTGAACGCCAACTAACTCCGTTGCGAATGATCGATGGATCAAACCCTCTCAAACGGCAACGACTTCCAAGAACGTTGCCGTGCGATGGCTTGCTGAGAACGAACATCAGTCGAGCTTTCGACCTCTCATTCTGCGTTCGTCAGAAGAGGATGAGACGGTGGCTTCGGTATCGTTCTGGAAATGTACAATGCTGTTTTGTCGAGTTTCGAGCTCATCAAGGACAATTATGCAGCCCAGGTTTTGTCGTCAAATAGCTCTGAGCAAGCATTGTGGTGGAGAAGCTGAGGACCCAGCTTTATGGGACGGATATTTGTTTTACTTGGGTGGTTGTGAGTGTGTTTTGGATGACGGAATCCTTTATTTTTCTTCGCTTGTTTTCTTTTGTTTAATATGCGGGCTTGGGTGACGGGAGAAAGTGAGACACCTAATCGTCGCGATCTCTAAAAGGCGGCTCGACTTTAGGTCCAGCGGGGGAGCAACATTTGTGAGATGAATAATGGCAAAAGCAGAGATATTATGACGAAAAAAAAATGATACCAGAACCAGAACCAGAAACCAGAACCAGGCACCAGAATTGTGACAATGGACGAGCCTCAAGAAAGGAGACAAAATATCGACAGCGAAGCGAGACTGCGTGTGTATGTGTATGTGTGTGTGTGTGTGTGTTGGGATAGGATTGGGGATTTGCAGAAAGCGGGCAGCTTGGGTTGTGAAGTAGTTGGCCAACGGATGGAGGATTGCCTCGAGTTGGCAGCCGGGGCGTGGACTGGAAATTAGAATGACCCAGCCATGGTTTCGGGGGTCGCGGCCCGTAGTATAGTGTGCGCCTGGTGGTGACTGTGATGGGGCGAGGCTATGCCAAGCATGGTGACAGCTGAGGCTAAACGAGGGTGGATGGTCGTTATGGATGGCGAAGTTTCTAGACGTTGGATCCTCATGGCTCTTTCTGTAGTGTTAGTGCAACGCTCAGTTGGTGATTGCTACTCCCGGCCTGACGCATTTGCCCATTTTTGGCGAGGAGTGGCGCCGGGGACCTGGGCATTGCAAGGGGCATCACTGTGATGATGGTGTTGTCGAACCTGGGCATGGATAGCGCAGCATGTGATTGGTGGGGGCCTGGGGAGGTTGAGTTTTGACGGGCTGCGTGACAGCCCCGATAAGATAAAGCAAAGCGACCAGCGAAATTCTTGGGTTGCATCCGTAATATTCGCAGCTTTGACTTTGCGACTGCCACTCGCAACAGACGGCCTAAAAAGCGGATCATATCCAGACTTGTACACTCATTCATCGAATCCCGGACTCTGCGAGTCTAAAAACGAGGCCTCGGGCACCTCGGAGAGCCTCAAGCTCCAAGACCTCCCTCGATTCGGGGGTGATGGGCTGACCACGGCGCTGTTGGGGTCCCACTTGTTCAGCATCCAGGTAATCTGCCAATCTCAATAATACTACCTCGACGGCGACACAAACCAACCCTCATACATCACACGATCTGCTTGTCGGGAAGTACGGTACTAGAGCTGCCATGTTTGAACTCCCAGAGGCCAAAAGGTTTGCGCCAGCTTTGCCCCTCCCAATCCTCTCTGGCTACCCAGCCATGAAAAAAAAAAAAGTGCAAGGTTCTAATATAATCTCACAGGGTTCGTCGGGCAGAGCTTGACGCCTCGGATAATTCTGACACTGACGGTGATGATGGGGCCTATGACGCAGATCTGCAAGCGAGGCTAAATGCCCAGATTGCGAGATCGCTTGGCCTCTCGGATGCCGACGCCCGACCAGAGGCGGGCAGGGCAAAGCCATTGTCTCCCCCGAAAGATCAGCCTGGTGTTGGCGACGAGGCTGAGGCCAACGTGGGTGCTGAGGATGGAAAGGATGACGTCGGCGATGAAGAATTTGCATTCCGGCTTTTCAGCACCACGCAACCGTCCCAGAAGGTTGTGCTGGAAGAAGAAATTGAACTCAAGGGAGACGGTGCAATTGCAGTCAACCGGCCGCTATCCTACTACGTGGTCACGCAGTTGACTGATGAGCAAAAAAGCCAGTACGCTTTTGCGGCGGTGACTGGCGATGACGTCCTTGCACGGTCCAAAGACCGGGCTTGGGGCCTCGAAATGCCATGGAAGGTGACCAAAATTTCAGTGACGCGCAAACAACAGCCTGGAGAGGCAACCAAGGATGAAGCGGAAGCACAGAAAAAGCGAAGACCAGGCAAGAAACAACGAATCTCACTGCGGAAACGAGCAGTGGTGAAGGCGGAGAAGAAACAGGCTGAGACGCAAAAACTACTGGAAAAGGAAGAGCACATCAAAGAGAAGAAGAAGAGGATGAACCGACTAAAAAAGTTGAGAAAGAGGGCAAAGAACAAGGAAGCAAAGTTGGCGACCAGGGGGGGCGACGAGGGCGCATCAGAGGGAGATTCGGATGCTTCTGAATGATTTCTACAGCAATTAATTGGTAGTTTTTGGGGCCAAATATATCAACGGAGCCTCGATGCACGTTTCCTGTTCCCAAGAGGCGCTTCGCCTCTTTTCTTTTCCAATACCGAGTGCTTCCTCCCCAGGCACATCGAGCGTGACACTAGGTGCATGCTGGCCCATTGCACTTCACATCTACAGCGGGGGGGTAGGCCACCAATGAGCTGGCCTCACCAACCACAACCCCCCCCCCCCCAAGGCTGATTTGCCCACCACATCAATTCCGCCCAAAGCCCACGCGAGCATCGGCAACTTGAAACCAAACAGAGCTATCGTCGCTGGCAGCCAGAGTTCGACCGCAAGCAAACTTTACCGAGGCGACGCCCACCAGTATGAAGTGAACACCCATTACAAATCCAACATCGGAGGGGCTTTCGAAAACAGCCTACCAGCTCCAGACGGAGAGCCTCGACCCTCCTAGCCGCCGCCATCCGTCATCCGCTAGCCGTTATTCGCATATCGACACCGCGATGAGCAACCTCTGGCCCTCCCAGCCCCAGCAAGAGGGCCAAGGGCCTGCGCCGCCCGCCGAAGATGCCGCCGACACGGGGGATGTCACCGACGCACCCTCCGAACCCGAGCAAACTGACCTCCCCCCCGCGCCTGCGCCGCCATCACGACCGCCCCTCCAACGCAACGCTGTCCAGGCAGCTCCCCCTCCTGCCGCACCCATGGCCCCTCCGCCGGGTAGTGGCCACCAGCCTACCGATTCGCTCTCTCTTATGCAGCTGCGGCGCATCGTAGCCGAGTTCAACCGCGCCGAGCCCGTCGCCTACGACTTCGAGTACTCGGATCTGGGCCCGCACCCGGAGGAGATTGACGAGTGGTTTGTGTACCAGTTCTGGCAATGGGTGCGACTCAATTCCGCCCAGAGAGCGTTTGAGTGGCACTGGCAACACGAGTTCAAAGCTCAGAATGCCTGGGACGACGCCGACAACGATACACGTACGCGTTTTATCCAAGCTGCCATCACGGGAGTCCAGTCCAATGATGCGGCTTTGAGGTCAGCTTCCATCGGCAAGCTGGTGTACCTTGTTTTGGGACGATGGGGCGACACGGCCATGCCCAATGCCACCAGCGGCGATCACAAATCGGTTGCGAGCCTATCCCAGTTACAGGCCATTAAGGCTGGCGTGGAATGTCTCACATCGCTGGAGGGCCTGCCCGTAATATGGGAGGCCCTTCGAAACTGCTTCGAAGTGCACTGGTAATTGCATTACGCCACTAAGCTATTGAATGTTCCAAAGGCTGATATTCCTCAGGTCCGGCGATCCTCAGGGCCAGCATGGCAATCTTCAAGAAGCTCAAGATGAACTGATGAACCTTATGACAATCATGTATATTGCGATTCAAGAAACCCTCAACGACCCTGAAGACATGTCATCCACCTACGGGAAGCTTTGTATGTCCTGAGACATCTTGTTGGCTAGATTCGGCGAACTGACACTTGGCAGTGGAGCTCAACCCCTCGTTGGTCGATTATATGCTGACCGCGACTTCTAAGCTCCGGTGGGACGAACAAAATCTCATGCCACACACTCAGGTATGTTTGGTATGCAGAATTAAAGTGAAGCATTCTGACAAATTAGATTTTTCTATTATTTTGGAAATCCATTCTCCTCGTGTTTGGCGGCTCCAAGGAGCTAGAAGTTGTCAAAGCGGCCACAAGCGAAATAGTAAACGATGGCAAGGACAAGGAGACAATCACCGCTTCGCCTTTGGATTACCATGTTTTCCGACAGGAGATTACGTCAAAATATCCAGCTTACATCCCACCGCGACCTCTTATTCCCCTGGAAGCCGACAACACTTCGCTACTCCCCCCTCTACCAAACCAGTCATCCAGGAACAATGGTTCTAACGGCATCATTCCTGCTCCTCCACACGTCCAAAGCGGGGGTACTTCAATTCTAGATCAACCTGTCCACATCGCTACACCCGCACCATCGCCTCCGCCTTCACCAGGCGTTGGCGGCAAAGGAGGAAAGAAACAAAACTATCAAACCAATCAAAATTTCCCGTTCATGTATCCACCACTCGATGCCACCAGCAACAGTGCCGGTGGAAAACTGCCGCCTGGCTTTAACGATGCTTTGGTAAGTCGAAAATGGGAGGGTAGCGACATTCCGGCCTCGATCCTGGAAGCCGGTGAACTATTCTCCACCAGGGTCAGAATGACACGGGCGACCCGACAGCTTTGGGAAGAACGGGAGCGGTTCCTCAAGTACGAGCGTGGCTGGGATAGCGACGACGACGATGATGACATTGAGGATCTCGACCTCAACGAACTGACACTTGAGGAGCGAGAGGTCCTGAAGAGCATCCGGGCCGAGGAGAAGTTTGAAGAAAAGCAAAAGAACCCAGCACCTGCTGAGATTGAGGTGGATTATGGCCCGCGGCCAGAACTTCTAACCGAGCGAGACAAGCAGCGCTTGGTCGCGGTAGAGAAGTTTTACGTGAGTACCCGCTATTGACTTTGCACCAAGTTGGTCCCTAACGCGGTCTGTAGCGAGATGCATTGCCCCATCTTCAATCCCTCGTCATTGTTCTACTGAGACCAATCTTGGTCAACGTGACAGCAATCGTGGCGCAACAGCCTCAACAAATGCCACCTGGCATGGGCCGGGGTAACAATCCGGGCATGAACGGTGGTCCTATGGGTAACAAACCTCAGGACATGCCAGGCCAGAATGGAATGAGAGAGGTTCCCGAGCCGTCCCAAGAAGAAATCGATGCCACAAGAACTCGCGAGATTACAGCAAAGGCTATGACGGGTATTCTTCTTCTGCTACTGAAATGGCTGAAGCTCTCACGTAAGTCTCTTTCTTCCTGACTAGGAAACTGCCTTGAATCTAACATCAACCAACAGATGTGCTCAAATTTGAGTACCTGACGCAGTTACTGCTGGACTCTAACTACGTCCCCCTTGTCCTCAAGCTTTTTGCTCATCAGGATATTCAGCAAGTGGTCGACAGCAAGATGGACCGCATAGAGAACAGGTGAGCAGGAAGATGCACCCCTTCAACTATTAACCTTTCTCACACGCGCAGTTTCTTCCACTTTTGCAATCTCCGATCACGGTTCAAGGATGGTGCGGCCTCGGATCCAGACCAAGATGAAGAAGATGAGGAGTTAGAGGAGAGCGAAGACGAGGCGGCGCCACCACCGATCAAACGACGGCGATCACCGACTGATTCACAGGCAGTACAGGATGATGATGGGGATGATAGAAACGACGATCAGCTTCCCACTCGACCTGAAGTTGACGAACTGGGTTATCCCGTAAACCCTCTTCCCTCGGAGCCCATAACCGATTTCTCACGTCGCAACTTCTTTTCTCTTATCAACTACTTGCGAGTGATGCAAAAGATTTGCAAAAACAAAGCACACCGGAACCTATTACTGGTGCAATATAAGTCATCCACCATCCTAAGGAAATCCCTCAAGGTGCCGCAACAGGAGTTGCGTCTCTACACTCTCAAACTGTTCAAGAACCAGGTCCCGTATTGCGGCCGTAAGTGGCGCCAAAGCAACATGAGGGTTATCACCGCCGTATACCTGCACTGTCGGCCAGAACTACGGGACGAGTGGCTCGCAGGCAGCGATGTCGATGCCGAAGTGGACGCGGCGCTCCCACTCGAGCAGGCGCTTCGCAGTTTAACACATTGGCTCAACGTCCGACGGTACCCAGACAAGATTGCGCCCGAAATCAGGGCGGCGATGCGTGACGAGCAGGATTTCTTCTCGAGAGAGCTTGAGAAACTGGATATGAACTGGGCCGAGATGGGTGCTGAGGATGCTATGAACGACCTGGAGCATGTTGAGGGCTGGGCGTAAAGTGTTTGCGAGCAAAAATGACATGGGCAGACAAGCACTGTGGTCATGTATGGGGCGGCAGACCGTGCGATTGTCAGGGTAGATGCTGAAACGAGCCGCTTGCGATGAGTTGGCCCATTGAAAAAGAAGCATGGGCATCTTTTATCCGAGTGGGAGATGTTATGGGAGCAAGGCAATAAATGGCCACAATGAGGCAAGGCTTTTGATGAGAGTCAAGAAAGGTCATTATGCATTATTGAGGGCTTCCACGCCCTCCCCATCTATCAAATCCGTTTCAACGTTAGAAAAGCTTGGTTTGCTACCGAATTGATTATGCCGGCCTGCAATACTTTGGGTATCATCAATCTGCACCAGAAATCCCAAATTCCGTTTCCAATTCAACCTAGCCCAGCCAGGACGCACACATACACGAATCAATAAAGAGCCATGGGTTTTTTCTTCTTCTTTCAGGTTCGATCGTAAATGCCATCACTGTATCTATAACCGGGTTGATTGTGGTGCGGGGCGTGGTCCTCAGGCTCGGGGTAGTGAATGTAGCCGTAGCCATCTTGTCGTCCCTGGCCCTGGGGCTGAGGAAAACCAACACCTTGGTTGTCGTAGTCGTGCCCACCGTAGTTGTCGTATTTGTTGTAGGCGTTCTCATCGTGCTCTCCGATGGCGGTGGTCTCCGTGTTGTGGCTCTCGCGGCTGTCGGACATGTGGTTGACCGGGTGCGGGTGCTCAGGAAGCTGGTTATCTGGGTACGCACTGTCACCGCCGGGGCCGTTGCGCTTTCCTCTGTAATGATTGCGAGCGAGAGCGACGGTGGTCAAAAATGAGAACATGAAGAAGAAGCTAGAGGAGAGAGGCCTTGTCAGTATCAATTGCGCACCGAGGGGGAGAGGCAGATCATTAAAGGTTGGGGGGGTGCTTACATTGCGATGATGGCAACGGCCAAGCAGGCGGTTTGGAGCTTGCAAGCGCTGCCATAGGTGGGAAGGACGGTGAAGCCGCTGCTCCCCTTGGGCTTTTCGCTGGCCTTGCCTGTGCCAAAGGGAGTTTTCACAGTGCCGGTACAGCTGCCAGCGCCGTTCTTGTTGGCCACGGCAACGTAGATGTAGCAGGCGATGAAGGCCGTGTCGAGGATGAGCCCGACAAAGGACGGCAGGGTGCGGCCGGCGAAACAGCACACGAAGAGGATGGCGCCTATGGTGTACAGGCAGGTGAAGCCGGAAATGCCCTCAACGGCGCGGACATCGTTGCTGATAGAGAGCTTGCGGTTGCTGAGCGTGGCGAGGATGTAGGTGTAGATGGCGAGAATGACGACGCCGCAGGCCAGTTGCACGGCGCGGATGATCAACTGGACCGTCTTGAGGGCGAGGCCGGTGCCGCTGCCCATGGTTGCGGTGGTAGTTTAAAAGAAATCTGGGTGGTTGGAAGCTCTTTTTCCAACGGCCGTGTTGTTGGAATGCAGAGAGGGCTTATAAGAGCCAGCCAGTATCGCGGGTGGGCGGGTGGATTCGGTTAGGCGGTGCCTCACGCCCCCCCAGATGGATGGATGGGTCGAGTCAACAGGTGGAGTCTGACAATGGTCGGGTCGAGTCGAGGCGGAAGCAGACGTGCTTGTAGAACGAAGGACGGAATGGGAACTGGGCAGGCAAAAAAGTAAATGCAAATAAACAAAGCAAATGCGACCTCTCGCTGGGGGGCGGGATGGCGAGAGAAATATGATTTCTGGTCTGGGCTTGAGGGTCCCCCCCGGCATTACGTATCAAGACAAGCATAGCCATCGCCCGCAGAGCCCACCACCATCCGCAGCAGCAATAGCAGCAGGGCTGCAGAAAGACTCGTCCCGCTCACGGAGAAACAAACCCCTGGCTCACATCATAGACACATTTGCTAAAAATGGACATGGTCATCCATCCCCGCTCTGCATTCCCGTTCTTCCTTTCGCTGTTCCTTTTTTCGCTCAGGGGCAGAGACACACGACTCTTCCCTCCTCCCTCCCCTCGTCACGGGCTTCCTCCCCTCACCAGTGGCAATTAATGCCCTATACTAGCAGCAACATGATGACGCCCATCACTACTGAGGAGGGCATTTCTACGGGTAGTGGATGTTGATGACGAGGACGTGTGTGGCTGGTGCTAAACCCGCCGTCGAGGAATTGCGGGGCAAAGCGAATCCGAACCCACAGCCACAGTGCCAAGCTGACGTTACGATTGGGCCAGGTCCAGCTGAGGCGGGGGGGCTGTGTGGTGGGCATGGGCCTGTTTCGGGCTTCCGTCATGATGTCAACACCATCAAGCCCGTGATGATCCCGCTGCCATGCTTGAGAATTGCACCTTGTTGATCCTCAGTTCGGTTGCCAGGCGAGAGAGGGAGAGGCGCCAATTCCATGCGCCTATCGCCTCGCGCCTTTCGTGCTTTGCACTTTGCGCATTTGCTTTGTTGTTTCATGCAGGTTGGTTGACCTGATAGTTGTCCTAGTGATAACGTCTCTTCGCTGTCACTCGGCGCTCTTGACTCGAGATGCGCCGTTTCGCAATCGCGCAGGGACGTACGTGTGTGCATGCTCGAACCAGTGGATACTCCCCACGAAGTAGAGAGGGAAACAAAGAAAAGGAAATAAAAAAAAATCCGCATCCGGTCCGATGCCAGCTGAAAACGTCGTCATTGTGGGATTGCCAAGATGGCGCCATGAAGGGATGAACCACGAAACTACGAAACTCTGGACACCAGGAAACCTTCCAGCTGATTTCACAAATTCATCCTGCTGTCACGGCCCAACTGTAGCGGGCTTTTAGTGGTGCCGCATGGGCAGGGATCGACGGAGCCAATGCTTCTGCTACGCAGCAGTTGGTTCGTTGGGCATCACAATACAAAAAACAACGGGTACAACGGCAACACGGTAGGATCTGCGCGCTCGAGACCAAGCGAGCGAGCGAGTGAGCGGATGCGCGTGTCTCTCGTCGGGCTTCCAAAAAAACAAGGTTTGATTAATGGCTTCTCTGAGAATCCTTCTCCCTCTGGGCTGTGCATCGCCAGACGGGACCTTGCGTTTTGGGGGGAGCGGGAAACCAGGGGAGTGCCGAAACAACCCTTCTTGCATGGTTGACAGCTGGGCTAAATCATGCAAACTGAGGAATAGCACAGTCAGCAATACGCAATACAGCGTATTGCTGAGAACCCCTCGTCGCCTTTGAATAATTGCTCCCATCAGTGCAGTACTTGCACCGCGGTGGATATATTCCCCCTGTCTCACATCTCACATCCTATGGGTCAGGAGAAACGGTAGACACCACAAGCTTCTCCCAGCATCAGCATACGATAAGCAAAATTCCAATAAGCAAACATCCTTTCTGCGAGGAATGAATAGACATGCGGTCCATCATCGCTCTTGCGCTCCAGGCCCGTATCACAAACGTCACTTGATGCACCATGCCCAATTCGTGATTGCTGAAGTGAATCAATTCCCGTCATCAGTTCAACTTTAAAATGTGAGATTGTTTTACCGCGAAACAGTTGATCCCGACCATGCCTGGCCCCAAGACACGGGCGGACGACCATGTTCATAGCTCCCTCGCCTAAAAAAAAGCACCCCGCCAAAAATTTACCCCGCGACGCGTTATCTGCCTGCACTGACCACAGCGGTCATCCCTAAACAACGTCAACCTCACATCGTCCCCCCGTTGGCAAAATGGCTGACGCATCCGGCGAAGAAGACCGCGAGGTAGCTTGATTTCACTTCCCGCCGGGAATGCAGCGAAACTGACCAGCCTCCCAGCGTCTCAAGTCGGCCCTCTGGTATGCCATCGGCCAGATTGTGGATGAAGAGTCGCTCAAGCGCAACCGCAATGCCACGCCTCAGTTCATTGGCGCGCTGACGGAACTTGTCTGGACGCAGATAGGTAAGCATCATTCTTTGGTGTGTGTGTGTCTGTGCTCACAACCTTCTTATCCCTATCTCTTTTTCTCCTTCTTCTTTTTTATTCCTTGTTTTTTTGAATATGAAAAAGAAACTAAAAATGTCTGACTGGAATGATAGAAAATGTGGCCACGGACCTGGAGAGCTTCAGCAACCACGCTGGCCGCAGCACCGTGACCACGGATGACGTGCTGCTGCTCGCGCGGAAGAACCCAGACTTGCATGACATCATGAAGGAGTTTGTTGATCATGTCAAGGCTGACAAGGAGGCTGCCAAAAAGGGAAAACGATGAGGCTACGATAGGGAATGAGGGAGGTCCTGGTGGTGAATATTCGGCGTTCTGGCGCAGGGGAGAACGATGTAATGTGTTCTTCACTCAGCTGAAGTACAGGTACCCAAGCGCGAAATGATTGGTTTCTATTTCCCCCCCAAAAAAAATTATTGTCTCATTATTCATATAGTACCGCCGTTTGCCCATATGTAAAAGGGTATCTATCAAGCCGAAAAGGGGCAGGGAACAAGCTCAAGCTCAAGCTCAAGCTCACAGGCAGGCAGCCGCAGCAGCCGCCACGACGGCCAGCAGAACCAGAGCCCTGCTGCTTCTGCTGCTGCTGTTGCTCCCCAGAGCAGACGAGGCAGCGCTGTCCTTCTTGGATCCGCCCGTCTCCTCAGCGTCCTGCGCCGCCGCGGTGGGGGTGGACTGCGAGCCCGTCTTGCGGCAGTACTGCACGCCGCTGACCGTGTCGAGGAAGCAGCCCTCGTCCGACTCGCAGTAGTAGCCCGTGGTGCAGCAGCTGGAGCCCGAGGGCATGCAGCTGATGATGCGGTTGCCTGGGCAGCACTTGGTGCGCGAGTCGGGACACGACCAGCCGTTGCCGGCGGCTGCGTTATCACCAGTGTCAGCATTCAAATCCCTTCTTCCTCATGATGATGAAAAGAAAACGGAGACGTACTGTCGTAGCCGCAAAAGCTATCGCGGGCATCAAGCGAGAACATGTTGCCGTTGGGGCTAAATGTTGCCGCAGCACTGACCGTAAAGAGAAGAGAGACGCCGAAGAACTTCATTATTTGACGATTGTGTGGTCTGGCAGCTTTTTTTTCGTCTTTGTATATTGTAACGTATTGTATTGTATTATACTGGAATGTCTTCTTAATCTCGTCTCTAATCCCAAGAGTGCCTTTCCCAAGTCCCCTCCTTCTCCCCCACAATGTGCAAGTCCAACTTACTTATGTACTCGGAAAAGGTTCCTCCCTCAGCCGCCTCGAAACATCCTGCAAAAAAAATCAAACATCACCTCAAACTGAAGCGATCAGCCTCGGGGAGGAAGCGAAGGGGCCCATTGTTTGCGCCATCTTTCTATTATTGGCAGGGCAGAAATGGATGTGGCGGTCTAGACTACCAATTTGTCCTTTCAGCCGCAGCCACCAGCAAGGACTTGCCCCCAAACTATCTCAAACGCCTCTATCCCTCGGTGCATGATTGATCACAGAAGTGATTGGCAGCCCTCGCCAATAGTCGCTGCCACCGCGGCGGCGGCATCGTCTCATCTCCCGCGCTCTAGCGGGGTTTGCTTGTCTCAGAAGATGCTCCGAAGGGACGGAATGCTGGCGGCTGAAAACATGGCCATTAAGCATATCGCCAGGACTATTTTTTTTTATTTTATATTTCCTTTCAGCTGGTGGCGGGGGAGGGGGAAAGGACCTGCAGCCCAGCTTTTGCTTTTTTTCTCATCGTCCTGGTTGCAATCCAATGAGTCGGGATGCGAGGAATAGGGAAACCCGAGAGAATGCTTTGTTGCGGGCGCGCGCGTGCCCGGAGGGGAATGGACCGGCCGGGTCTAATCAAATCTTGATGCTCGACTCGGGCCCGTACTGTTCCCTGTATTGGTTGAGCATCTCGAGAGTAACGTTGGCGCCGCCGCAGACAACCAGCACCACGTGCTTGCGGCTCCATTCCTCGTCCGACAGCGAGGCTCCGATCTGCTGGCGAAGGTCACCGCGGTACACGGTCGCAATCGTCGCTCCGCAGGCCACCTCGACGAGCAGCAGCGCATCATCGGCGAACCGGACGCAGCTCACAGCGGCGTCGGCGTCACTCACGACGAGGCTCTTCAGGTTAGGGCTCGAGCTCCACTTCCAGGACTGCTCCGACACCCGCGGAGCGCCCAGCGAGGTGGCAATGGATGTGATGGCGGGCAGGGTAACATGAGACCCGGCCCGGATGCTGGCGTTGAGGCTGTCGGCCCCCGGCGTCTCGACAGCCAAGACATACGGCTTTGTGCCCGACCACGGGAGCGACTCGACGCCTTGCATGATGCCGTTGAGCAGCCCCCCGCCGCCTACGCTGCACACAATGGCATCGATGGGGCCGTCGAGGTCCTCTCTCAGCTCAGGCACCATGGTTGCTGCGCCATCCCAGACGTGCTGGTGGTCAAAGGGAGGGACGTAGACACCGTTGGGGTCCTTGTCCAGCAGCTCACGGCGGAGGTAACCGTCCGCTTCAGCCCAATTCTTGCCTACCTGGTGGACCTCGACGCCGAGATCGAGCAGCTTCTTCTTCATGAGGGCTGAGGCAATGATGGGGAGAACAATGGTCGCTGGGTGGCCCAGGGACAGCGCTGCTGTTGCGCAGGCGAGCCCAGCGTTACCGCCGGAGGAGCAGTAGAAGTGGACAGGGCCCGAAGCCGCCGCCGCAGCGCGTGTCATGAGGTTGCCGATTCCTCGGGACTTGAAGGAGCCTGAAGGCTGCAGGTTCTCAAGCTTCAGGTGGATGTTGCTGTGTCTTGCGTTAACCCCCATGCTCCGTCAGTAGGTGTTTGCCAATGGGCAAAGTGCTTACCAGCCTGCAACTTTGGACAATTGGGGACTGTAGACGCATGGCGTCTTGATCCAGGGGAGCTTTGCCTTTTCGTTAAGAGAACCCATGATGAAGAGCTGATGTTTATATTGCAGCAGAGAAGGGGTTGATAAGAGGTACGGGAACCTAAGAAGACAAGGACAGCTGTGTTCAAGATATATAAGTGAACTGGCGTAGAGGAATTTGGAATCCGGCAGAGCATCTCACCTTGATTGACTGGCGTTGGCTCTTATAACAGCATCCACATGTACATGTGGAAGGCTCCGAGTCGATATCCGATGTCTTTTGTCTCCAGTCACTTGTGGTACAAGCCGGTATTTCAGCGTGTGACTGCTTCCGACCCACGCCGCGGGAAAAAGATGGTGGGGACAAGATGACAGTAATGGAGAAGAAACTAAAGGAGAAGAAACTAAAGGAGAAGGTCCAAAGACGCGAACCCCTGTTTTTTTTCTTTCTGTGTCTATCCTAGACACTGATAGAAGCCTCTAGTCTTTGATGTGTCGGTGTGTGTGCGCAACTAGAGCACTGGATGCGATTGTCCATGCGGGCGAAGGATTAGCCAAAAAAAGACTCAATTAGCTGCGCCTTTGCAGTGGAGCGGGCTCCAGTCATGTCTGCACAAGGGCGCGATAACAGCATCCTACAAGTACGCATTGACTCAAAACCGCCGCATATTGGTTTTTGAATCAATGGCAACATGGTTTCAAACAACGTGTCTCCATGAACTTCCATTAACTCACCCGCACACGCACATTGCTTCCCTCCGTAATGCATCTGCATCTGCCTTGATCGACCATGACTAGCCGGCTAGTTCCGCTCCTTTAGTGGCCCAGGTGATGTTCGCCACCAAAACCGACACCGGAGCAAGCACACCAACGAAAGCATTCACTCCTTTTCCATACTTCGTATCAGGGGATGAGCTGATCACTTGAGCCTTGCCGGCTGATGTCTTCTTGGAATGCTCAATCCAATCGGGGCAGGAAAACATGCGCAAGCCCGGCATAAAGTCAACATTCCCCGGATGCATCGGTCTAGATCTAAACCTTGAAGTGATACACATGCGGCTCTTGGTGCTGAGGCGGCAGAGTCAGAAGGCAACCGACCCCATGACCCAAGGGCAGTAGAAAGAATACTTATAGGGTAATTGAATGGTGTTTATAGGGTAATAGTTTTTGTTGATGCGGGGTTCCCGCGAATCCTCCTCCGTCGGCCGGCGCTAAACATGGAGGTGGTTCTGTTTGCGAATGGCCATGTGCCGACTTGTTAGCTTGAAGCGGCTATCCATGGCTTCTTCTTTTTGCTGCAACAACGATGTTTGGCCGAGGAAGAGGGTTCGAGATACGCAATGGTGTGTTGGATGGGAGTTGATGCCGTCTCTATGCGCTTGCTTTGCTCTGTCGAAGGTTACAGGGCAAGAGTCTAACAACACCAGTGTTCGCTTTCGGTCAACTCTCCAAGTACATTGCCAAAGCCAATATCAGAAAAACCCTCGTATTCTCATATTTCATAAGAGAATAAACAATCCTTATTCCGTATGTAATGAATTCTTGACTAAGTTGTCGGCTGGGTGGAATGTAGATGCATACGGTTGATCCTGAACACACTGTAATGTGCTGTCATATTTTTATAACCTCATTGTAGACTAACCTCAACATTGCCAAGTATGTTGTCCCAGAAATGAAGTGGACTGTTTTGCAGCCCAAGTCATTTCTTTGACGATGGAAACTCAGCAACAAAAAGTAAACCTTGCCATTTCGGTTTTGAATCTTGTATCCCAGTGATATATTCTGAATTGCCTGACACATACTTTGATCCCCTCCTACCCTCGCATTTGCACATGAATAAATTAGTCCAACGCCATCTTCTTTAGTTTTCGATTCATGGTGACATATGTCTTCTTTTATTCATTATCAGGCTGATATATCTGCCTTGATTATGGTCTCATATTTTCTGCTACCCGCTCGCCTGACTGGTTTAAGCTGCCCCGAGATTCCTTACAATACACCACAGCGTAGAGCCGTGTCGATTAAGTGGAACGATATTCGTTTCGAGTCGGTCCTTCGGCCGTGTCTGATTCATTACCCCAGTTTACACTTTCATACTGCTACACAGTTGATATCTTGACTTTTTCTGCCTCGAGCGTCTCCGTGTCCACAATCACCAATTCCCTTGTCTCCGAAAACGATGGCACGGAGATGAGCCTTACTGATTGGCCATCGGGACCGTGGATCACATTGGTCGCGAAACTAGGCTGGCATCCCACAAAGTACAAGTGAGGACAAGTCTGCATGACAAATGGGTCATCGTCCTGGAAGGGATAGCTCCCTAGTAGCTTCGCGTTAGCGCCTCTCAGATATATTTCGAACATGTCGAAAACTTACACAACGTATCGGGGGCAGTCGGAGCACTGCACCGCCAGCGGCACATGGCTTCCATCATGCCAATACGGTCATCGCTGTCGATGTACTTGAAAACGTCGTCAACATTTTGACCACCAGTACCCAGCACCCTCCATCCTTCTATTTCACCTTCCCAGGGGTTGGTGACAGTGTCAAGCCAGCCAACCTTGCCAGCAGGTGCTGACGGATCTTTGGTGTATGCTCTTGCGTTGGGGAACATGGCCGGGTGGATGGGTTGCTGGGGATAGCTGGCGTTGGCCGGGTCCCGGGCACCAGGGAGGAGGGTAACAGGAATCGAGGGGAGAAGTTCGTTGAGGAAGCCATCAAAGAGCTGCGAGGGGAGAGGGTTGTAAGAGCTAGCGTCGTAGCCGTACTTTTTGTGAACCTTCTTTTCATCCGCAGCTGCAGTTGAGGTGTCGGGTTTTCGATCAGTTGTAGAGATGGAATTGCCAGCAATGATGAGGCGGCTAATTTGCGAGATTTCGGACTGAACATCGGGGGTGAGCGCCTCGCCGAGCAGATACTCGAGGAGGAGATCGAGATCGAGAGCATGGGAGGCATCATCGTCCGAGAAGGAGAGACCTGATACAATGGCAATCTTCTTGCTACCAGCTTTTGTAGGGGAATCGGCCATGTCCTCATCTTCATTCTTGGTCTCTTTTTTTACAGTTCCGTTGGGTTTTGATAGGCTCCAGCGCTCGGGCTGGGGACATAAGTCTGGGAATTTCACATCAATGACCTCCAGCTCGCCGTTCGCATTCTCAGTGCCCATGGCCGCAATGATACATCCCGTCACCAGGTGAACGGACCTGAGTATGTCTCCAACCAAGCGAATGCGACCAGATTCATCCTCGAGCATGATCTGGCCGTTATCTTCGTCGGAAAAGTACTTGGGCATCGATATCGGTGCAGAAATCCAACGCTAAAGGGAGGTTGTTGGTTAGCTTGTCAATGAAACCAAAGGGGTACTCCGTAAGGCGTCCTCACGTCCTTTGACACATCCTCCAGCAGACTTGGCTTGAGGGGCATGTCCATGTATACTGTTCCCGCAACCCAGCACAGCTCGCCCTGGCGCACATCCAGCACACGCTCAACCCGCTTTGCTGCTTCACCAGCGATCACGGTGTCCTTCCAAGACGACTCCGCAACTGCGTCCACAGCAGGCTTGATCTTTGTGAGGCGCAAAAAGTACATGTCTCCGAATTGTTGCTGATAGGACCGCTTTTTTTCGAGATCAAACGTGTGCAGCGGCTTGTACGACGAGGGAACGCGGGGGGGTGCCTGAAAGGCGGCATCGCTAGTTCGCTGGTGAGACGGGATCATGGCAGTAGTGGTCGTGGTGCGCAAAGCAACTTACGAAGGTTTCTGGAGAAGACTCGAGCTGACATCTTCGAGAGCGACCATTGTGACGGCGGCGATTGAGCCAGGGAGTCGGGCGTGCGAGGTGAAAGTGTGGGTTGAAGCCTTGAAAGCCGTCGTTGGTTGACTTAACTTGCAGCTTTTTTGATTGGGAACGCGCACTGAGCTTGTCCCGCGTCGCACGCGAAATTCTGGCGTAGAGTGGCTGGAAGTCGGTGTGCCAAGAACCGACTCGCCGACTCCAGTGCTGTCAGCGCTGCGGGGGTGGGATAGTGGGATAGCACATCGATTTACAGGGGGCTTGTCGATTTTCCAGGGGATGGCGTGCTAGGGTTCCGCGGATACCGACAAGCCCAGGTAACTTCATGGGCATTCAACAAATAGCGGACGAAACAATACACGTAGATTTAATGTTAGTGTATGTGGTTACATTATTTGCTGTGCATTTTACCATTCCACATGTCCCGTTGTGTTTACTAACACTCTTTACAAAGCGGTCAATGATGATGGCACAGGTATGCAGTCAGTGGTGGGGTCGATCCAAATGCCCCGCCATCAACTTCAATGACCGCTTCTGACTCAAATCAGTATTGAGGGAAAATTCGGTAGGCCGCATGTTTTTCTTGTCCCGGAAACGATTCAAGATATAAATACCCCCTCCATGTAAACCATGCTCTCTTGCACTTGTCATTCCCTCTCGACTTTGAGCTGAGATTGAACCTAGTTGTTAACTTGAAGCCCACACAGCAGCAAGGGACGTCGCTTTAGTTTGATCACTTGAACCACTGTCTTCTATTTATTCACAATGGCTCCCGCCAATCCCCCGACTGTCCAGGCCAAGAACCTTTCGTACACGTTCCCGGACTACTCTACTGGTGTTCGTAACATCAGTCTTGATCTCCCTCCGCGATCCCGGACTCTTCTTATCGGTGCCAACGGAGCTGGCAAGACGACGCTTCTTCGTCTCTTGGCTGGCAAGCGCCTCGCACCAAGCGACACCATTGCCATCTGCGGTGTCGATCCTTTCAAGGAGGGCCTGGAGGGAGTCACCTATCTCGGCCTCGAGTGGGTTCTGAACCCCATCGTCCGCACTGACATTGGCGTCAACGAGCTGCTCCGCTCCGTCGGTGGTGATGCCTACCCTGACCGCCGCGATGAGCTCGTCTCCATGCTTGATATCGACACCAACTGGCGCATGCACGCCGTCTCCGACGGCGAGCGACGTCGTGTCCAGCTCGCCATGGGCCTTCTGCGACCCTGGACCGTCCTGCTCCTCGATGAGATCACCGTGGATCTCGATGTCTTGAGCCGTGCCGAGTTTCTCGGCTGGTTAAAGAATGAGACAGAGATCCGCGAGTGCACCATTGTCTACGCCACCCACATCCTAGACAACCTCGCTGGCTGGCCCACCCATCTTGTCCACATGCACTTGGGCACCGTCAAGGAGTGGGACGAGGCCGACAAGATGCTGGCCACGATCGACGGCACCGTGGGCGCCTCTGGGAACAGCCGCCTTGGCGAGCTTGTCCTCAGCTGGCTGAGGGATGACTTGAAGGCCCGCGGGCCCCGTGGCCAGGTCAACCGAGCCCCTGAGGGTAAAACCTACGGGTTCGGAGGCATCCAGGTCGGCGGCTATGGAGACGAATCGAAGCAACGCGAGGCTTAGGCGGGACACATTCTGTCCGTGGAAGGTTTCTTAACAACACCTTCACTCCCACGGAATGATCCCTAAGACTCTAATCATGCGATTTTTCATGTATTTATGCAATCGGGCTTGGGGTCTAAAATGAGGCGGCACTCAACTGCAATTTTTTTTTTGGGGGGGGGAAACTCTTGGCGTTCAGTTTGGCGGGAGACAGGACTCAACTCTGGGCTCTGCGGCGTTTGATTTGTTTCAACACTACACATCATGACAGAAGAGGTGTCGCGGACTACTTCATCTATGGATTGACAATTTCTTTCATGTTTATATATACACTTTATACCCTGTATTTCAACCAAGGGGACAAAGACTCCGTCCACTTCAACTAGACAAGTCCAAAATAAATGACTGTTATCTCAAATCATGACCAGCGTTGCATCAAGTGAATAATTAAAGCCATGCCGGGTTTATTGAATTGAGCTACGTCGAGAGTCATTGCCTTCCATGAGATTCCTCACTAGCTTCATGGTATTCTTTAATAGCTCCGTAATCCCCGGAAGTTCGTGCGCGCTGAGCGTTGCCAGGACGCCCACGCGGTAGTCTGTCCATGATAGAGTTACGCCTCCAGAGGTAGATAGTCGTGTGAGACTGTTTTGGGTGACTGGGCCAGCATGTCGAGTTCTCAGTGACTGATTTTTATCAACTGCCGCATCCTCCAGTTCTCGCACGATCTTGATGCTTTGGAGGCATAGCACATGGGAGTGCGAGAGCCCAAACAGCGATTCCAGCGTGAAGGTCTTGTCAACCGAAGTAACGTAGCTGGCGAGGACAGGAACAAGCTTCCGCGGAGCCATGCAACCCAGTGCGTTCGTGTCATTATTGCTAAACGCCCGTCCACGCCAGAAGCAGTTGCATATGTCCATTAGAAAGCCGTTGTAGAGATCGATGTACGACCTATTGTACGTTGCAGTATCAATACGATTGCTTCCGTTATTTCGCGCTCTCGTTTGCATAGCTATATCGAAGCCTTTCCTGTAGGAGGCGAGTATACAGCAGAGGCGCGAGACAATGGCAAGTGAGCTGCTAAATAGGAGGGTGTAGACAAGCGTAGAGGGGGGCAACTCTATGCGGATGTAGTGCTTCAGAGTATCGTGGGACACAAGGCGGACATTCTGCTCGTAGAACTCGAGAATGGCCGAATGTGTCGAGACTGTTGGAGAGGTCTGGGTGAGTGTGTGAGTGAGAGAATTGACATGGCTAATCAGGGCGGAGATGAAGGCGCTGGCATTTTCAGGGACTGGATCGGTAGAGTGTAGAATGGCAGTCCAGTGCTGAAGCAGACCTTTGTAGAAAGAGAGGAGAGCCAGTTGAGACTCCGGTGTGTCATCCAAAGTGGCGTTCTCTAGGGGTTGGAATACATGCTGATAAAGTTCTGGGTCGTGTTAGCACATTCAATATTGGGGAGGACAGATACTGACCGTTAAAATCATGAAAAGGGGCATAAGACAAAACCTCAAACAGAACCTCGCGGCGGCCAGATCCGTTCCATAGAGGGAGAAAGCGGGCAAAGAAGTTTAACAAAAGGGGAGGTAATGTCTGGGAACTGTGAGTGATGGTTTAGCTTTTAGGGTTGCAAAGCAATACTTACCTTGGTTGCTGTCACATAGTCCTTCAGAATATCCAGCACATCAAAGAGCACGCCTTCGTCAGCCTCTCCGTCGATGACATCTTGGAGTACGGAGTTCAACCAATTTGTCACCCGTTGGTTCGAATCTTCGCTCGGTCGCAGTAGGAGCAGTTTTTGCAGCAGCGGATCAGCAAGCACAGCAACAAGTTGGTTGGGCAGCTCGATCTTTTCAAGGTTTCGAACGAAGCCAGCCGTGTTTTCGATTTCTTCGAGGGTAACCGAATTCTGCACCAGTTAGATATGCATATGGAGACTTTGAAGCCACTGACCTCATTCACGTGCGAGGTATGAACAAGCGGCACAATCTTGTTCCGCTGTGATCTTGTAATTGGCCGATGAACCCTAAAGCCGTCCCGTGGCCTTGAAAGATTATCTTGGGACTCTTGCTGATGCGCATCTTGAATCTCATCCAATCTCTGGCGCCATGCTGGATCCGGGTGTTTGAATGCAGATGCTTTACCCCGAACGGCTTCTCCAACAATGACTTCTGGATAGTAATCCTTGAACACCCGGAGCAAGCCGACCAAGCCAGGATCATTCCCTGTTTGCCTAGATAAACCCAGCCTGTTCATTTGTCAGCACATTGTGAAACACAAAATTTCCTCTCTGGATGTGAAAAATCTTACAGGGCTTGTATTCTAAATGGCCGAACGTGTTTTCGGCGAGTGATGAGGGCCAAGAGATGAGTGAGGTGTGGTCTGAACCGGTGTTAGATAGCCCGGCGGAATTGCCCTGCTCGGCACGTACCGTGTTGCTGAAGTATCTAGTAGATTGAATAAAACCGGATAGGCTTGTGAGAGAACCTGTGGAGATTCGATGGCATGATACACCATGATAAGCCATTTCAGCAGCGCTGCTTGAATGGGCAATGAAGGCTTGATCTTGCCATGGCCCAGGCAGGAAATGATTCGAAGAACAACATCGCGAGATACAGGAGCGGCAGGATAGAGATTCCTCAGGATGGCTGATAGACTGGCTTGGTCCAGCTGACTTGGTTTTGTGATGAGGTTGATCAAGTCGTCGAGGGTTTCGGGGAGCACGCCCCATTCATAAATGAGCGAGGTAAGGTTGCTAACAGTGGGCTTCACATTTGAGGCGCGGTTTTTGGGTGGGACCTTGGATGCTATATGGCTATTTTAGCAACTAATGCGCAAAAGAGGGTGAGGCGATGGCTAGGCTACCTTCAATAATATCGCTGGCAAGAAGGCGAATCTCATCGTGAGCCGGAGCCATGATGCTCCCGCATGGGGCGTCTTGCGCGACCGTGAAGGGGCTGAACAACGATTGACAGAGGCCAATGCGAATGAGCTGGGGTTAGACTAGACAAGACATCAACACCCCCGGTGTTTCCTCGCCCAGAGAACTGAACAACGGCGCCGATGGATCGGAGGTCAAACTCGGCGCGGGCATGAATGAGTGGGACGTGCCGGACGCGTCTCGCGGAGCCAGGACGCGTCGCTCGGCGTTGGTTGGTGTTGCTGCCCCTCCACTAGCCCCGGGCTCATGTTCTCGAGGCTGGTCTCTCATGCTGGGTACCTACCTTAGGCACAGACTGTTGGCACGTCCCTCCCCACCGGAGGTCGGGATCCACTGTGGGCACCCGCTGCAACATCACTAAACCCACTGAACCTTTCTCCATTGATGGTCTGGTCTGAAGGGTTGAGAAGGTCTAATTCAACGTCAACTTCCGATTGTGGGCTTCTAGAAGCGAATCAGCCTAGTCTTCCTCTCAGGTCAGGTCGCTAGCCAGTGATCCGGGAGAGCCAAACTAGGCGCGGTGTAAACTCCACGTGTCCGCATTGACCCTGCCAGGTACATGATAGAACAAAGGTAGGTAGGTACCTATCTGTGGAGATGGCTGATGCTCACGTCGTGTCCTCGTCATCGACAACTCTATTGCTGCATCCCACGCACGCAGAGCAGTAGAATACTGCACCGTTCAGGAGATTCCCGTGTTAGGCTTGATATTGGCACTGTTGGTTAAGAACAAGCATGCATGTCATCATCCATTGTTCGTGGCTGTCCCACGCACCTAGACGAAGCCTGCGTTGTCTCTTTCCTCCGCCTCACGCTTGATGCCATCCATGGCCTCGAGGAAAGTGCAGCGTTGCGCTGTGCACTGGCCTCTGTTTCCTCTTGCCCCCAGCTGCGCCATTCCATCCGACTCGGTCGCATTGTGCAACATCGCAAGCCCCCAAATGCATGACTGTGCGTGTGTGACCAACCGCGATGCTGAGCAAGTCGCATGGCTTGATTGCGCTGCTCCCTTCACTCGGTCGCATCACAATAAGACACACATACACAAAAAGTCCCCAGGGCCCCTACGATGTTGACCTCTCAGCATGCCTGCCGCGGAGAACCCTTATCCTGGTCAGTCCAGGCTCGCCACGACCAACCCCCGTGAAGGGAAGCACGATACCCAAGAAGAACAGATCCTTCTCGACTTGGACTGGCGGCCTGTGGGCGTTTTCACACGGGTGGAGAAGACGCACATCTTCGGGCTGGCTGCTCAGGGCACCAAGCGGCTCGAAGCGCCGCATCCGACCGCAATGCATCGCTCGAGCGAGCAGCCTTGCGTCAGCCCTGGGATGGGTGCGTTTTCTGCAGGCTGCAGCTTTGATTTAAAAAAGAAGAAGAAGAAAAAAGAAAAAAGAAAAACAGGTCACACCCATCTGCAATTCATTTCGTCAACATGTGTGCGATTGCCATCCAGGGGTTGTTCCAGGCCTAGTGTTGGCGGATCCGCTGCTGCGCCTGTGGTCCAGCTCACGCTTCCTTGCCAATCAATGGCTTGCCGCCTTGCCTGCCGACCTGCTTGTGTAACCCTCGGTCAACCTCACACAGGAGGAAACTCCAGCACCTCGCCCTCGGATAACCGTATTAGAATCAAGAAAGGCCCTCTTGCTGCATCCGAGCCACAGCCGGTCGCTGCCGTGTCCGTGTACTGGTACGAGCATCCTTGCTCACCCCCGGCAACTTCAGGTTCACCGTACCCCGGGTGCATCGCAGCAGCGGCTCATGCTGATGCCAATTGTTGCTAGACACTTCGTCCCATCTACCCCCACCCTCTAACCTATTCCTACCCTTCTCGTGTATCTGGGCTGAGCAAAATCACGGGACACCCCAGACTACGCCATCCAGGACAAGCCGTTGTCGTCACATACCCAGGACTCCCAATTCGCAGACCGCCTGCCCGCCTGCCCGCCTGGTCAATTACATTTTATCTACGAGCAATCTGTCCCTCGCTCCCGCCTTAGCCTGTTCTCATCTCTTGGGGTGAGCCTGGTTGTTGAAAAGGCTTGCCGCTACACGCTAGCCGCAGCGCCAGTTTTCAGAATCCCACAAATCGACAAACTTGCGCCCGATAGGAAATCAGTCGCCGCATCCTTGAGACAGCCTCACCACCGTCATCGCCAAACCAAAACGTCTAATCAGTTCGCCTCCCAAGCTGAAGGGTCGGGCACGTCTGGCAATAAACCCTGCTGCCCGCCCAGAAGTCTTTCGGTTGAATCCATTTCCATTTGAAATCTCATACCGGCCATGTGAGATTTCCCACTATAACCACCAACACACCTACAGACCATGTCGAGTGATCGACTCAATGTGGCCAAAGCCTCACAGGCAACTCTGCTGTGGGACCTTCAAGATACGGTACCCTTGAGCCACATCTTGAACGATGGAGACTTGATCATTCTTTTAACTCCGGCGATTGTCCCCTTCAACCCCACATCAACCAAAACAGCCGATCCGTTCGAGCCTCTTGGTAGGGCCCTGGCTCGAGCGCATCCTTGGATTCGCCACGTTCCATACATCAAGGATCGCGGCATTACCGGTGTCCATGTGGCATTCATCAAAAAGGCTAGAGTAGTCATATTTGTTATGGCTGGTGTTTCATTGGCACCTGAAGGATGCAGTCAAATCGAGCTTGCTGATATGGTCAAAGAAGTATGCGAGGAGCGCCCTATGGTAACAGTGGCTTGTTACAAGCTTCCCGACCAGGACCTTCAAGACCTCCAAGATTTCGGTATCCAGGCCATGTTAGAATCCGCTGGATACTCTACGGGTGACCTCGAAACTGTGGCTTCCATTTTGATGAACGAGCAAGCGGAGCCGGCAGATGCAGCAAACCCAGCTACAACCCCTGCGAGCAGCTTTCCTCCACCACAAGTTTGGCCTATCCAACTTTGGAACTATGAGCTTGACCTTGGTGAGATCCATACCCTGTGGCGAGCTTGTCTCCCAGCCCGGTTTCATCTAAGTCGGTCTGCACTTGGGACACTTTTGAAGCGAGACGGCTACGCTATGCACCATGTTGTTCGCCATCCATCGGATGGTAGTATTATCGGATTTTGTGCAACTTTCACCACATTCGCAGACAGCAGTGGGGATCGGCTCATTGGGTCAATCGCCCTCATCATTGTTCGAGAGGACTATCGAAATCAAGGAGTTGGACGGACACTTCATGACGAAAGCTTGAGCAAGCTGAGCAAAATTCGGGGGGTTGGGCGGATCCAGATTGGAAGCACGTTTCCAAGATTATTATACGGACTCCCTGCTCCGGTCAGCAACCCAAAATGGTTTGAGAATCGAGGATGGGCAGTTGGTGAGGTGGGCCCGGGGAGAGGGAGACCTGTGTCTGACTGGTTCCTGCGATTTGCAGACTCCCCGATACCAACTCTTGCTTCGGCTGGTTTGACATTTAGGACATGTACCATCACTGATGCAGCACAGGTGATCGACATGGCAAGCAGAGAGTCAGAGAGAAAACTGTGCTTTGGGTGGTATGACCAATATGCTAGGACGGTGGACAGTTGTCACATGGGAGATATCATTATTGGATTTGAGGGAGACAATCTTGTGGCAGCGGCCATTACGTATCTACCAAACAGTGGGAGCCCATGTGCGACAGACATTCCATGGGCTGCTGCAATTGGCCAAGGTATCGGGGGAGTGTCTTGCATCTGCATCAAAGGTGAGGCATTTTGCAAAGAATCGAGTTGTGATCCTAACCCTGTCTTAGATGATGACCCCGACATGGTAAATCGCCGGGCTGCCGTTACTACGAGGTTGCTGCAGTCATGCCGTCAATCTTTAAGTGACAGGGGGATGGTTGGGATATTTGTAGATGGGATCAGATCGGACGAAAATACGTTCGAATCTCTTGGTAAGTCGGCCGGCCTCTCTTCCTCTGGAGCCCCACTGATTATTTCGGTCGCTGTAGGATATTCCAAATGGGCAGATTACAGAGAAGTCTGGCGCAAGGTGTGAACAACAAAAGCAGAACCGATTGGTCACCACAATCTTTATTTCTTTCATTGCATTACGAGGCAAGCAACAATTGGCACAGTCTCTATCCGGAGACTTGGGGCCATGGCCCGCGTTGGCGGAGCATCTTGCCTAAAAAACTCAACCTCATTGTTTTCGCTGACACCTGACTGGCTGTCACATCCGGCGCGTAGCGCAAACTCGTGTTTATGAATTGTCTGTGGAAACTTCCAAAGCCCGGGCATTTCCCATGACTGGCCACCACGTCTAAAAAAAAAAAACCATACAAGATCGTTCGAACCCTCTCGGTGTGCATTGGTCGATCAAAAGAATTGTGACGACCTGGCCGTTCCACGATCATTGAAGCCACGCTGCTGACCGGGCGCGAGTGTCAGGGAACAGGTACCTGATAAAGTCGGCTCATACCCTGCATATTTGAACGCCGCTTTCGGTTCTGATCAACCCGCGTCACATTTTGTTCCCAATCAGGCTTGACCCCGGATCTTGCTCGGCTCACATCCGTTTCGCTTAGGACTATCCTGCCCTTCTGGTGTGGACGGGTGCGCTCAACTGTCTCACCGAGCCTTCCGCTGGACTTAGATGTCCTAGCTTCTAAATAAAGCCGCATAGAGCATAGGCATCTCCTGAGTTTGTGTGTGCGCACGCGCGTGTGTTGGTGGGATGGTCTGCATGCTAACTGGGCAGCCACCGGTTGCAACGAGGTATGGCTGACAACTAGCTGGGATGCGATGAGACCCCGACGAGGTGTCTCTTTCGATGGATCGCCACGGTGATGGCCCATTCGGCTTAGGCGCTGCGACAGAGATGCGGCGTCTGCATAACTATCATGCCGGTGTCGAATGGCTTTTTAATGTTGTGTTACTGACAAGCCTCATTTTCAATGCACGGAAACACTTGGAGAGAGTATGGTGGATTGGGAAACAGACGATGCCATAGAAGCGCGGGGTGATGGGCCAACCACAGTCTATCGGTGACTCCGCATTCTCAATGGACTGGCGGAAGGGTTGGTTGAGTCGGGCCTTACGCAATGCGGCTTTAGGAAGACAAGCATAACTTGCTAGAATGAGGGGGCGCACCTGGGCGTGTAGGGTCACCGGGGTTTGGCTACAATGGTTTATTTCAACGCGAGATTGAGCCAACTCGGTCAGGGGCTGAAAAGGTATCTCGAAGCGCATGCATCGTAACTATTTACCCTGCTCGGCTGAAGTACGTACTGACTAGCGGCGCCCCTAAGGTAAAAGGTGCATTCACAACATGGAGGAGTGGGGTTGCGACGTAACCCGCCGGGCATCAGTTGGCTTTGAAACCACCTCGGAATTTTTCTTTCCTTTTGGTGTAGGCGGGCTAATAGGACACAAGGTCTCGCATCAAAGGGGACAGCCTCCCGCCACCCGCCTCGGCTGCGCCAGATGCGGATGCCGGCTAAGCTTAGCAGTCGAAGCCAACATCTACCGGACACGTTTAGCCTCAAGCCATTTGTTCCCCTGGCCCGATGCAGTATTTCACGGACCGGTATTGTGCTTCGCAACCAAGATCGAGGGACAGTCGTATCGCCAGCGGCCGCATTTCTTTATGCCTCAATCTGGGAATAAAAGGCGGCTTGGCATTGGTCGAATCCAGCCTCCAAACCAGGTGTAATGCCAACCGAGTAGTATCGGGCAAGAGGTGATCTGCCCCTGTCTACCCTTCTCTCGGGAAAATCTCTTACGCAACCTCTCGTGCGGGCCAACCCTCCCATTGGGATTTTGTGTTACCGTGTGACCTTCTGACTGGCTGACCTGCCAAAAAATTTTCACTGTGCAGATGGGCAGAAAGGTCAGACCCCGGTGGATTCCGCAGACGCCTCACCCCGGTTGTGTAACTATGGTCATTAACGCCCGAGCGCTATGGCGGGGGTCGACTTGCAGCTTGCCATTTTACAGTCGTGCATGAAGGTCGCTTTCGGTGTCCCAATCAATGGAAATGCGTTCCCTGCTGAAATGCTCTTGTAGCTGGCAGGATGACAGTTCTATGGATAGCCCCCATGCCATATTGCCGCTTTCGGCCAAGTCTTGTCCCATCCATGCTCCAAGCCAAGTCTCACGTTGTTTGAAACTTGAACAATTTATGACGGATCCATCCACAATTTGAGATATGCGCATTCCCCCCTCTTCCTCAAGTTTCAATTGGCGTGCAGTTGTGTGATGCATGCCCTCAAACTATCCTGACGTATCGCAGGGACATAAAAATAAACGCCATGTCATTTGACATGCCTTTTCCAGCCAGCGACTCGACCTCTACTTAAATACATAGAGGCGGCTTATGCCAATCAACCCATGAATGTCTATAATGCGCATAGATCACCCATACACCCATCACATGATGTGAGACATGGTTGAAAAAAAAAATTCTGACAAGTTGGGCCCTAGCCATCAGAGTCGATGTGCAGAGATGTGTTTGTTGGGCCGGTGTGAACTACTCAACTCCAAGGAAAACTCTAGTGCAAGGTAGCTTCAGCCAACTGTCTATAGGCTTCGAATCAGCGTTTCAGCTACCAGAAAACAAGCACAGCCGAGCAAGCCATCAAGATTGTGGCGGCTGTGAACCGAGGCTACCGAGACCCATGGAGGATCGGGGGGGCAGCCTACAGCCACAATCATTAGAACTAGCATGCTGCAGCGATTGCACTTGTTTATGAGATCTTATTGGGCATCTCTCTGTGCTTGGTGTACACGGATGACTAGCTCCGCCCAGAGGCAAACATTTGGCCCGTCAGCCAGCCAGGACACCCAAGTTAGAACTAACATGGGTTGTGCCCTGCCAGTTCAAAGCGGTGACAGGCGCAATTGACAGGTTGCGTGGAGCGATAACGGGCAGTCCCGGGTGTTAGATAACAAGGACAATGACAGCTACAGTCCCGCGTTGCACTCAACTCGTGTAAACCACGATTTGCCGGACACAGACATACGCGGTCAGTGAAACCATGCTCTGCCCACCCTCTCTCCACCGGAGACCAACCGAGACCCCCGTCGCTATTAAAAAAAAAATCAGATGGTTGACGTGACGGCTGCAGCTGCGTGTGGCAGTCGCCGCCACTCCGGGGGGGAAGGGGGGGGCAAATCGGATGTGCCGTTAACATCACACACCGAGGTAGCAGGAAATGACTGCTGTTTTGCATATTATTGTTGTTTTTGCTTTTTATTTGCTTGTCCCGTCCCGTAAGCTGGAGGGGACCGTGGCAGGGCGAAGTACTGGTACAACCAAACAACTCGTCTTATTACACCGAAGTCCAGTTTTGGCCAAGACTTGGATGTTGAGGTTGCATCCAAATAAGAAAAAATTTTTTGTGTCAACATGACAGGTCTGATGTCATTTGCGCCGAGGCTCAGTCTGTGTACTGCTTGTCTCTCACTCGCCTCGCCTAGCCGAGCTGGACTAGTGTGACAAACAAACCAGAGGAAACATAATAAAGAGGAGAGAAGGGGAAAGGGCGCAGATGAAGGCGCTTACAGGTGGAGGAGAAATCGAATGCGACCTCGCCTGTCTTCAATGTACTGTGCTAGGCCACTTTACACCGTTTGCACAACGGAGACAACAGGAACAATTTGTGCAAATATTGAATAACACCAGGGCATTAAGGGTATCCGTAGCAAAACAAACAAAGATATGGCCCTCAAAAAGTCAAAGGCATTCGGTGACGTGAGATGGCAGATGTGATGAGGGATGGAAGCAAGCAAGTAAGCATAAATAACAAAAAACAGCCTCCCAAACATGAACTTTTTGTATCCGTTGGTCCCATATATAGACGCCCCCAACAATATTGTACCGCATGACTTTCATTATACAAACATTCACTTTCTGTCCTTCCCTCCGCTTCGTAGTCTCATAATGCAGAAATATATAATCAGCTCAAGCCCATCGCGAGAAATCTACCGACTCGACCATCGAGTCCAGCCCAGGCGTGGGTCCAATCTCCGTTTCATTCGTGGTAGTTGAAGTAGAAATCGTGGAGGATCGATGAGACGTTTGTTCGCTTGCGCTTGTGAAGAATGTTGCCACACTTGACCGGCGAAGACTGCTGGGGAAGCTGTCTCGCACGGTACTGCTTGGCCTCGATGACTCTCCTGTTTGTTGCTGAGCGAGACCACCTAAGGATGATGCCTGAGATGCAGAAGGCGTCAGGTTTCCTGGCTTGGGAGCATATCTCTCCCGGAGTTGTTTGATAGCCCTTAGTCGGCTTAGCCACGAACTGACATGCTCGCCGCCTTCGCGATTAGCCCAAACAGAGGAGAATACAGATGCGTTCAGCGCAATTAAGCGTATCAAGCTGGGCAGGGCCTTGAGCGATACCATTTTGGTCTCAGAAGCTGGTGAGATCTCAGGGAAGCCGGGTTTACTCATTACTTGAACTCGGTAAAACGGCTGCCCACCCCCCAAAGGTGAGTCTCGTGTTGCGATAAACGAAGCTCGGGATGCTGGCGTAATGACAATGTAAACATAGTTGAAATCGCCCGGGAATGTATCGAACTTGAATGGCAAGCCCGAATCATTAAAGACAATGTTCACAAAGTCATTACCGATGTGGCGCTTTTTGAGAGTGCAACGAGGATCGTGATCTAGATTCGTTGGCATCTGCGTTGTGACATGAAACACAACTTCAGTCACCCTATCTCGCCAGCAGAACGTGTATTGACCATCCGAGTCAAACTCACGATCCAAGCCGTGGGTGTTGAATGTGGCTCCCTTCAATTTCGTCAGGGTTCCCAAATTGTTTAAGAATGTGACATAATCGCTACTGCCAGACACATTGGCGAGAATCTCGACTTCATCCGTCTGACCCTCTCCGATGTAAATGACACCAACCTTATGGCCATCTACTGTGGAGCTGCGATCAAACACTCGGATGGATCTATCGACGGCCTCTTCATCAGGTAAGGGGATAGGGCGGGCAGGCTCCGCTGCCTGTGGGAAGGAGGAGAGCAGGCGAACCAATAGATGACTTGGCAGTATCGTGTTGGTCGAGGTTTGTCCCTCCCTTGAAATATCGACGTAGTTCTGAGTTTGGTGTGGCGGGGGTGGGCTGAAGCTTTCTCGGATCGTGTACACCGATGTCCCCGATGGCTGTCGCTTGATTATTTGAGCCCAGCCGGTGTTCGTGGCCTGCATCACTGTCACAATGCTATGTCCGACGATCCATCGTTTTGTAATAATCTCCCCAAACCGGGCCTCGGTGAAATGAGGGTCTTCGGAGGACTCATCGACATCGGCGTAGGTAAACCGTTGCATAAAGTCAACAGAGGTAAGTGCTTGCTCATTGTCTGCCTGGCCCTCGTCGCCATCGTTGAACAGGTTACGTATGATCCACCCCACCAAGCTCGCTCGGTCAGGCAGCTTCAGAGCCAAAAACCAGAAGAGAATCACATGGTACGCCAAAGCATATACGTATTGCGGCAAATCATCCATTGTGCTGGGATGCGTCACATCCGTAACATGGGGGAATAGCGCAGCCGGGGTAGAGGGCTCGCTCATTTGGCTATAGCGAGAAGACTCTTTCTTATCCCTCACGGATTGCAGGTATCGGATGCAAATGCCAAAGACAATCTTGTACTCTTCCTCCCTGAAGTTAACATATACGTTATGCTGTCGGCTCAGAGTGGCAAGAAATTCGAGAATGTGCACCGAGACATGAGGTTGGGTGATGATGGTGGACATTTTGGTTAGCAACTGGACCAGAGACTTGCTGGTAGAGAGTGGGAGCTCATGACAGCATATTGACAATGCATGAATGCAGCATTTGGCGCTTCGTTCCCACGTGGCGATGCCGTGAACAAATGTCTTAACGATTTCATCTTCCTCTCCTTTCTGAAAGTAAACATGGTAGCTGAGAATCATTGTCAAGCTGTGAAAGAGGCAAATAGCAACATCAGCGCGCCGCAAACCTGATGCATTTGGAGGCTCTTGAAAACTATTTGTTCGAATGTGTTCGCATATGAGCCGCCGCAACTCCTGGATTTGGGGGATGGAATCCCTAAATAGAGCGTGATTGCTCAACTGGGAAGGAAGGTGCACCAATATAAAGCTATAAACTTCCCAATTGCACCCATGAAGTAAACTGAGGACAGCTTCAAGCCAAGCAGAAACATTCAATGCCACCGGGCCAGTATCGCTTGTGGTCTCGTCCAAGATTTTGTCGATTTTGATTTCGGCCTCTTCAGTTCCGTTCGCCTCTTCGAGCTTCTCGTTACCGTCAGGCTCAGCCTCGTTTGATTTTGAAACATGGGAAACTAGGACAGGGCTGACAGCCCCGGTGACTTCGTCGGGCAAGGCATCAGGATCTGGGAGGCTCCACAGCTGATGATATCGACCTGTATGAACCCTGAAGCCAGAGCCGCTGGCGGATCGGATTGGGATACCCCTTTCATGTGCTTGGCTTTGTCCAAAGGAAATTCCTCGCGATGATCGAGATGAGCCACCATGCTCACTTCTTGACAGTCGCAGCGCCTGGGCAGCCTCTTCCGCTTGTCTTTTGGCTAAAGATTCTTCGGTGCGGCATACAGAGGCAGCGAGGAAATTTGTCTCCAAGACTCTTGTGATGAAGATCCGATTGGCCCAATCACCTCGTAGCCGGAATAGGAGTTTCATGGAAGTTAATCGAGCGTCCACTTCGCAATGGTTGGATTTTGCAATATTGACCAGAGCGTTGAAAAGGCGAATGCTCTTCGCGCTGTGGAACTCCATGGTTTGCACGAACATTTTAACATATCCCTTTGCAACCACGTTTGAGGGCGATTGCCCAGGTGAGGAGTTGGCCTGGTCGTAAGAGGCTGAAGCAAACAGGTTCGGTGACGCTGGGGAAGTGATGGGCGATTTAACTCGATCGCTCACAACAATACATCTTAACACATCGATGATGTAGTCGAATAGTTCCATTTCACACGATGCCACGACGGAAATCATCAAAGATATGATGGCCTCCAAGACTGGCACATCAGTTTCCTCGGCGACATCTTGCAGCACACTCTTGGCCAAGTGAGGGATGAAACTTTGCTCGGGGTCATCACCGACCAGATCAACAATTTCGTAGGCATCCATGATGGTTTCTAAGGCCCGAAGTCGAATATGAGATGATCGATCGCGATTGCCAAAAAAGGCCTTAAGCACCAAAGCCAGATTATCCTCCCAGTGCAGATCAGAGGGTGAACAGCATCGGAACTGTTGAAAATAATCGAGCACGGCAGACACAGTCGCATCTGGAAGCAGCTGGTGAACTTCGGTCAGAAATTTGATGACAGTTTGTCGTGGGACAAAATCTCCAGTCTTCTGATTTACAAGAGCGTCAAGCCGCGTAATGAGAGCAAGGAGTTCTCGATTCACAGTTTCCGCGGCCTCTTTGGGTTGACCCCGTATTTTGTCCAGTTCCTGCTGCTCACGAGACACTTTCCTGGAACACTCTGAGGCAGTGTCCAGAATCATCGACCAATCCTCGTCAATGATCAGACGATGTATGTTGCCTGCCCCATCGTCAAGCAAGTCATTGATAAGCTGGAGAACAACACCACAGGTCCGTATGGATGTCGTGGTCTTGATAACAGTGGATAAGCCATCAGCGAGCAAAGCATAAGGAACAGACGGGTACCCTTGCTCTGGAGTCTTGGTCAAAAGTTTTTGAATCGCAGCAAGAGCACCTCGGATCTCTCGATTTGCGTCGGTCTCTTTGGTACCATCGGTTGGCGCATTCCGTAGAATGTCAAGCAAGATACGAACTGTCGCCGGCCCGTTGTGGGATCTGCATAGATTGGAAAGAGTATGCCACGCTTCCTTGTGAAGCTTATCAACTTGATTATAGATGACACTCAGAACCTGAACACATCCCTTCAACTTCCCGTCTGGAATAGACCCAAAAGTGACAATAGCATCAAGGACAGCGATGCTCGATCTGAGGTCATCTTCAACATTGGTGCTCAGGCAAATTATCAGAAGCTTGTCGATTAGTCCATTCACAGCAGTCTCGTCGGCATTATTGAAGCTGAATTTGGTTACGTCGATCAGGAACGCAAAAAGTTGCGATAGATTCTTCTCACCCCCATGGGGAGCCACTCGACTTCTTGAAGGCCCTCTACTGTTTCTTGCTGCTTTCCGTGGGGCCAGACGTACCGCATTATAAGTCTCTCCGAGCCATCGGGTCAGCAGAGGAATGAGTTCATAATCAAATCCGGTCAAAACTCGGCCATGATGAGTGAGGTCAACGAGGGCGGCCAGCTGGAGGTGGAAGTCTTCCGGGTTGGAAGGAGCAGACAAAGTCGTAAAATACTCCTGGCGCTCGAGGTCGGTGGAGGCGTCATGCTTGACGCATTCCGTGAGCAGCTCCCACCCGGCTGTACGAGCGGCCGGGGGCTTTGTAGGCTCGATGAGATCCTTCGCGGCGTACCAGATGTCTAGGACGGGATTGAGGGGATACTCGGAAATTGCGAATCTCAAAACGTTGGCGGCAGCGATTCGCTCAGGTAGTGAACCATGTTTGAGAAGCTCGAAGGATTCCATGTGATTTGGCGAGAGTTTTTGAGACGAGTTTACTGAAGGAGCATGGACGAACTCGGCTATAGGGAGAGCTGTGGTGGAAGACGGGGAGGCAATCGACGGCGACGACTTCGCCTTGGAGCTTGTTAAGCCCCGGAGGACATTGGCGAAGCCTCCCGTGCGGGATGATTCTGGCGATGAAGGAACATCTCCTGGCAGCGGGGACATGTGCTCTTGCGGGGACTCAGGGTCTTGGTTGCTAAGGGAGGCTAGACGGCGTAGCATGTTAGCAGAGAACCGGACGTCCTTGTGCGAATTGCGCCGTCATCGGCAAGATAGCTCGATCGATCAGAACCAGAAGTACAGATAAATCGACGGGAGCGAAAATAATTAACGATAGGTGCTGGGGAATTAAAGATGGGTTCTGTATATCGGGGGGCAACGTGCAGGGGCCGAGTAGAGGGGATTCGGAGGTGGCGCTTCCAATTCTATCGTGCGATGAGTGCGACGGAGGTCGCAGCGTCTCGGGTGTGGGATGCAGAAGTAAGTCAAGCGGGCTGCGCAGGCAAGTCTCACCGGCGAAACATGTGCTACCGAAGCTAAAAGGTTGCCCGACCAAGGGGAGAATGAGCAAACGGTGGTATGGAGGCCAAATGTAGTCATCAAGAAGCCGGAAGGCAGCAGAAGTTGTTTGATCTAACCAAGGCGACGATGTTGAAGTTGGCGACAGCGGTGGGTGTGGATGGTGGACAGACGGGTTGAGGGTGCGATGGGTGGGGGCAAGAGCAGTGAGCGGGCCCTTGGCGGAGGCAGAAGTGGGCTGAAGAGATAGGGCAGGGTGAGCTGGGAAGCAGCCGGGCTAGCGAGAACGTCGGTCGGTCATCGGATAAAGGCATCAAACGAGGAGTCGTCGTGGTGAAAAATTCAAGGTCGAGATGGAAGCGGGATGTTGGTTGAAAATTGAAGGAGAGCGCCAGACTCTGACCAAGACGAAGACGGGAGGAGGGAGCTGCAGGGCCCGTCGATCAGGCGAGGTACTTTGTGAAAAGTGCCTAGGGCGGTACTTGGCCCGCTTAGGCACCTACCACCTCAGCTGAGGTACCTTTCCTCTTTTGCAACACCAACTCGCCCGGCGGTTCAGAGGCACCCCCCAATGGCCCCACCAATGGAGAGCAGACAGTGCGTCGCTGCTCCGACCCTGTGGCTGGTTTTAGGGGCCAGAGGCCGAACACTCCCCCGCGGTAGGGATCCCACCCAATGCAAAAAGGCGAGTATCCATGTGCAGTACCTACTGCTGACAGCTTGTGCCGTCCAGTCCCGGACGTAGCTGTAGATGTAGGTACAGGGCAGCCGGCAGCGTGCCTTGCCGTCCCATGCTGGCGAGCCAATCAAGCCGGGCATCAACAGCATGCTGGACCGGCCAGCCGCTGCGTACCTGCAGTATTGTGGATGACGGGGAATCGGCAGAGCGAGGCCATTATCGATGCACTAGACAAAACAGGGGATAGTAGAATGGGCATTGATCAGTGCATCGCGTGCTGTTGAGGTGCGGTCTTGTTTTTCTTTAGAAACAAGTGCGCAAGAGAGAAATCTACTTGTTTGAACCGGTTGAATTTTGCCAAGTATACATGCCGTCCATTGTGCCCACCTACATGCAGAGACAAGTAAGAGTTGTGTGGGTGGATGCTGTGGCGTCTATGGTACATAAAAATCAGCAAGCATTGGGCGCAAACACATGAGGAGGTCCATGGTTTGAGGCCAAGACATTTTAACGTCTAGTTGATCCTGGGCCAGATTTCCCATTAAATCCAAAGTGAAGGAGGGCCGCTAGTTGTCCTTCCAACTTTGCCAGGTATTGATACAACGTGCCTTGATGAGAATTTGCGGCCAATGGAGATGTAGGACAGTACTTCAGAGCGAAGACTGCCCGTGATTTGATAGCATTATTGATTCCGTCCACATTGTCAAGATGTGTTTTGTGGAGGGCCCAGGAAATTAATGGAGACCTCACTGCATGTCTCGCTCTAGTTGTGCCACAGGCAATAACATTGACAATATGAAAGCCAAATAAATATAATCGGCAGGAATCTCTGCTATACATGATTTTTTTTTTCGCATACTAAAAAGAAATCAGTTCGCAGACAGATTGCGATGACCAAGTCAGCCATTCTTTCTACCGAATACCTTAATAGATGTTTGATGTCCTTGGCTCGCGATCTTGAGCTGAAAATTGACCCCACCTGCCCTGTGCATTCAGGTGTCCACCTCCGCTACCATACGCCTGGAAGACCTACCAGGGATGGCCTAGCAGGAAGCCCGGGGGCAACAAGGCCGCTTCTCAGCGGTGGTTCCCAGTGTGTCCAGCGCAACCTGTAAAAAAAAGCTTTCATTTATTTATTTTTCTCCGTTTGCCTAACAGCGACCAAGCACCCCGGAGCTGACCTCAACAGCTTACCGCATCCAAGCCAAACCTCCACCAACTCTGGCCTCCACCACCGCCTCTCATTCTTTTCCTCCTTCATCCTCCATCCCCCCTCCTTCTTTCTTCTCCTCGTGCAACCTTCACCATGGCCGCCGATATTGGTCACATCTCCCAGTTGCTTGACGCAACGCTCGACCCTGCCCAGCACCGCAAAGGTACCCAGGCCCTCCGTTGCCATCCAGCCCCGTCGTTGCCCCGCGATCGCTTGGCTAATAAACAAACCAATCTCAACAGCCGAATCCGCCCTCAAGGTCGAGGCTTCCAAGCCACAATACTCTCTGAACCTGCTCAACATCGTCAGCTCTGATTCGCTCCCCTCAAAGACCAGGCTCGCCGCAGCTTTGGCCTTCAAGAACTTCATCCGAACAAACTATGTGGTGCGTGTGCCACACCAGACCCCATTCCTGCCCTGTCTCGTTCTTTATCTCCATCCTCCAACCAAACCATCATATAGCGATTGCTAAGTTCAATATCTGCGTAGGATGAGGAAGGCAACTACAAGCTGCCTCAGGATGAGGTGACAACCATCAAGGATCTTCTCATCGGCCTCATGATCCAGTCTCCATCAAACATCCAAGCCCAGCTCGGCGATGCCATCAGCGTCATTGCGGATTCTGATTTCTGGAGACGGTGGGATACTCTTACTCAAGTATGCTTCCTGGCGTTTGTTGACAGCTCCATCTCACTAATCATCCACCGTGTAGGAACTCGTCGGACGATTCTCCGCCACCGACCCCAAGATCAATGTCGGCGTTCTCGAAGTTGCACATTCCATCTTCGTACGATGGCGACCCCTGTTCCGTACAGACGAACTTTACATGGAAATCAACCACGTCATCGAGACTTTTGGCCAGCCCTTCGTCCAGTTGCTAGTGGTACGTGCCAATCGCCCCAGCCAGTTCGTTCCCAAGACTAATAAATTTATCTGCAGACAACCGACAAGAAAATCACCGAAAACCAGGGCAACAAGCAGGCTCTCCAGGGTTGGTTTGAGACTCTGGATCTTCAGATCAAGATTATGTACGACATGTCTTGTCACGATCTGCCACCTATTTTCGAAGAGAATCTTGCCAGCATCTCCGAGCTTCTTCACAAGTATCTCGAGTACATCAACCCTCTGCTCGATACCGACGACGAAACCGAGTCGAGCATAGTGGATACCGTCAAGGCAGGCATTTGCGAGCTTCTCGAGCTTTACACGGTAAAATACGACGAGGACTTTTCCAAGTACTGCCAGCCCTTTATCGAGAAGGCTTGGACTCTCTTGTCATCAACTGGCGCCGAGACCAAGTTTGATGTTGTTGTTAGCAAGGCCTTGCATTTCCTCACGGCCATTGCCTCGACCAGGGAACACTCTGCCATCTTCAACAGCGAAGACGTCCTCACCCAAATTGTAGAAAAGGTCATCTTGCCAAATGTGGCACTCCGCGAGTCTGACGTGGAGCTGTTCGAGGATGAGCCGATTGAATTCATTCGACGAGATCTGGAGGGCTCAGACACTGACTCCAGACGTCGATCAGCCACCGACTTCCTCCGCAAGCTCCAGGAGAAATTCGAGGCCCCCGTGACCACAGTTGTCTCGAAGTACATTAACCACTACCTCTCTCAGGCCAAATCGGATTGGAAGGCCAAGGACACCGCCATCTACCTCTTCATTTCCGTTGCCGCCAAGGGTGCCGTCACCGCTGCTCAGGGTGTTAAGACGGTCAACCCCCTGGTCAACGTTGTACAGTTCTTCGAGCAGCACATCGCTCAAGATCTCATCAACCAGGAAGTGGAGCCCATCGCTAAGGTGGATGCCATCAAGTACCTCTACACCTTCCGCAGCCAGCTATCTAAAGACCAGTGGAAACAAGTCCTGGGTCCCTTGATCCAGAACTTGAATTCGGACAACTATGTAGTTTACACATATGCCGCCATTGCCGTAGAGCGAGTTCTGTTCCTCACCGATGATGCGGGCATTGCCATCTTCCCTCGAGCTGATATCGAACCTTTTGCCAAGGACCTTCTCGGTCACCTCTTTAAGCTTATTGAGAAGGACACCAGTCCCGCCAAGCTTCAGGAAAACGAGTTCTTGATGCGCTGCGTCATGAGAATTCTCATTGTCATCAAGGATGGTGCCACCGCTGTTCTAGAGAACGTCCTGACACACCTCATCCTCATCACGAACGTCATGAAGCAGAACCCAAGCAACCCTCGCTTTTACTACTATCATTTCGAGGCTATCGGTGCCCTTGTTCGATACTGCGCTCCGTCCAATGCCGCTCTTTTCAACCAAAAGCTTTGGGATTCATTCCATCAGATCTTGGTCGAGGATGTTACTGGTATGCCTCTTTGTTTAGATCCTCTCTCAAAGGCCTTTGCTAACTGTCCCAGAATTCATGCAATATGTGTTCCAGATCCTTGCTCAGCTGCTCGAGTCCAGTCCGGCCGACACCATCTCTGACAACTACAAGGCCCTTTTGGGACCACTGCTCAACCCTCCCCTTTGGGAAACCCGAGGCAATGTCCCCGCTTGCACGCGACTACTTTCAGCTGTCGTACCCCGAGCCTCCCAGGCTATTATTGCAGACAACCAGATTGAGCCCGTGCTTGGTATTTTTCAGAAATTGCTCTGCGGAAAGAAGTCAGAGGTCCTCGCTTTTGATCTGCTCGATTCCATCGTCAAATCCTTTGAACCGTAAACATTTCCCATTTACTTATCTAGTTGAACCACTTTACTAACAAGGCCTATAGTTCGATCTTGAACCAATACTTTGGCACCATCCTTCGCCTACTTTATACCAAGCTGCAAGGTAACCCTGCGGACTCGTTCAAGCTGCGGTTTGTTAGATTCTACCACCTCATCTCTGCAAGACTGGAGGCTGGGTTTGGTGCCGATTATTTTATTCAGCAATCCGACCAAGTTGAGGAAGGCGTCTTTACCAAGGTGTACCCCGCCTTTGTTCTTGCTGAAACAGAGAAGCTCGCTCGTCCTGTCGATCGAAAAGTCGCCGTCATTTCTCTTACCAAGACTCTCTGCGACTCCCAAGCCTTTAGCCAAAAGTTTATGAAGGGTTGGGCTAACAGCTGCCGAATCTTGCTCTCTTTGCTGGCCAACCCACCTGTTGTGGCTGCCGGCACCGGTGACGAGATTGTCGCCGAAGCTGATGTCGATGATATCGGCTTTGGGATGTCATTCACTGCGCTCAACACCTGCAAGGGTCTTACCCGAGATGATTTCCCCGATGTCCTTGAAATTACGAAATGGGTCAAGGAATACATGATCAGTGCCAACCAGCGACATAGCGGTGCTATCGAGGGTTTCATCAGCCAGCGCCTGAGCCCTGCAGAGCAAGAGGCTATCGTCAAGTACATCCGATGATCGACCGCAACCCATTAATGAAAAGAACGAGAGGCGGGGGGCTTGAAAAGAAATCAGTCGGACCGGAGCGCATCGAGCGCCCGTGAATTCATCCAACTGAGCTAGTCCAGGTCAGGTTTACGTTTCGTCGGTATTACGGGAGTCTAGGAGGATGTCAGTGTTTGTCTGGTGAGCGAGCAGAGAAGTGAGATTCCAATTTGGATGAAAAAGATGCGTAGCAGAGAGGAATCAGCATTCTACACGATAAAAACCAATGTATGAAAGAAGAAAAAAGGAATGAAAAGAGAGGAAAATCAAGGAGAAAGAGCCTTGAACTTGTCACGAAGAAATATACCATATTTAATTTATCATAAGATCTCTCAAACATGGCCATCAAAGTGTGCCAACCGTGCAACCAGATCGATCAGATGGACTTGATACTCCAAATTGCGAAATTCGATTCTCTTGGTTCTAACTAAGGAATAAATCGGTAGCACAAAAGAGCGTGCATCTAACGTCTTCTTGACAAAACCATAGCAGATTTCGAGCGTGCGGGTACTCATGACATTGTAATGCAATAAATAGCTCCAGTACTCATTAGCTTCATAAAGCATTCCCCTTCCTCCAGCTTTGATCATTCTAACATATCAAAGTCCATGTGCTATCCAAAAGTTGTCCCTGGCTCGGGATGGCGAAATCGACACTATACCAATGATCTTGAAACAATGGTGGTGGAACCAAAATCAACAAAACGCCAAGAGCTATTCGTCCAGCAAAGCCCCTCGTCTGCCTCTTCGTAGCTTCATGATGATAAAACATCATATGGTATCAAATAGTAATTCGTATGAAACATTTAAGCCGCCCGTGTACCGGTATCTTTGTCCCATATGGATGTATGCAACGACAAAAAAGAAAAGAAAAAAAAAGTCAAAGTCAAAAAGCAAATCGCTATCGCAAGTCGTGTGATTAAAATCGTTTGAAAGGTTGATCCAAAAAGAGGTGCCACGCCCTCTTTCGAAGACAACCATGAATTCGTTCAAAGAAAGCCGCCTTCGGTACCGATGACACCGACGCTGTTGCGCCATCCACATCGTCGGTCAGATTCGTCCCACTCTCGGTCTCGGGGTGGTGGCCCTGTGCCTCTCGGGTTCAACGTCGTACGGGGTATGGCTGAGGGTTGGATGTCGATCTCAGTACTTCCCCGGGAACTCCCCCCACTAGCGTTCGTCTGGACTAGCAGTAAGCTGCTGGTGCTAGAGAGTCTTTTGGTGAACTCGGTAAAACTCAACCTTTTGGCGCTGGAAGTGGACAGTCGCTGATCAATATTGGATTTGGCAAGAGCATCATCAGAAGCCTTCGTGGATGATATTTCCATGTTGGCCATGGCTGCTGCGAATTGGGGTGTGCTGTGAGTCCTCTGGCTAGCGTTAGGACGGCTCTTGGCGTGAGCCGTGTGCGGACGTAGAGGCCCCTCGTCCACTGGGATAATGGGCACCGATCCAACATTGGTGACTGACATCCTCGAGATGGGTTTCTGAGAGTGGCCAGGTTCGTGCCGACCAGCAATAAATTGCAAGGCACGCTGCGTGGTGGGAGGGATCAACGCTGGACCACGTCGCTCTGGAACATGCCCGTACGCATCCTCATCCGAATCATCCGAATCCTGGTCCTGTTCGTCTGAGCTATCGGATGCCTCAAACGCACTGCGCATGGCTGCTTGCTCTGCTCGTTCTGCAGCCTCCCTCTGTTTTCGCTTTTCGTCAGCACCTCGCATCAAAGCCTCGAATCGCGCCAGGGAACCCAAATGTTCCTCTCCCTGAGCATCCTGTCCGGACCCAGGAATAATTCCCATTTGGAAAGCCCTGTCCAAGATAGTTTCGCGGGGACCCGGAGGGGAACTGGAATCCGTAGCCGCAATAGACGGTTGGGGGGTTTGTGAGCTCACGCTATCTCGTCCCCGGATAGGTGAGCTCATGGTCGAGGATCGCCCTTGAGCAGACGTCCATCCTTCTATAAACTCTCCTTGGTACTCTCCTGTGGTGCTGACTGGGGATGGAAGGTCAGTAGGAAGCACTGTGGTATAGTGCTGGCCAGGCACTGGATAGACCAAAGTTTGAATGGGGTAATTGGAACTCGAAGGGGAGGAGACGTCGCTTCGCTTAGACCGCAGGCTAGGCGACTCGGAGCTGAACGTATGCGGCCTTTCTCGCGTCCCAGTGGATTGCGTGGTTATGGAATTCTTGTGCTGGAGACCACGAGTATCAGACCGGGTGGGCTGATTACCACTGGTTGGACGCGAAAAGTAATCGGATGAATCACCAGATCGTGGCGAAAATGGATTGCTGAATTGAGGGGCAACGGGGCTTTCAGGACTCATCGGTGATTTTCTTGCCATGATAGACCGAACCCAATCATGCAAGCTGGGATGGTGATCGTCTGGAGGTGTGCGGAACCATAGCGTTGTGCTACTGGCATCCTTGCTGGAGATAAGGCCGGCAGCACGACTGGATCGTCGTTTACGTTCCTTGTCCGAGATGGTGACAACGAGAGTTGGCAAAACTGGTCCTTGTTTTCGGTGAGCCACCATTTGGACTTGACAATCTGAGATGGAGCTGATAGGCCATTGCTGGCAAGGTTCAGTATCCTCCTAGCGCCAGGTCGTTAGTGAATGTGATGGGGAAAAGAAAAAAAGCCACCGAGGGACAAGCGAGGATTAAACATACTTTGTGTTTGTAGACTATCAGACAGGGTTCATCAACAGGCACCTTTGTAAGGTGCTTTGGGGTGATGCTATTATTCCGACTGCTGGTAACCAACTGAGAGTAACTGGGGTTCGAAAAGCTCTGCTGTGATGTCGGTGCGTTGCGTCTTCCGACAACGACATATCGCAACTGCACACATTGGAGGTTAGTATCCTGGCTACTCTCGATCCCAAGCCCCAACTTGTATACATGGGGGGACACCGAGCGCATACCTTCCAGACAGCCCTGCCGAGAATCTGACCTCGGTCAGGAGGAACCATGAGCATCCCTTCGAAGTTCTCCATTGTGGTTGTAATAGCCGGGTTTCGATGGCCAGGGCGGGAGGGAGAAGGAAGGGAGGACGAAAAGGAAAGAGACGCAGTATGGTGGTGATCAGGGTCGCATCATGTAAGGTTCCCGGTACGAGCGTGCGAAGAGAAAATTATCAGGCCAAAAAGAAAACCCCCCCTCGTGCGATATGTTGTTTCGAGGCGCAAACCAGGGCGGTTACGAAGAGGCGAAGACAGTCGAGCGTTGCGATGGCGATAGCAGAAGAAAGCAGCGGCAGGTCGTTGGATGTATACACACATGCATGCGCGGGCGTGGGTGAGATCGAAGGCTGGGAGACAGACAGTAAGAGTGCAGGTTCATGAGCGACACCAGTGCAAGTTGGGAGGCGTCGGCGGACCCGGGCCAGTCGAGGATGTCTCAGAAAGGCCAGAGCAGGTGGGAATGGTAGTGAATATGATTGTTCGACCGGGAGTGAAGATAGAACGGATGCGGACGTGGTCGCGGATGCGGATGATGCGGGAAGCCGAGGGGATTTGGGGGGGTGACCCACTGACCATTACAGCGGAGTGGGCCAGGTCAGGGCTGGCACGAGGTTTGGAGGGAGGGGGTCCGCTGTATTTTCGGAGGCTTGGAGGGGCAACTGGGCATGGGGGGCGCTGGGAGCGCTGGGAGGGGGGTGCGAGGGAGCGAAGGGCGCGGATGGGTAAGTTCAGTTACTTTATTCGGTACCAGCAGGAGAGGGAGAGAGAGGGGCACTGAGGCTTGATGGCGCAGTGCTTGGAGGGGTGGTGGGCTTTGTCCTTGGGTGCTTAGACCGGGCTTGGCTAGGATCCGGGCACTGCTGTGCTACCAGCATGTGGTCAACTAAAAAGGGTGCGCTAAGGCAGGTACTTGGCGCCAACGGGCCACCAAAGTACTGTGCCCTGTGGCCGACTTTGCCTTTTTCCGTGCCTCATGCCTCGTGCTCGCCTCTGTCCCGCTGGTATGTGCTCGCCAGGGGTGGCCTTCTAAGGGGTGGCCTTCTATGGGGAGGCGAAATTAAACCTCCAAAAAGAACGGCAGGGGAGACGAGATGATGGCCACATGGGGCTAGATCGGATTGAGCAAGGTGCGCACCTATCTGGCCCAGCATGATAACTTGTCATTACCTGAATTGAATGAATGGTGTTATTTTGCACGACATGCCTAGTCGTAATTGCAGTCTCTTGGGGCGAGAACATACCAGCCTACGTACGTACAAATCTCCCCCTTGCTTTCCGCATGCCTCATTGACCCCCTCGCTTTCCCCTCCGCTAGTTACATGTACAATGGGTGGTAGTCCGGGCGGTGTTCCAGAAGGGATGTACATGTCATGACAACCTAGGCGAGATCAGTAACCGAGATGCCATTCAACCCCCCACACGGAACGGAACCAAGGTGCACACACTCACTCACACACACTCACACACACACATATACTCACACACACCTCACACGCCCAGGTGAAGGAATGGGATGGGATGGATGGACGAGGTAGCACGCAATCTTGCCTATCAGCGTTCGCTCACAGGATCGTCTGTGCCCAGCAGGATTGGATTGCACATGTTGGTCAACGTGCAGAATGCAGCATGCAGGGTGTCGAGCTGCACTCTCTCTATGTATGCGCGTGTGTTGTGCGGCCACGCGCGCCAGCAGAATCTCCGGAATTGGCCCCATTGAATCAATCGGTCGACGCAGGATCCCTCACTAGTTTGGCATTTCTCCTTGGTTGCCGTTGCCCAGATACCCTACGACACGTCCCCATGCTGCAGCTTGCAGCTTGCAGCAGACCACCTGGGCTAGTCGCACAGCTCACTCATCACGGCTGCCCGCGCAGGGTTACATGACATGGCAACTTGGGGGCGCTGTCGATCCCAGACGGACAAAAAAAATTATTGTGCAAGGGTCGTTGGTGCGAGACGGCAAGGTACCTGGCGCCGCGAGCACCTTCTTGGTAACGGGCGGCCAGGGGGCCATCTGCAGACAGGGAGGCACGACTCAGGGACCAGCGTCGCTGTGGCAGCTTTGCTCATGCCTGTGCCTTGCCTGGTGCCTCCTAATGGCTCCTTTCCCACTGCAAAGGAAACAAACATGGCTCTGGCCCAGCAGGGTTCGGACAATTCTGCCGCACAGAGCAAGGCTCTCTACCGACTGGCTCGTCCTCGTGTTCGCTGCCCATTGCAAAAGTGTCTCTGCTCGCTCGGCTAAGTCGTGCTGGAGGCGTTCGCCCCTACTCCACCACCGCCGCCTCTATCGGTCCTCAGCATCGTCCTCTTTGGCCTTGTTTTCGGTCGTGCTCGCTCTCTTGCTTTTGTTTGTGGCGGTGGCTGACGCTGGCCGAGCCCTCTAAACCGGCTATTAGCACTCCCGCGCTGCTGGCTTTCCAGCGGATATTCGTCCCAACTCTCTCTCGATCTCCCTCCCTCATTGCCCGGCCAAGCGCCAACACCCGGCACGTCTTCGGTTTGGGAATGGGCTTAACAACTCCAGCGAGTGGCTCACCGGGGGCGCTTGACTGGTCAAACAACCCCCAGACCTCCCACCCCTGGAGCCGTCGTCGTCTATCCCCCTTGGTAGCCCGTTGGGTGGGCCATGGATTGACGGCTCTGACGTTGGAGCACGGATATCCCAAGCTCGGCAAAGGCCCTTGCTCATCCATCCCGTCCGTCGAGCCTTAGCGAGTTGCAGTGTCTATGGAGAAGATATGAGGCAACTGAGCGAGCTTCATCAGGAGACAAACCTGGTGTATGCAGCTAAAATGGGACAAAGAAAGGGGGGGGAGGGTAAAGGATGAGAAGAGAGTGAGAGGCATTCGCGTATTCTCTCGTGTCCCTTCTGAGACGACCGAAGTAGAAATCTGACAATAACCCGAAACCATGCCATGTTCACAAACCAAAGGCCCGCGCAGCTGATGTCCGTCGGGTTGTTTTCTCGGTCTCGGGATCAAATCCATTCAAGTGCTTACATGCGACTGGCCTCCGAGAAACCGACCCAAACTCTCCCGACCTCAAGCAAGCCAAGCCAAGGCACATCAGACGAAAAGAAAAAGAAAAAAGTAATCATTGTGTTCATCACTCTGCTTTCTGTCCCTGTTTGTCTCATGGCGCCTCGCCATCCCGTCTAATCCCAGCAATGGCGACGGCGCCGTCCGCGACACCTCCTGTTCCTGAAGCTAATCGTTCAAAAGCCCCTTCCGGTCTCTGTCCTCGTGCTGTCTGGTCCGGATTCCCGGGGCCAGGAGCACGCCCATTCCACATTGGCTGTATGCAAGGCCATGGGGTATCCTCCACAAGTCTTGGGTGACGCTAAAGCCCATGTGGTCGAGACACCCACATCCGTGGTGCGCCACTTGCCTAACCCTGGGGAGACTCTTCAACATTTTCTTCCACATCTCGTTCAAAGTTCTTCTAGGATACCCTGGGCCTCCCATCAGCTCATAGCTTCTACCCTGAACGGCCTGGTTCACCAGACCACCCCTACACCCAGAGGTCACGAGGCGAAATATTCTATGTCTGGTCCACTCAGGCAACCTCTTATATGTGCAAAGGTAAAAAAGTATAACAGAAGCATGGCAAGCAAATAAGCATAAGGAACCAACACACTAAGCAAAATAGAAGGCCAAGCAAAGTCAATCCAGGCACACACAAGTAATTCGCTGCATCTTAATTTTAACAAAATTTCGTATTCTTTTCTGTGGTTTGGGGCACGGACTTTGCATTCAGCCTCGTATGAATCCGGTTCTAGTGCAATGGAATGGTGATCAATTTTGTTCCAAAAGTGACCGATTTCCCCCCCTTGATGGAGTGGGTCAAGGCGACCAAAGTTATCCGTACCTCGAGCCTGTGAAGAAACAGCGTGCCCACCCGACGATCGCCGTCCTTCGTTGGTGTGTCCCCGCCGCCGAGGCCCTAACTGCCGATCACCAACAACCACCATCATTTCCGAAGCCGCCGGAGTTGGCAAACGATAGATTTACATGCACTGACGAGACAGCAAAGGCCATGTTTGAGAAAGACGAAGGGGGAAGTGATGAATCAAAGATGAAATATACACAGTGTAGCTCAACCATCGTCACCACCAAGCGGCCCCAATCACCCACGGAGACATGTCAGCATCAACTCTCACAGCAAGCAAGCAAGCCAAAATAACGGCATGGCGGGATTAACGACGATGACTCCAAGGCGCAGCCGGTTCGCAGCCAGTTGCAAGATTCTATCGATAAGTGAGACTTTAACTTATGGGGCCTCCCTTGAATGCCATGTGTTCATTGTAATCAACCTGCCGATCAAACCCGCTTAGGTAACGTATTACTTTAGGTTTGGTGAAAACGCAGACATTCAAACAACTCCCAAGGCATACGGACAGCACTTTGACGCTGGCCAGAAACCTTGAGCAACCCTGGGCCACGCAGACAACACTCAAGGCCTGGCAATGGGCGTTTCCAGCGAGATTGGGTCAACAAAGGAAGAGACCATCGTCTGTTTTGGCAGTATAGGGGTAATACCCTTTTTGGCGAATGGCGGGCCCCATTCCGCCCACATAATTCTTGCATTGCGCATGGCACCGTCTCTTCATAACCCGCTGTCCACTGTCGATCGCCACCGTTATGAGACCACTTGGTTGTCGTCTCCATCCGGGCTGGCCTAGAGGGACGCCTCGCACCCAGCCAACACAGGGCCTAGCAGAAAAGCCATTGCGATCCGCCGCACGGAATCGCTCCCGCGGCAAAAGCACGACAGTTGCGCATGCACTTTGCAGACTTGCCATGGCTGGCAGGCATCTGGTTTCCCCTGGATCTAGTAAGGGTTGGTTGGAGCGAATTTGGCCATGGCAACCGACCGGCTCGATCAAGTCCCGACGACCAGGCAGGCAGGCCCTCTCCCCCCTCCTTGTCCTTAATGAGCCGACTATCGGAAACGGGTGGCCATGACTTGGGCTCGATCCACGAATCTAGGCGGCGCTGACTGTCATCGCCAGGACGGTCCGTTCCATCGCCGATTGTCATCTCCAACCGAGCGAGCCCTGCCAGACAGACTCGGTGCGCGGCCTGGTCCCTTCTTCCCACAAACGACGAATTCTCCGAAATCCCCCAGCTTGGTGCACCTCGCTAGTCGACCTGACACCTGTCTGCGTCTGACCGCCTCTCTAAGCGGCTTGGCCTGTCCGCATCGTTGTTGTCGGTGTCGTCGTCCTTGTCAAAGGCCTGCTCCACGTCCGGGGTTGGTTTATGATACATGACGACCGAGGCAGACATTTGTGTATCACCTGCATTGTGGTTTTTCTTCTTTTCTTTTGCTCATCCCACAGCGCACAAACACCTGTTCCCTTTCCTACCCTAGCAACTCATCTCGCCATGGCCCGCAGACACCCCCGTTTGCCATCGCATTTCGATCATGCAGGTACCGACAGACAGACTTTCGCTTAAGACGGAACGTTCCAACGACACAGACTCAGCCCCACGAGAACTGACCCGGCGCACCAAGACATGCGTCGACTGGTTGGGGGTTGGGGGCCAATTCGACGTCACGCATTGCTCACGAACCGCCTTTTGACAAAGGGCTAACTAATCACTCACCTGCCCTTGCTGGTCCGCCGAAATATGCCCGTGCCAACTCTATCTCAATCACCTTCTCCTCTTGCTCCAATCCGGTACCTCGCGATGCCGGTCTAGAACCTCGGTCAGTCATCACGACGAGCCGCTACCTACGTAATCCAGTGCAAGTGCACCCCGACGCCCCCAAGGGCCAGCGCCACCGGTGCCGTGCCAATGTCAACGTCAACGCAATGACAGCTGCCACAAGGCCGGTCCGTCGGCGACGACGGGCTTCCCATGTGGGCCAGCCACCACAACCACCACCGCCCTCGCCGCCTACCGCTGTCACCTACCGTGTCTATCAATCAAGTGATGGGAAGGGAAACCCCTCATCTCCTCCACCACACCACCGTTGGCCGTCTTTGTCTCTTTTCGCCATTCCCAGCCTCCGGTCCGGTCGAACGGTGCTATATGTGACAGGTCGGCCCTCCTAGCCAGCGCTTTGCGCAGGTGGTTGGCAACGCTAAGGCACAGTCTACGTCGCCGGCCGGGACAAGCTCTTCTCAGAGTGGGCTCGGCCATGAGGCGATTGTGGTTCTCTCCGCAACCCTTTTGCCCCTCGGCATCTCTCCCCCGGGTCCATCCTTGTTTCGATCCCCATCCGCTGCTCCAGCTGCAACGCAATCCATTGCCGCCCGTTGCGAACACTGGTTGATTCTACGCGCAGATCGGAACTAAGGAGGCCTTGTGTTTCGCTGCCGGGCGGTTGGTCCCGCATGTTGTGCATTTTCATTTCGTCCCATTCTCTTCAGGCATGGACATCCCAGCTACGCCTGCATAGTTATCACATACCCAACCTCCTTAAGGTAACACAAACTTTGATTGCTCAGATATTTGCCCCTATAAACAAGGTCAAGGCAGGTAATAAAAAAATGTATCTGTGAAAGTGGAATTGTTCGCATGATAGCCAGTCTACGGCTGAGAAACAAGCATGAAATAAAAAACAAGAGGGGAAAAAAAAAATAAACCAGTCACAAGTCACCCATCCTTCTCAGCTCATGAACCCTGTCACCCACCGTTTCCTCCAACGCCAAAAAAATGACAACAAAAGGCAAAAGTGACGAAACAGTATTGTGTTGCCTTGATCTTCCTTCCTGTATAAAAATAGGATAGGGAAGGAGGGATATTATCATGAGTTGCGGGCCAAAAGAACAATACAAGCACCTCCCTTGTCTCGCAAGTGCTGCGATGATCCCAGTCGTAGTATCGTTTCCCCGCCTCTAGTTTCTCAGCAGCGCAAAACAAAAAAACCCAAATCTCGACTCCACGTATGTCGTTCACCACTTCGCAGCAAGGAACCTAGTCGGGAACTAGCCACCTCCATGATGGCGTCTTTAGTTAGTGGTTGTTGATGTTGTCGTATTTCGGTGTTATGACGAATTCGCAAAAACGCAAAGTCGCCCAGGGGGTACCCTCTAGGCGTCACCCTCAGAAATCCTCCATCCATTAGATGATGAGCCCCTATGGTAGCGAGAACGAATCTCAAAGCTTTGAGTTTTGTTCGACCAGCTAAATGATCACGCATGATGTCAACAAACCAGAACCTAATATGAAGAAAGGGCACAGTGCAGAATGTGAGTGAGGATAATAGAACTTACATCTTGACACGCCCGTCGTCGCCACAGGAAGCAAGCATGAAGGGGTCGGTAGGGTTCCACGACACCGCATTGCAGCGGGGGTGGTGGCCGGGCAGGCGCTCAACGGCGGCACCTGTGTTTTTGTGCCAGATGAGAATATTCCCGTCTTCACTACCGCTGAGCACAAAACTTTCGCTGGGTCCACCAAACGAACTTCGAATGAGAAAGTCACCCCCAGTATGGCCAAAGAACTTCTGAACAGAGTTGCGCGTAATAAGATCAATCAGCTGGGCCTCGCCATCCTGCTTGTTGACAAGCAGGTGATGGGAGTCCTGGCTGATGCTGACCGAAGTAGGACGGGCCTTGAGTTCCATGTCGAACTCTAGCTCCCGAGTGATGGCGTTGTAAACGTGAATAGTGTGCATGTCGTCAACGGCAACAAGCCAGCGACCGTCAGGTGAGCCGCAGAGGTCCTGCACACGATGTCTCTTCCCCCACTCATAGATGCTATCGTCGTGTACATCAAAAGTGCAGAGACCATGATCGCGATCAAGTGTTCCGACCGTGAAAGATTGACTGTCCTGGGCCCAAACACAGCTACTAACAGGCTCATTAAAACGCTTCAGTTTCTTGAGAAGCAACCCAGTCTGCAGTGATTAGTTAGCATTTTTTGCATTCGTTTTACTCGGTTCAGGGAAAGTCACTCACCTGAGTATCCCACAATCTTGCATACTTATCCTGCGAACAACACACGATCATGGTATCATCAGGGCTGAATGCGATGTTACCAACACCACCCGGGTGATCATTTAACCATCGCAAGACGGAAAAGGTCTTGGTGTCCCACAGGACTACCTGCTCCTTGCTACCACAAGCGGCCAACTTGGTCCCATCATGAGAGAACTGGACCTGCCAGACCTCTTCGGCCAGATCCGGGAGCTCGATTGCCACCTCAGTGGGGAAATTTCTTCGATCACAAAAATGATCAGAATACAGTGACGGTGACAGAGCTTCTGTGTGATAGAGACATGTATCAATTTGGCTCTGTTTGACCTGCTCCAAAAGAACGGCAAGCCGGTTTTCGGGTAACATGACAGACGGTGATATACATTCTGGACCATATTAGTAAGCCTGCGGTGCAAACGTTCGGTAGCAACATACTGGATAGATCTGATAATAGTCTTTTTCGAGACTCTCCGTTGGCGCCATCCCACTCCGCCTTGGCCTTGAGATCATCGGTCGACCGACACATAAGAAGACTGGAAAGGAAATGAAGTTTGGTGGTATCGTGAGAGAGCGGGGTGAGCTCTGAGCGGAGCACCATGAGGGCATGCGTCGTATCCCTTCGTTCCAGCAGCTCCAAAAACTTCTGTTGTCTGAGCCAGAACCTCATCCCGTTCCGATCTGAACCCGGTGCCAAGACCAGACCATTTCCTGGTCCATCTGCCTCGTATGACGCACCAGCCAGCAACTGCTCGGCCATGGACCAAGAACCACTCAGCACGGCCGATCTAAAGCCGGCAACAGTCGGACTCTCCAGCTCAAACCCGCTCTCCTGGCTCACATTCTCCGCGGCGGCCTGATATCCCATGTCCGACAACGCTTGAATAAGCAATCGGGTTACCTCTTGTCGATCATGGCCGAAGTATGTGGAGAGGCGCTGGGGGTTGCCTTTGCCGTTTACAGCGGCGCCCAGCTTGTGACCATTTGTGACGCCTGCTGTAGCTGACCGTTGAGGCTGAGAAGATCCGTTGGAGTATCCCAGAGGGGCACCGTTATGCGGGTCAGGCGACTCGCTCTCTCCCATCATGGTGTCGCCTCTTCGTCGTTTAGCAGCAGGTCCGCGGGTGATGTCTTCGGCGTCAGGGCCTCTCTCGCTGTTTCCACGCGCAGGGGCAAGCCCTGATGGCAGCTCAGGGGTAAGGGAGCGCTGGCGTCGTCCGAGAACCTGGGACGGCGCTTGACTCGGGAGTCGGGCGGGACGGGCAGTCGAAGAACCTATATTCGCAGTGCCGGTCGAAACTCGGTCTTGAGACGTTTGTTGATATGCTGAAGGGGTGTAGGGAGCGACAGAGGTTGGGTAGAGAGGATCGGGAGAATCTTCAGCGCTTGAAGTAATCGTGGAGGTTTGTAGCGTGGCCAGTTGGTCGGAGGTATGTACGGGGCGTCCGGAGAGGGAGCGGGAACCGGAGGAGTCCAGTTCGGCCTCTCCGCGGCTGGTTACCGCGGTGGGATCGGACTAGGGGGTTAACAGGGAGCTGACCGGTGGTCAGGAGAGTCAGGCATTCGGCAGAAACGGTGTCGAGGAGCGGGTGCGTTCGAGGAAGCGCCTTCGGACGTCTGGTGTATGTGAACTGTTGGGAGCGGAAGGTGGAGGTGGAGTCGGCGGCGGGAGCACGTATCCAGAATGACAAAGGCGACAGACTGTATATACGTGATGTACTGGTTTCCGTAGTCGGGCGGGGGAGGTGTCCGCGATCGAATGTGAGTTGATGGGGATGATGAGAGCTGAGGGAAGAGATGCGGTTGTCCAGGTTTGGAGGTGGTCTGTTGGCATGAGTATGTCCGTCCGTGCTGCCATGCGGTGGCCTGGGATCTGCTTTTTAGTGGTGGTGAGAACAGGGAGGAATGGCGCTGTGCCTCGCTGTGCTTAGGCGATTGGCCCCTGGTAGCGGGACAGTGTAGGCAGCGTCTGGAGAACCTGGCCCAGGGACAGTCAAGTGCTTCAGTGGATATCAGGCCCCAGATTTCAGCGGTTGAGGAGCATGGATGCGAGTAATTGGATGCGCTGGCTGGGTGGGGCACCCGGGTACCCCTCGACCGCGGCCTTTTATGCGAATGGCGGGCCTGGGCCCCGACGGGATATTTCAGAGGGCCTCATGTCGCTCCTTGGCATGAACACTGCCAAAGTTTCGGCCGAAATACGGAAACTTCGTAAATAGGTATGTCTTGAGGCTCATATTGTTACACTCAGGCGAGTTGTTCGAGCTCGTCCGCGCACGAGAGGGACGGCATGTAATCCATTAGCACCCACATCAGCGTAGGCTGGATGTAACCAGGCTATCACACCATACCACTAACAAGCCTCGACGTCAGGGCCGCAGAGACCAAACGCAGCGGCACAGGACTGATGACGTCTCACCTTCTTGTAGTCACATGGATGAAGCGGGAATACCTGCAATGCTAAAGCCTGTGCCATTTTACCTACCCAATTTAATAGTATGGTAGCCTGGCTGGTATTTTTTTCTCTGTTGTCTCATTCTTCTATCCAAGAATTGAGACTTGCAGTAGGGTGTATTGCCCTCACAGCACATTGTAAACCTAACTGTGTGGCATCTTGGGTGTCGTGCTAAGAGACCCGTGTGACTGAATGACCCCACTGTCCAACGGCCTGCTGATAAGCATATCCCCTCTTTCAAAACAATCGGACCAAACCAGATGAATAATAGCTTGTATCTTGGCGATGAATTTTCCTGCTAAAAATTACATTGTTTTTACTGAACAGGTAATTGTTCAAGCTGCGTTATTGGGAGTGGGTCTTCCTGAGGAAGATTTGATCAAACCGCCTTCAGGGTACCTAGCACTGACGAAACCATCCATCCACACTTACATGTCTCGGAATCAAAATTTCGGTTACTTTGGATAGGCTACTGACTGAAAATACGGCGATGCAAAAATATACAAATCACTCTTGGTATCTCTTCAAAACAGGGAAATCATCTACTAGATAATAGGTGAAAGCCACAAATGACCACTCCCTGGGCTAAGCAAAGGTCGTATCGGATATGTCAGTACACGGCAGATATCAACAACCGTGACCACATCCGCTTTTCTCCGGCCACCGACGCTTCCGCCCTCGGTGTGTGTGTGCACATACATATGACCAGGTAAGCAGCCAAGTCAAAAGCAGGAAATTCATTCATTGTTACATTTTCAGGTGGCAGAATGTTACATAACGACTATGCTAGGTGAATACAAATCTTGTTTTTATTTCATCTTGATATCTCCTTCATGAGAATCGATGTAGTTACTTACTGAATGTAGTAATATTGGGCCCAGCGTGGTGTTTTTTTTCCCCCTAATTCTACGCTCCGGGCGGCAATGGTGGTGATTTGGACTTTAAGGTAGCCACCCGCAAGGCATCAACATTAATTGTCTCGGGCACCGCATCATCTGGTGACGTTATCACCCAGGCTGCCGAATTAATTCAAGGCTCCAGCCACAGGCAGGGGCAGGAAATACATAGGTACCCAACTGTGCAATAATCACGTGCGCTGTTTTTCTGGCTTCAGAAGCCTTAGGTACCAACTGCAGGCCTCCCAGAAATCTGGGCTCCCAGGGGTGGAGCGCCACATTGTGGCTTTGGAATGTGACACCCCAGGAGGGCGGCGCAAGTTAGTGCCATTTTCTTAGGCTCGTGAACTCGGTGTCGTCTTGCGAGTCCTCCTTATCCCAGCAACTTGACGACTTTCCATATTTCACGACCTCCACCGCCAACCCGGCTTCTTCCCATCTATTTAAACCTGAAGCATATTCAGGATCGCCGTATAAATTCCGGCGCCGCCTTTGCCCTCCCTCGATCCTGAACTTGCGCAGCGCTTCAGGAGTTATCCCCGGCCGACCGCCCCTCCCACCAGCTCAACGAGCCCCCTTCCGCCTCACCGTCAAAACCTCCGATTCCACCAATCCTGGTTATACCTGAAGCTCTAGAGGACGTTACCACACGATCCCGATCATGAGCGGAAACCTCTCAACGCCGGGCGGCATTTCGGATCCCGCCCTCATCCAGTAAGCCCTCCCCCGCGGTGAGACCCTATAGACAGCTGTCTCTAATCTAATCTTCGCCCAGGCTCGTCAACAAGCTGCAAGATGTCTTCGCGACCGTTGGAGTCAACAACCCCATTGACTTGCCCCAGATCGCTGTCGTCGGTAGTCAGTCAAGCGGAAAGAGTTCAGTTCTTGAGAACATCGTCGGTCGAGACTTGTGAGTGCCATCCGCTCCCGCCAAACTCAACCCCTCCATCTACACTTCGGAACCACCATGACTGATTCACATTCCATAGCTTGCCCCGAGGTTCCGGTATCGTAACTCGACGACCCCTTGTCCTCCAACTTATCAACCGTCCCGCACAATCCAATGGTGTCAAGCCAGAAGAGATCGACACCGGCTCCGACAAGGCGGCCAACGCTGATGAATGGGGAGAGTTCCTCCACCTTCCCGGCCAAAAGTTTTTCGACTTCAATAAGATTCGGGACGAAATCTCGAGAGAAACTGAAGCCAAGGTTGGCCGAAATGGTGGCATCTCCCCTGCTCCCATCAACCTGCGCATCTACTCCCCTAACGTTCTCACCCTGACCTTGGTCGATTTGCCCGGTTTGACCAAGGTTCCTGTTGGAGACCAGCCCCGAGACATCGAGCGACAGATCCGAGAGATGGTTCTCAAGTATATTGGCAAGTCGAACGCTATTGTCCTCGCTGTCACTGCTGCCAACCAGGATCTGGCCAACTCGGATGGTCTGAAACTTGCGCGCGAGGTTGATCCGGAAGGTCAGCGAACCATCGGTGTCCTTACCAAGGTCGATCTTATGGACGAGGGCACAGATGTCATCGATATTCTTTCCAACCGTGTCATTCCTCTTCGACTTGGCTACGTTCCTGTGGTCAACCGAGGTCAGCGAGATATTGACAACAAGAAGGCCATTAATGCTGCGCTGGAGGCCGAGAAGAACTTCTTCGAGAACCACAAGGCCTACCGCAACAAGAGCAGCTACTGCGGAACCCCCTATCTGGCCCGTAAGCTTAACTTGATTCTCATGATGCACATCAAGCAGACACTCCCCGACATCAAGGCCCGTATTTCTAGCTCCCTACAGAAGTATACTGCCGAATTGGAAAGTCTTGGTCCTTCCATGCTTGGAAACAGCGCCAACATTGTCCTCAACATCATCACCGAGTTCACCAACGAGTGGCGAACAGTTCTGGACGGTAACAACACCGAACTTTCCAGCACCGAGCTGTCGGGTGGTGCCCGTATCAGCTTTGTTTTCCATGAGCTCTATTCCAACGGTGTCAAGGCTATCGATCCCTTCGATGTTGTCAAAGATGTTGATATCCGCACCATCTTGTACAATTCATCTGGTTCTTCGCCTGCCCTCTTTGTTGGCACCACTGCCTTTGAATTGATTGTCAAGCAGCAGATCAAGCGCATGGAGGAGCCCAGCTTGAAGTGTGTTTCGCTCGTTTACGACGAACTGGTTCGCATTCTGTCTCAGCTTCTTGGCAAGCAGCTTTACCGCCGCTATCCCCAACTCAAAGAGAAGATGCATGCTGTTGTCATTGGCTTCTTCAAGAAGGCCATGGAGCCCACCAACAAGTTGGTCCGAGATCTCGTCTCCATGGAGGCGTGCTATATCAACACTGGCCACCCTGATTTCCTCAACGGCCACCGAGTAAGTTTTTCCTCGTAGGTTTCTCTCGTATTTGCTAACCTCACCAGGCCATGGCTATTGTCAACGAGCGCTACAACCCCAGCAAGCCCGTGCAGGTTGACCCCAAGACTGGCAAGCCTCTTGCTTCTACTCCCCGAGCTGCTAGCCCCACTGTTCCCGAAGAGGGCAGCTCCAACTCGGGTTTCTTCGGCAGTTTCTTTGCTGCTAAGAATAAGAAGAAGGCCGCTGCTATGGAGGCTCCTCCTCCTACCCTCAAGGCTTCTGGCACCCTGTCGGAGCGCGAGAACATTGAGGTTGAAGTTATCAGTATGTATTGCCCGTCGTAAATCAATCAGAAGACATCACTAATCGTTGCGCAGAGCTGCTGATTTCTTCGTACTACAACATTGTCCGACGAACCATGATCGATATGGTTCCCAAGGCCATTATGCTCAACCTCGTACAGTAGGTTTCACATGTTTCATATCCCGAATCTTCAACTAACCGCGACCCAGATTCACCAAGGATGAGATGCAGCGAGAGCTCTTGGAAAACATGTACCGAACCGACAGCATCGACGAGCTACTGAAGGAGAGCGATTACACCATCAGAAGGCGAAAGGAATGCCAGCAGATGGTTGAGTCTCTGGGCAAGGCCAGCGAGATTGTTGCCCAAGTACAGTAAATACCCAAAAATGGCAAGGACAAAGAATCAACACGACTGCCACCACGGCCTCTATCCCCAACCTCCACCACTCACCACTATTGTTCTTTTCTCGGCCAACGTCGAATGGGTCACCAGAAGAGACTCTTGCGGGCCTTGCTTCTATGTATGCATCACACCGTGCCGCTTCGCTCACCCGAAGCTTCAAGCACTTAACTTCTCCTCCCTTTGCTCATGCGCTAAAGCACAAACACCAACCCCCAAACACCTCCTTGTTATTTTCTTCGATACCATGCCACCTGTCCCGGGGAGGAGAAACATAGAGTAGTAGACTGCCTAATGAAAATTACACGGGATGATGGATGATGAATGGCTTTATGTTACTTTCTGGCCTCTGTTTCTACTTGCTTTTGTCCCGCCCCCATCCCACTCGGTTGGAATGCCCGGAGACAAAAAAGGAGGGAGTGATGGTCCGAGAGTTGGGCAACTCCAGTTCCGGGCCGAGGAAAAGGGTTTTTTTCTTTTTTCGGGAACCGGAGTATGAGAGGGTTTTTATCGTGGTGTAAGCCGATGCCTTGGGACGTCTCTTGTTGGTACCCTCTTATCTGCTCGTGTCCAAAGCATTGCAGAAGCTAGGTAGAATATATAATCTTTCCCCCTTTACCAAGCTGGAGCGAAACATTGGGCTCGCATTGGAACCTGCGCTTCGTTGTTGATCCCTTGGGTGATTTTTTTTTTTTTTTGAAACTCGTAAAATCACTAGCTTATGAATTTATTGGCTAATCGTTGCCAGGGGTTTTTATTATCTTGACTGATATCCTAGGTCACATTTACCGAATGAGACTATACCATTCACCTTCAAGTGGCAGCGTCCATGATTATTTTTTAGTACTTTATTCCATATCGGACATATTACTTCTATATACATCTGTAGGTGTGTGTTTATGTGCATGTATTTTAACCAGGCTCAAATCTCAAAGGATATCGAATTCGTTCACTACGAGTTCAGCGAGTATTTTATGTTGCTCATTTAAAACGCCTCTAGAAGGTTCCGCCACATCATTCATATATGTCACCAATCGTTGCCATAGCACTGTCCGTTATAACGCCCATAAACCACATATTGATGTCAAAGCAGAAAACACAAGCAAATACCTGCGCACCCTAGAGCATGCATTGTTTCAAATTATCAGGCCCGGTGACTTGCTCACCAAGTCAGGCGCGTCTGAGCGAATTTCGGGTCATGCAGACCTGATCGTAGTCCTCGCGTCCCGACTTGAACATCGGCAATGCGGGTGCGAAGATCAAAGTCGACGGCGCGAACCATGACCCGTTTTTCTTCGGGAATGGTTCGTGGTATTCTCTTGCCGTTATCGGTTTCCATAGTCGGTTGGCCTTCCATTGCTAGAGTCCATGACTCCTCAAGATTCATGACCCACGTGCAAATGTTGGCAACCATCGTGCTGTCCCACATGCCTTCGCGGCGGGCACTGCTTCGAAGCAGTTGGATGGCTTGGCGCCGGGTGACGGGGTCACGACACTTGGTCCCAACCACGAACAGCGGGGCGACAATGCCAAGGTCAGCCGCAAACCGCGGCTTGATGTGAGGTGCCGAGTATCCCGGGCCTGAAAACATAGACGCAGTTTCCGGGTGGTGATGGATGTTTGCATGAGTGCATTCGTCAGGGTTCGGACATCTCCGCGCAGCTGCCCTTTTCTCCTCATCGCCTACAATCTCAACAGCCAGGTCGACGATGGCCTGGAACTGGGGAAGAAAGGTATCAAAATCCGACTCCTTGTCACTGAACATCATTAGGTACAGCACCTGGCTGTTAGTTTGAAGCATTTTAAGAGCGGCAATGGCAGCCTTCTCCTGGGGATTGCGCGAGTGCCGTGAGTGAAACAACTGCTCAAAAGCATCACACCATGTCTCAATTTGATGCTTAAACTCGAGCCCATATTCCCTCCAGAACCGAGGCAGCGTCGCCTTAGAGTCCGCCTTGGCGGCAAACAGCGCCTCGATGTAGCGCATTATCCGCTCGTTAAGCTTGTCGCAAGCCGCTCGCGCTTCAATAAGGGATGTGAAATTCTCGGGTATGGCTAAAGGCTCATCCCGAGGGGGTGAACCCATCCCATTCGAACTTGGGGTGGACGGTGATGGGGCACTGGAAGGGCTGAATGCAGATTGTGGTGGGTTCAGCCGGATAACATATGGCTGCGGGAAGTGGAAGGCCATATCGTACGACTTGGCCTGGATAGCTAAGCGGGTGAACATGGTAACGAGCTCGTCTTCAAGGGGGCTTTCTTGTGATGCTGAAGAGTCCGTGAGGAGCCGATCCTGCTGTTGCGAACGGAACCTCTCGAGAAGGGCAATGCCAGTTTGGATCTGGTTGATTGCTTGCCTGTGGTCTCCAATAAAGGAGTCAAAGCAGGCCAGCAGAACATTGGCCATGATCAGGGTCCTGTGCGATCTCTGGTCCTGGGAGTTTAGGCCAACAAGGGCGTTACAAGCATCCGAATACCGCTTCACGGCAATTTGCCAGTGGCCCATAAGGGCCTGGAATCGAGGGTTCGGGTTGGGAGTGCCAGGAGTCACCGGCTCCGGGGTGTGCTCAAGCGTTTGGTAAAGAGCACCGAGGGCAATCACGGCATGCTTGATGGCGGCTTCAGAGTGGCACTCCTGGAGCACGCGGCGAGTCCAGAATTCGTTGTCGAAGTAGCCAGATAACTCGTTGGCAGTGTGGGACCTGAAGATCTCAAAGTATGGGCCCTCGGTTGGCGGGAGATGGAGGCTGAGAGATGGCTGATATGTCGATGCTGATGGATTCAGGGCTGCGGCTTGCCTTTGTGCAATCCTTTGGCGAGCTCGGCGGGGGGGTAGAACGACTTCGTTGGTACGGAAAGGAGGCCCCCCAGTGGCTGAGGTTTGGGCACGGGCGAGGGGCTTGGGTGCAATACGAATCTCCTCGAAGGGGCGAGAGCCGCGCGGTGGAGGAGGATAGCCAGTACACGTCTTTTTGCTCCGGACGCATTGAGTGCAAGCCGGACGGGCCTCGTCACACTTGATACGCCGCTGCCTGCAGAGACGGGTGAGCTTTTGGAGGGGTTCAACATGGGGAGTGCGGGGATACACACTTGCAGTTTGTACATCCCGTCTTGACCTTTGGTTTGCTGGTTCGCACACGCTTGGGCTTAGGCTGTGACGTGAGTTCAGGGGGAGTAGCACCTCCCATGGCAGAAGAAGCAGGAGAAATGGGAGCAGGTGGTGCCGGTTTGTGGGATGGAGGGGCTGCAGTGCTGCTGGGTGTATTAGGAGTGTTGGTGGAAACAGGAGAAAGATTCCCCAAATCGGAGCCCGGGTTGGGGTAGTTGGTATTCGTGTTTATTGACATATTGTCGGGGATTCGGTGAGGGTAGTTTTGGCCAGTATGTTGGTTGTATGCGAAGGGGTTTGTGTGAGAAGTCGTCAATATCGTCGAACTTGCCGGCCCAGCCGTCGAGGCACTCAACGAAGTCGCCTGCGACGGGGGCGATTTAGACTCATCTTTAACCCAATGGGACATGTGAAAGGAAGGGCAGATTAGAAGTCCTGGTCAGAAACTGATGGATGTTCGGTTTCGTCCGGGGCGTAAGAATTCAATATGAACCCAACGTCTCCCTGTATCCGAACTGTAAGGCTGCTAGTGTGCAGAAAGGTGGGGAAGAGAGCCAGTATTAATCACAATCTTATGGGCCAGGCGATGCTGCCGCGTTGAGAAACTCGTAGAAACAAAATAAGAATCTCTCCAAAGGATCATGGGCGCAGCATGACGGTCAGACAGGCCCCTGTTTCCTGATGAAGCGGGTCGGGATCCCCGATGTGGTTGTCTGGAGTTTGGAATTGGGGTCGGAGAGCAAAGTCCGTCCGTCAGAAAGTCCGCCCTGGCCGCCCGCTGGCGAGATGTCTCACAGGCTGTCTGGAACACAAGGTGGCAGAGGGATGCCACAAACCGGGTTATTGGGAAACAAGGCGAAGGGTCAGTCAAGCAGCAGGACGAGGGCGATGCAGAGGTGGTGAGGACGGCAGCGAAACAGGGGACCGAATCAGGGCACAACGGTGCCAAGGGGGGGTGGGATGGGAATAATGATGGGATATCTGGTGAAACGAAGAAATTGGCCGTGGACCAGTAGGGTTAAAAGGTGAGATGCATTGCCCGGAATGATATGGTCATATACCGATGCCAAGAAGGGCGAGGGAGATGGAGATGGCCGTGGCGTTTGGGTAGCACGGGATGGATGTCTCTTTTGCAGCGAGTACGCGCCCAGCCTGAGGGCCCTACCAACCAGGACAGAGAAAGTCCACGGCGGCTATGAACGTGTCAGCCGGAGCAGGAGGTGTGAAGGCGATGGTGATGCATGGATGTGCAGGGAAGGTATGGTATGTGGTCGCCAGTAGGCAGGTGGCTTTAGTGGGATCCCATTAGTGGATCGGTGGGATTTAGTAGGGGCTTGTAGGGGCTTCTTGGCTGCTCGGGCGGTGGTGCCCTCCGTCCGCCCATCCATTCATCATCCATCCATCCATCCAATCCATCCTTCCTCCAGGTTGGCAGGCATGTATGCTCACCCGGCCCACTGCACTGGTAGGGGGGCTCTGTGGCCCCGTCCCGCCAACTTTTTTCTCGTCCCACGATGGCGGGGGACCCACTCGCCGCCCTATACCCGACCAAGGTCTGTGAGCCCACTAGAGAGCCACGCTATATGTGACGTGGAGAGAAGGGGGGCACCACCTCTGCCAGCTGTGTCCCTTGCTCGCTAGAAGAGCCGTGCAGCACAGCCACCCACGCAGGGAAAGAAAAAATAGACGTTTGACTGCCCTTACAAGGGAGTGCTCCATAGGATCGGATACAAAGGTCTTAGAAAGAAAAAAATGTCAATTGCTATAAGCCCAGCAAATTTTATTATTATTTCCTCCATAAGGAGGGGGAGGCAGGTACCCGGCTGCAGCTTAGTGCATGATGCAGATGCAAGCCCGTCTTGTCATCAGCTGAAAAGGGCAACCAGAAAAAAGAAATGAAGACGAAAAATAAAGAAAGAAAGAAAGAAAACAAACAAAGGCATTCAAATCCCAAAGGCCAAGGAGAACCAAGCCGCCCATTCCCCTTTGTGCGACCTTGGCCCGACTGGTGCGCACTACTCGCTGTGGCCCTGGAGCCGCAGCCTAGCCGTGTTATCGACCTACTGGCCAGTCCAAAAGGCGCCAGGCCATGGCGTCAGGCCGTCCAGTAAGACCCACCTACTCTATCGGGCTGTTTAAACGTGCTTAGCGCCAAAGGCCGCGGCATTTTGCCGGGACGGGTGGGGCTTGTCAAATTGAGGCGTCCGGATCACATCGCGGGCGCTGTTTGACGCGCTTGGGAACGGACACACGTGCTGAACATGGCTGGAAGTTTGGGGCAAAGGGAGATATCTTTTTTTCTTTCCTTGATAGTTGTTTACCTATGTACTTTGTGGGAGCGAACCTGAGGGGCTGTCCAGGGTAGGGAGAAGGCCAATGGGAAGGGTACAAAATTTAAACAAAGATTGGCAAGAACCAACCTGCAGGCTACAGCGAACCCTGCACTGCGTGTCAGAGTCCCCTGAGATTGAAAAAAAGAAAAAGGCCCTTCTGGTGGCGGCAGCGGATGCGTCTTCCCCTGTGCCGGCCCTAGGTGCTCAATGCAACCTGGGCGTTCGGCATGAAGCAGCATCCTTGACGTGAGAAGGCCTTTCTCCAGATCCGTACTCCGAACATCAATCAACCAAGTCAAAGCACCCCCAAGATCATGATTCAGGGGTGTTGATCCTCGACACAAGTGTGAGTCGCTCAAGGGCCCTCCCCACAGTCCTTGCTGGTCCTGCCAGTATGGCGTGGGTTAGGGCCGTCGGCACAGACGGGGTCGGTCCCTACCGAGCTCGCAGAGGTCGATTGCACATGCCATCCCCTTCCTAGTGCACAGTAGACTCGGCCAAACCTCAAGGCAGCAGAATTATTAATTCCCCAAAGTCTCCAGACAACTGTGGCTTGATGACCCCAGGGCTCGGGTGCGCCACCCTGCAGCCAAAGACTCTAATCTTTGTTATGGTTGCCGTATTCCGCATTGGCAAGGGTAGCTTGGACGCTCTCACTGACCGTTGCATCCTTGTTTTTTTCACCTTTTCTTTACCAGAGAACTCAAGGGTACAAAAAAGAAAAAATAGTAATAATAATAAAAAGGCATGCCCCGTTGCCAACTCCGTCTCCGTCTCCGTCTCCGTCTGCATGATCCTGGGAATCGACCCCGTAGGACTTGGGCTCGGGCGATTTCTGATTGTCGTCGCATCCGACGGTAGTTGCAAACCCTGGCACGAACGAAGTAACGTCAGTCTCTCATCTCAATGTTGCGGCACCTGCTCTATGCTCAGGTACCATCTACAAGGGATCAGTGGCGCAGCGGCAGAGGAACCGCCCGTGCACCTCGATATTGCACATCTCCACCACATTGCAGGACCAAACTTTCCAAGTAACGGGTTCCTGGAAGGATCAGGTCCCCGTTGTTCGGTTTCGACCTTGTGCAAGCGTTACGTAGTCGGCTGTGCGTTCGCTTTGTCAGGGGAGGGGGGAGAGAGACAAGAGAAAGAAGCCAAGATTTTTTTGGGGGTTGGGGGGTGTGCGAGGCGTGCTCTCTGCTCGTGTCGGCCAACTACATGAGCCCAGCGCTGAACTGAGTTCTTGTTTCACTGCAGCTAAACCAAGCCCGCCCCCAGTTCCCCCAGCTTGGCATGGGAATGACATGCCCCAGTCTCGCTTCAACCACAATTTTCCGAGCCCTTTTCCGAGAAGTACGAGAATTGTACTCGCCCGCCAGTACAGACTAGACAGGTACATGTTTTTGTCTTATGTTTGTCTTCTCTTGACTTGTTTCTTCACCATGAATCACCACGAGTCATTAGACATGAAGACAAGGACGCACTATGTTGCGTCCAAAATGCACTGTATATCCCATCGGCGCGTTTCTCTTCGTATTGCCGTGTTATTTACACTCTTCAGCCTCAATCGGCCGGAGTGAGAGCCGTGGATCACTGCCTTCTTGCCTGTTGCTCGTCCTCCCCACCAAAAAAATATGCCGAGCGGATCCCAATCTTCCCGAGATAACAACCTCAAAGCACGGCAGCTCCGGGCCTGAGCAGCACCCAATGCCGGGCTGCAATCCTTCCCCCAGGATCATAGATCAAGAGCAGCGGTCCCCCAACAGACTACAGCCCTGCAGCCAAAAATACTTATTGGGCTGTCCCTTCCCATGATCCCGGAATCGGGGCCGGCGAGAATCGAATCCCGTTCCTGGTTTTTCCCCAGATGGGCTGGGCAATCTGGCAAGTTTTCCCCTGCCTCGTGATCTCCCAGTCTAAAATCAGGCTGTCTAGCGTACCGCCACGCCCATTCGGGTCCAGATGGGTCCGACTTTACTTGAGAAGGATTCCGCGGCCGCAGAATCATACGTTGATGTCTTCACGATGCCTGCACCCCAAAGCATGCGATGTCATCTACGCTTCATGCGGTGCCTGGTTCCTTGACAGCCCTACATGAAAAAAAAAAAATCTAAAATGTCGGTCAGAAAAAAGTAGCTCCCCTGCATGCGTCCACGTAATGGTCTGTCTATTTTTTTTTTTTAACCTGCTACGATCGCCCTGCTGGTGTTGTACTGGTTTCGTCTCCTCAATCCTCCTCTATGCCGTGCATTGTCATCCTTCGCGGGAGACCCGCACCGCATCCTCTGGTGCGTTTGAGGTCACGAACATGTCCATCACAGACATGTGATTACTGAACAAGGAGCTTACAAGTTGCCGAGGTGCAGTTGAGCTAGTTACCAGCCAGCTGGAGAATGTTTGACTTAAGTCCGAGCCCGCGTATAGAGACCTTCACTGGAGGGGGCCATGTGGAGAGAGGGCTGTGCAGCTGCATGGGACTTTTTGCCTCGTCCTTCCAGACTCAAGAGTCGATTTCATCTATTTTCAGGATCGTAAGACTCGCTAATCAAGCCAGATTCCCATTCTGGGTTGGAGGGGGGGGGGGGCTCTCCTCCTGGCTAGGCAAAGCCGAAAGATCACGACACCGCCATTGTATATGCGTGAGTGGCGCCCATACTGAGCACTCGGATATTCATGCCCGGGTTGGAAATGGCACGTATCTAGTCCCCCTGGACCGGTAGAGGAAAGCCGGGGGCCCAATCTTCACTAGTTTGCCGACCTCCGACCCATGGGGCGAGAAGGAATCCTACGGGGTACTTTCGTGGAGTTCAAGGGTACACTAACCCTACATAGTCATCGTAAGCTGGAAACACCACGGAGATGGCCATGATCCTCTGCTTTCGTTTCCCTGGCCGCGGCTTCAGTTGGGTGGATACTTTTTGGTTGTGGGTAGTTGCCCGGCTAGTTAGCAGTGATTGGGGATTACGATCCTTCTACGTCACTCAGTCTTTAGGCTAGAGCAACATCAAATTAAAGTTTATAAATTAGATCGTGTCGGACATTCTATGTCTTCTATTTAACATCGGATCGCTCCCTCATTGTCATTTGGTCAGTTGGAATCAGGGGAAACAACAGAGATTCAGCGTATGGTATCCAATATTGTCAGATGCTCCGGTATCTACGACATTCGTGAACCACGCACCAAAGAATTTCAAAAACCACTTGTCTTATTGAATTTCTTTAGCACACTTCGTTCTACCATCTCTTTGGCGTTTTACTCGGACGCTCGCATTTACATGTCGTTGTGTGACACGCCCTCATATGCTGATACTCATCCTTCTTCCTGTAGACTGTTATCATGCACACGACTTAGTTTTTAGTTCTGGCGGTTTTTTATGTTCACGCCGGTATATTTCTTGGTATACTTCTCGATTATATCGCTCCTGGTGCTTTTTGTAGGATGTATCGTTAGTCTGTCAGCGTGAAGCTTCAAATTCTGGTCAAACTACATTGATCACATACGTGCCTTGTAGATCCGAGAGTCGTATCTCGATATGCCATACATGCGCGTATACTTGTCTTCTTTTATTTGGTTTCGTTTTATTGTTTTTATTCTTGTGGAACGGGAAGGAAAAGGGGAAAGGACTTCGTGATGTTCGTACCGGTCACCAATCATTGCTATATCACCGAAGGATTGATTAATGACACCGATATGATTGATACGCAGCGATGACAGGTCATGAGACTTCAAGAAGCCCAACCGAATCAAGACGAAAAAAAGTATTGTATAATTGAAAACTATTCATTATATCAATTATTATCAATGTCACTCTTGGAGACATTAGACACTGAGATATTAACATTGAATTGCGCGATATAGGGTAGGCAATGCATAAGGTACAAATATAACCTCATAAAATTGGTGTAGCTGGAAGTACCTCAATATCCCACCATCGGTGGATCCTGACCAATGGTACGGCTGGAAAAAGTTTCATGGAATCTGCGCAAAACACCATTGTATCAAACCTCGAAGTTGAGCCTCAATCCCACCAATCGACAAGACACCATCACTGAGGAGATTATTACCGCCCGGTCAATTCAGAGAACCGAAGCTACTGCCGAACGCTCGCCCGAGATGTCGCAGGATGACGCCCATCCCTTGCCTCCGCGCAATGCCTTCATCCACAATTCAGCCATCGCGGGTGCTATCATCGCGCCCCTCGTGATGGCATTACCGCCTCGAAAGCTGGACATCCGATTCTTCGTGCTCATGGGAACCTTCTCACTATGCACCAACCAGCTCGCCTACGAATATACCGGCCAGTCCATCTACTCACGGTTCGGCACCCGCCTGGGTTCCATGTTCGGAACCGACCTCCCCGAAGGTGCCAAGCGCACGCAACAACTTCTCCGCGAACACCGCGAGCGCGAGGCCGCCGAAAGAAAGAAGACAGCCGAAGAGAAGCAGGGCTTGGCCAAGGTGCTCAATGACACATGGATGGGCAACGAGAGCGAGGACTGGCGAGAGAAGCGAGCCGAGGAGCATCGTCGGAAGTTTGCGGAGGGCAAAGGCTTTGGGGACATCATCATGGAGCAAGTGGCCGATGTGTTCAGCGGCAATTACAAGAACTCAAAGAAGGAGGGCGAGGCCGGCGAGGCCGCCCCATCAGAGAAGAAGTGAGCGGGCGAGTCAATGAGTGGATGATGGATAAAACACCAGCCAGCACTGGGCTAGCGACGCCATGTGCACAACGGAATCATTTGTACCATACTATTTACGACGAATTGGGGAAACATGAGCATGCGGATCTTGGCCAAGAAAAAGGCCCAGCGAGCGATGGATGAAGCTTTGCTGCTGTAACATGTATGAAAGGCAAAGGGCGGTAATCTGTACCAATACTAGTAATTGACGACCTCTCCAAACTGTCCCCTGGTAACCACCGCAATAAGGTGAATTAATCTAACTGTGCCATTTGACGCTTCGTGATTTGGCTTTGGAGTTTGATTACGAAGGGCTCAATTGGAGACTTTTTTACGGGTTCTCAATCAGAGTCGGGGCTAGCCCGACTCATGGACTATGGGGGCAATTTTCGGTTGCTGGGTTCCGAGTGCAATCACCGTAAGATTGGGGTCTAGACGCAGCGAAAACGATAAATTCTTTCGATGGCGGCGTCTAGACGATTGCCCAGGGCCCAGGCCGATTTGGCCACTGATTTGGGTTAAGGGTCTCAACGGTTCTAACTCCCGGCCGGCAGATCCGAAGAGCCAAGCCAAGGAAAAAAAAAAAAAGCGGGCGAATAACAGAGCTTTGTTGTTATTCTAAGTGCCAGTAGCTTGATTTTTCAGGGACAACAAGTTCATGGGCGAAAAGCTTAACAAATGATTAATCAAAGAACATGGGTTCAAATGAGGAGCGGCAAACCGGCAAGGAACAGAAAAAGAAGCCTGGGGGAATATTGGCGCCCCCACCCGACTGCGTGCTGAATACGGGGTGTATTCGTCACCAGAGGGTGGCTCCGCCGTGTCCCATGGCGCCAAGGTGTAAGGCTGTGGCTTGGTCGAGGTTCAGCCTCCCGCACATTCACGGCGCGGCGAGTGCCAGTGTGAAGCGAACTGAACCGTATTCGGTAGCCCTACGGGTGGGCTGGGCCGGTGGATGAGAAAAAAAAAAGATCAGATGGAAAGGAATGGATCTGAGCATGGTTTTTGGTTGGGTTGGGTTGTGGGCATGGCTGTGAAGGGCATTGATGGACGAACCACAAGTGACGGGGATTGGGGCTGACCAAAAAAGAAACATTAGTTAGGGTCAAGTGATGGGGAATCGACAAGGCTCGATGCGCGCATTTTGCCCTGTGAACCGGGAAGCGAAAATGAATTGGCATGTCACATGAAACAGGGCGGGTCACAGAGAGAACAGAGAGCCTTCTGACGGAGGGGCATGTTGTTTGAGAAGTGCGGATAACGCGACATGGGAAACGTGAAGCACCTGTAGTCGGAAATGAGGAAGAAGGGGAAGAGCTTCACTTTTGTGATGCACACATAGATATGCACACATCCACACACAAACACACACACACACACACACACACACACACCCACACACCGTATATTTCCTTTTCTCATAGAAGAGGCAAAAAGTGGCGGCTGAACCTGTACGGCGGAAGCCAAAGATGTCAGCTCCGCCCACATGCGTAGCTGCATGTATGGATCATCCTTCGAACGTGAATATTTCAGCATGACAAGGAACCTCATCCCGTGAGATAGCGTCATTGCGGCTTCCAGTGGAGAAGCTTGCGAAAGCACCATGGCTGTCGAAATCTGTATCGCGAGAACCAACAACGTGTCGGATAACGGGCCCATGGCGGAATGGAGGCAACCAGGTGGATTGTCATACGTACACATAGGGCACCGTCGCATGGCCCTGAACGGTTTCCGTGCCTTCTGCTGCTCTTCGACAGCCTGAGTGCAGTGAGATTCTAAAACCGGAACATGGGCCAAGAGGCGGCTAAACCGCTTCGGGCCCCTGATCGACTGCCCTCTGGCTGTTCCATGAGCACAGCCCCGGCACTGCACGTCACCATGCCTCGTCAAGTCAGCAGCAGAGGGCATGTCAGGACATGGCAGAGGCGCTGGGAGCGCTGAGAGGCGAACAGCTGTGAGATGGAGGGGTGGAGGGGGAAAGTCGAGCAGGACCCAAGAATACAAAACAGGCGCCCTGCTGCCCGGCGCAGCGTAGATCATTCTTGCACTTCCTCCCCTCACCTGTCCCTCGTTTGCTTCGTCCCAAATCGTTGCCACGACCACGGCCACCACCCATTCAATCAGACTTCGGGTACGTACGTACGCAAGGTAGTAAGACGACACTGTTGCGCTGCGCTGCGGCCAGCCCGGGGACCCGCTATTCCGATGCGTCGCCAGCACTCTGATCGCTGATCCGGCGAATAACAGTGTCCCTGCAAGCCCAAGCTGCCTTGTTCTGGAGCCAACGTCACCCAGACCCCCGTACCCTCGCTTTTTCTTGCGCGCCCAGCCCTGCGCCTCCGCCTTCATTGACAGTTCCCTGTACCTTCCAGCAGCCTCAGGCGCCAGACTGGTCACCAAGAGCGACCCCAGCCAGCCACCACTCCTCCTGCACGTCTGTTTTCTTGAAACCTCAAAACATCCGTCGGGCGCCTCCGTTCTCTTCCTCTCTTCCTCATTTCATCCTCTGCGCCGTCGGAACCATCGAGCCAGCCCACCGAATCGATCGCATCTCCGTCGTTCCGCCTCACCTTCCCCCGTTCCAGCTAAAGGGCTCCGGCCGCGGCCTTAGCACCCTTGGCCCTGATTCCCCCCTTCTTTTTTAAACAAGCCATTCGCTTGCATTTCTCTGCAGCTCGTCAATTCGTTCCTCCAAAACAATGGCCTCCTACGACTATTATCATGGGCACCAGCAAGCCCCGTACACGAGTACGCAAACTCCTGGGCCCTACCAGCAGAACGATCAACAGCCCCCCTACACCAGCACTCAGACCCCTGGGCCCTACCAGCAAGCCGGATATACCCCATCGCCCTCATCAACGCCTGCTCCCCCTTACCAGGCTTCCTACACGGCACCCACTCTACCGCCACAGGACGCCGCACACGATACCCCCTATAACAACAACAACAACAACAACAACAGCAATAATATCAACGCCGCCGGCAACAGCCCCGTGAATCAGCACCCCGGCACCAGCCCATCTCCCTTTGACACTGTCTTCGACGACAACGCGTACCCGATGAACAACCAGAGACCTTCACCAGCTGCCAACTCGGGCGACCTTTCGCAGCAGGAATACTATCACCAAGATACTGCGTACTATGGCCGCACTGCTACCGGTCCTCATGCGCAGCCCGCGCTGGCCAGTGTCGAAGACATTCCCCTGCAGGACCGACCAAACAAGGATGGAGACATAAACGATCACATCTACGACGCTCCCGGCGGAGCTGCTGGCGCAAAGAAAAACAAGCAGAGGGGCAAAGTGAGACTGGGCGAGCTGGGAATGTTTGGTTCTGACAAGAAGCGCATCCCTTGGATTGTCTACATTTTCTCTCTCGCTCAGGTTGGTGTCTTTATCGGCGAGATTGCAAAAAATGGTACGTGATGAAGAATCTGACGTCAACCCCCCTTGGACACGGTACTGACTTGTTTCAGCCATCATGACCGGCTCCCCCATCATGATCAAGCCCTCGTTTAACCCCATGATTGGTCCCTCAACGCAGGTTCTCATCAACATGGGCGCTCGTTACGTCCCCTGTATGCACAATGTCGACGGTATCCAAAACTCCAACATTACGATCAGCTTCCTTTGCCCGAATGCGACCAAGAGCGACGAGACGTGCCCTCTCAACATTCTTTGCGGTTTTGGAAACAATGTCCCTAATCCCACTCCTGGCGGCAGCCTCGACGATACGCCCGCGCCTAACCAGTGGTGGCGCTTCATCGTTCCCATCTTCATGCACGCTGGTCTCATCCATATCGGATTCAACCTTTTGATGCAGATGACGATCGGCAAGGAGATGGAGATGGCTATTGGATCTATTCGCTTCTTCCTGGTATACGTGAGCGCTGGTATCTTCGGTTTCGTCATGGGTGGTAATTATGCTGCCCCGGGTATTGCTTCGACTGGTGCCTCTGGTTCATTGTTTGGTATCATTGCCCTGACCTTGCTCGACTTGCTCTATTCATGGAAGGAGCGTAGAAGCCCGGTGAAAGACCTCTTGTTCATTCTTGTTGACATGATCATTTCTTTTGTCTTGGGGCTTTTGCCCGGTTTGGACAACTTCTCCCATATTGGCGGCTTTTTGATGGGCCTTGCTCTGGGAGTGTGTGTCCTCCACTCGCCCAACTCTCTCCGAAGACGGATGGGCCAAGATTTGTCTTATACTGCTGTCTCTCCCGGTACCACTGAGACACCCCCTCCTTTCTTCAAGAACCCTGTGGGCTTTTTCAAGGGTCGCAAGCCGCTGTGGTGGGTCTGGTGGTTGGTGCGAGCTGGTATGCTCGTCATGATCATTATCGTTTTCATTGTTCTTCTCAACAACTTTTACGTATCGCACAAGACTTGCTCATGGTGCAAGTATCTTAGTTGCCTTGTGAGTATACCCGACTTCGCCCGCAACGAACGAGAGCATTGAGCTAACATATTTATAGCCCGTTAATGGTTGGTGTGAGCTTGGAACGATTAAGTCGTCTTAGATGGGGATATCTCGTATGAGAAACGCGTAGACCATTATTGAGTTGGATGAGTATTACTATTATAAAGAGAGCACGGGGAGATATTTGGATAAGAATGCGCTGTTGGCCCGGGAAAGGGAGGCTATTTGCATTGCACAGCGTTGGCGTTCACGGTCATAGGGTTGCTGTTTGGGAAACACTATGGATGTCAACCAGGGCCACATTAATGAAACCATGACTATTCGATATACATTTGGGTGTGATTCAGCATTAGTCGGATCTTCGGCCGGTTGACTTGCGTTTGCGACCTGCAACCAACGGTTGCAGGTGTTGTAAGAGTGATTGACCTCACGGCGGCGTGGGCCAAGGGGAAGGATTCTATTGCATCATGCGATACCTTGCCTTTTCCCACATAGATGAAGATGATCCCATAGTTCATGTCTGGTTGCAAATGACTGCCAGGGCTTGACGACAACTAGTTAAAAAACAATGCATTATTTGTGTATTTAATAAAGTAGTAAACCACAGAACCGGGTTTTTCATATATTGTGCCCCCACCCCTTTCCAGCCCAAGGTGGATTATAAACCCCATGCTATCTATCATCATTTTATCACGGAAGATGGATGTGCAGCTGTTGTGACATAGGGCGAGCAAAGGAGATGCGTTGATGTTCGAAAGTATGCATCCCGGGCGCTTGGATGCGCCAGTATTCTATATTACCTTGATAGCGATTTTGCCCAATGAAAGGATTATCGCGGAGTCCAGGGAAGCTCAAGGAAGGTCAATGCTTGAGGTGACTCCTGTCTTGCATAAGGAGCATTTATTTCATCGTGGGACCATGCTCAATTCTAGACAGGGTGCTGACACTCTCGAATGAACTGTGGTTGATCCCTTAAAACTTGAAGTGGTCCCTGAAATGCTTGGGGCGTGCGCGACATCGAGCATTGGTTAGAAATCTCGAGATATTTTTGGGTGATTCTAATTGCACGGCTTTCAATGGCCGTACGGATTTCAGGGTCTTATTATGAAAATGATTCTGAAAAGTCGGCGCGGCTCGTTCCTGAATTCTCACTGTGGCACGATCGTCTTTTGTAAACAATGCATTAACGAACTCCATAGTCATCTATACATTCATGATTCCCATCCCGTGCTCTTGCACCAGCAAATTTAGATAATTCAACATTAGGGATTCCGAAAATGCCACATTCCCAGTGAGATCATGTACGAAACGCCATCAGCCGCAAGACATTCATGTGGGTGGACAGGCCAAGGTGACATCAGGCCGCTCTTCTAACCCTCCATCCAATGCCCATTAAATAGGATGCTTTTCCAAGATATTCTTCTTATTGAGATACCATCTCACCGCTTAGTGTACCCAAGCGCTACCAGACGACCGCCTGCCCTTCTCATACAGCCACTTGTTGTTCAACCCAACGCTTGTTCGCTTGCCTCCAGAGGGGCTAGGCGATGTAGGATCGGGGAAAAGACTGGTAGAAGTGCTGGAAGCGAAGGGGCTGCCGGAGCTGATGGATGATCGCCGCCCGTTTCCAAAGCCATTAACACTCTTCTGAAAAAGAGGGCTGCCAAGCGGCGAGCCGGTGTTCTGCATGGCCGGGCTGCCGCGGCCAGAGAGAGGTGAGCTGCCATAGCTTGCTCTGCTGCCGACGGATCCTGCCAACGACGGCGTGCGAGAATATCGGGGAGGAGTGCTGAACTTGGCATCAGGCGTGGGTGCGCCCGAGGTGGGAGGGAGGTTCAGGAGTTTGCGCTGGGCGGCGGTAAGAGGGATGTCGGCGAGGTCATCCTTGGGACGGATGAGAGGAAGGCACGCAATGCCAATGTTGAAGATGGGGACAAGCTGAAAGATGAACCACGCCCAACTGACGTATAGTCTAACAGATGAGGGGACCCTGAGCAAGGGAGTTAGCGACGGGGAGCCTTTGGTTTGGAGAGGGGCTGAGTGAAGCCTACGCCTGAGATCCAATGTTGAGCTTGGCAAGCAGCTGGGCAGACCAAAGCCCTAGGAGCCCGACAACGTTGTATGCTATCTGGCGAACATTCTTTTCGGAAAAGGTAGTCGCATTGCGCCGCCTGGTGATCTCATCCAATCGAGGGTGTCTCCAAGTGCCGGGGCTGTCTGTGACGGGAGGGCCGTTCAGCGCAGCGGACTTGGTTGGGGTCGACGGCATGTTGGCAGGTATATTACGATTGCGCAGAAAAATGGACAAGAGCCGCGACACGGACCGGCGTTGGGAATGTGCTTGTTTGTATATCAACTCACGATGCCCTCCTGGGTTGACTTGTCGCGATGTCGAGGTGAGGAGACGAATGCGCAAGGGTCCTGAAAAAAAGGAACAAAAGTACGAATCTTTTGCTAAAACTGCTGTTGGTTAGTAGTCGCTGGGGCTGGCCGAAGCCGTGGTGAGGGCGGTTGCTCCCTTGGTCGTGGGATTTGTTGATTCCAGATGGAGGTGAAAGAGCAGGCCGCGGCGACAGCCAGCAAAAACACGAACTACCTAGGCCTACTGGCCTTGGCTTGGGCAGGTTGCAGTGAGCGACCAGGCACGGACCAGGGGGTCAAGTTGCTAAGCCACATATTCAAGCCATAGGCAAATTCTAACGCCACAGCGAACGCCAGATCACGTGGGATCATTAATCTATGGTGGGGCAAGTCACGTCACGTTCAAGCTGAGGCGCGTTTTCGCGGTGCTGATCAATTAAAGTCGTGTCGTCCATTTCGCCCGTCCCCATGCTGGACCCGTGCAAATTGTTCCCGAAGCAACAGCCTTGACCCTAAATCAACACAGTTGGCAAAATCTAGCGTCTACTCCTTCTTCATGACGACAAGACTCTAAGATTGTTAATCCCATTTTAATAAACCCCTTTTCTTTTCCTTTCCTCTTTCTCCCACTTCATAGCGCAAGCCGTTCACGTCATGGCGAGCGCCGTCCTCCCTCAGAAGCGTGTGCTGGGCGAGTCCCTCACCCGCCAGAACATCCCATCCACCCCATCCTCAGCCAAGAAGCGCAAGGTCGAGTCAGTCTCATCATCGCCTGCGGCTAAATTCAACAGCTCTCAGAATAATCCCCGGTCGAAGCTGCTGTCTAGCCAGCCCAAGAGCGCCTTCGAATCCGAGGTGCTTGAGAAGCTGAGCCAGGACATTTCGGAGGCTAAGCGCAACAACACAGAGAAGGATCAGGCCTGGGCGCGACCGCCGGTGGTTGACTTCGTCCCCGAGCGCGACAGCCTATGTTTCCAGTCCATTGAGGCCGAAGAGGGTACTCTTCACGGTGGTAGGGCTACTGTGAAGCTCTTCGGTGTCACAGAGCAGGGCAACTCAGTCATGCTGCATGTGACTGACTTCAAACATTACCTGTATGTTCCTGCGCCTGTTGATTTCCAACCGCAGGACTGTGCTGCCTTCAAGGCGTACCTGGAAACACAAATTGCCCAGCACCAGCCAACAATTCATTCGGTATCCATGGCAATGAGGGAAAACATCTACGGCTTTCAGGGCAATACTGCCAAGCCCTATCTGAAAGTTACGGTTACAGACCCCAAATTTATTGGCAAGGTGCGATCGACTATTCAGTCTGGGAATGCGAACTGGAAACGCATGTGGAAGACGGGTGGTCAAGAAATCATGACCTTTGACAACATTCAGTATGTCCTCAGATTCATGGTGGATTGTCATGTAAGCTTTTCTGAAATGTCACTTATATAATGTTGTTGCTAACCATTCGTTAGGTTCAAGGTATGTCTTGGGTAGAGGCACCGGCCAAAACCTTCAAGTTGATCCCCGACCACCTTCGACAATCAAACTGTCAAATCGAAGCCGAGGTCAACTATCTTGACCTTGTTGCGCATAAACCCGTGGGCGAGTGGTCCAAGATGGCCCCTCTTCGCACCCTATCCTTCGATATTGAGTGTGCGGGCCGAAAAGGAATTTTCCCTGAAGCAACTCACGATCCCGTCATCCAAATCGCCAACATTGTCACCAAATATGGAGAGAAGAAGCCGTTTGTTCGCAATGTTTTTTGCTTACAAGAGACGAGCTCTATTGTAGCAACCGAGGTCCTGGAGTTCGAAAAGGAAGAGAAGATGCTTAGTGATTGGCAAAAATTCCTAATCGAAGTCGATCCAGATATCATCACCGGATACAACATTGCCAACTTCGATTTCCCTTACCTGCTAGACAGAGCCAGGCATCTGAAGGTTAGCGGATTCGAATACTGGTCTCGTATCCCCAGTGTTCCCTCCAAGTCCAAGGAAACCAATTTCTCGAGTAAGCAGATGGGCAACCGAGATACTAAGTCAACCAACACCAATGGCAGACTGCAGCTCGATCTTCTGCAGTTGATTCAGCGAGATCACCACTTGCGAAGTTACACCCTCAATTCCGTGTCCGCACATTTCTTAGGCGAGCAGAAGGAGGATGTGCACCATACCATGATCACAGAATTGTTCAATGGCACACCCGAGTCTCGTCGGCGTCTTGCGATCTACTGTTTGAAGGATGCTTACCTCCCCCAGCGACTCATGGATAAGCTGTCCTGCGTGGAAAACTATACCGAAATGGCAAGAGTCACAGGCGTGCCATTCAACTTCTTGCTTTCACGAGGACAGCAGATCAAGTTCATCAGCCAGCTGTTCCGAAAAGCTCTGGAACAGAAACTTGTCATTCCCAACATTAAGTCGGAACAATCAGACGATCAATACGAGGGTGCAACTGTCATTGAGCCCACTCGAGGCTACTATGATGTCCCTATCGCTACACTCGATTTCGCGTCGCTATATCCCAGTATTATGCAGGCTCACAACCTGTGCTATACTACGTTGGTAGACAAGTCAGCAATTCAGGCCTTTGATCTGAAGAAGGACGAGGACTACATTGTCACACCAAACGGCGACACATTCGTGACTATCAAACAGAGAAAGGGATTGCTGGCACAGATTCTCGAAGAACTGTTGTCTGCGCGAAAGCAGGCCAAGCGTGAACTGGCTGTCGAAACCGACCCGTTCAAGAAGGCTGTGCTGAACGGTCGTCAGCTGGCTTTGAAGATCAGCGCAAACAGTGTGTACGGTTTGACAGGTGCCACAACAGGAAAACTTCCTTGTCTTGCAATTGCCAGTAGCACAACCAGTTTTGGTCGACAGATGATTGAGAAGACCAAGGACGAGGTGGAAAAGAGGTACTGTATCGCTAATGGGTATTCTCATGATGCCCAGGTCATCTACGGTGATACCGATTCGGTCATGATCAAGTTCGGTACCGGCGATTTGAAGGAAGCCATGAAATTGGGCGAGGAGGCGTCGAAGTACGTGTCCGACAAGTTCGTAAAGCCGATCAAACTGGAGTTTGAAAAAGTGTATTTCCCATACCTCCTCATCAACAAGAAGCGATACGCAGGATTGTACTGGACAAAGCCTGAAAAGTACGACAAGATGGACACAAAGGGTATCGAGACGGTGCGACGAGACAACTGTCTGCTGGTGCAGACGGTGATCGAGAAGGTGTTGCGAATGATCCTAATAGACCGAGACGTGCAAGGTGCACAAGAGTAAGTTCCGATTCCGGTCCAAAACAAAATGGATGTGAAGGCTGGGATGCTAACAGCGGCAATCTAGCTATGTCAAGGAGACGATTGCAGATCTGCTGCAAAATAAAGTAGACATGTCGAAATTGGTCATCACCAAAGCGCTCACAAAGGACGATTATGCCGCAAAGCAGGCGCACGTCGAACTGGCGCAGCGTATGAAGAAGCGAGATGCGGGCTCGGCGCCGGGACTCGGCGACCGAGTGGCCTACGTCATGGTCCGAGGTGCGGCGGGGGCCAAGAACTTTGAGAAATCGGAGGACCCCATCTACGTATTGGAGAACAACGTCCCCATTGACACGCGCTACTACCTGGACAACCAGCTGGCTAAGCCACTGGGGCGCATTTTCGAGCCGATTCTCGGGGAGACTAAGGCGAAGTCGCTACTCACTGGAGACCACACACGGACGATTTCGGTTGCGGCTCCCACGGTGGGGGGTCTGATGAAGTTCGCCAAGAAGACGCAGACATGCATGGGCTGCAAGAAGCCATTGACGGCTAAAGATGAGAAAGAGGGGGCGGTGTGCGCAAACTGCGCGCCGCGTGTCGGCGAGTTGTACAAGAAGACGCTTGATCGCGTGTCGGACCTGGAGGTGCGGTTCGGGAGGCTGTGGACCCAGTGCCAGCGGTGCCAGGGGAGCATGCACTGCGAGGTGATCTGCAGTAGTAAGGACTGCCCAATCTTCTACATGCGGATGAAGGCCAAGAAGGACCTGGAAGACGCGGGGCGAGAGCTGTCTCGATTTGACGCGGACCAGGCGGCAATGTGGTGAGATGTTGCTGGGCGCATCCATGTTCGAGGCAGGCAAGACGAAGCGAGGCGGAGAGGAGGCGGGGAATAAGAAATGAGGAGGGAAGAAGTCGGGGCGATGAATCTCTTTTCTGATGCACACACATGTTGTCGGCGTAAAACAGGCACTGGTATTGGCAGTTGGAAGACATGGGGATTTTGATATTGTCGTTAATAGTACGTAAGGCGTTCTAGGATGTATTCAGGGTTCTGGGTCAGGGTTTCAGCAGCCAAGAGCGCACAGCGGAGGGCGAGCAGATGGATGCAGGGCCCGACGTCACTGCAGCTGTATTGTCTCTACTTTTTACGTATAATATTCCATATTTGAGCCAGTAGGAATGTTTGTGTATGAAATGGAAGCACTCAAAGCAAAAACACGAGACATGTGAAAACAGAGGCTGATTTTCGAAAGTCGGTGGTGTAACTTGTGAGGCTGTATGGGGTATTGCATCGCATCCTACCCTGTGGGGAAGGCAATTCTGGGATGCTGTGGAATCATTATATGGTGAGGCTAAGGTGAGAATGGGGAAACGGTGAGTAAGAGAGTGGCACGATGCAAGGTGAGTCGGACGGTTTTTTGCCCATTCAAACGTGCTACGAGGTCGGTGACGGCACTGTCCCCCCCTAGACACGACGATCTGCGGTGCAGACACCGTTGAGGGGGGGGGGCGTTTGGATAAAGTGGGCAGACCGAAGGTGAGCAGCGTGAGGCGGTTCACGGCGTGCAGCAGCCATGTCGTCTAAGTGAAAATTGGTGGAGGAGGTGGGAGCGCAAGAGAATAACCCGGGACGGAGGAGTGTTGGAGAGAGTCGGGACCAGGGGTAGGCGAAAAGAATTACGGGCAGAAGAGCGATTGGGGGGGCCCCGGGGGGGAATAGACGGGGATGAGATGCGAGACATGCGCGGGGTGGATTGTGGTCAAAGCTGCTGCTAGGGCAGGGTAATTGACGGCCTCGAATGGGCGCGGGATTGGGGGGTCCAGGTAGGCTCGGTTGACTTTGAAGTTGGCCGCCAAGCAAGGCGAAAAGAGGCATGATGAGATGGTTGCCACTGATTGATAATGGCTAATTTGAATTTCCTTCCTCGGGACGTAGTAAGAATCAAGACTAGCTTGGGAGTCAAGATGGATGCCCGGTATAGGAGCTCTGTGAGTTTGAGACGGGTTGGGTAAGAGCAAGCGTGGGTTCTCTGGAATTACATGTCCGACCGGGGGCTGGCTGAGCTGGAGGGCCTAGTCTCGGACCATGAGGCCGAGAGAGGGCCGTTTCTCTCGGAAACGTTGCGGCAGAGAGGGTCGGAATCGGTCCGGAGGAGGATTCAATGACACAACAATAATCGGTCATGACTACAACTGCAAGAGACGGGACGGCAAGTGCTCGCTTCACGCCGAGCACCGCGCGTAGGCGTCGTCACTCATGACCCGTTTTGTCGTTCTGTCCGTGGTGTCTTGTGTGTGCGTGTGTGCGCGTGGAAATGGCCGCAGACGCATTCAAGGCGCGCATCCGCGATTTCCTCCGACAAAAATAATACATGTGCCCGAGCAAGGATTGCGGCGTCGGCAAGATTGAGTTGTTGATGAAGCATGCAAAAGCAGATCAAATAAAGTAAAGTAACAGTAAATGCATTCGTCCCCGTCGGCCAACGAAATGGGGTAGTGTGCTTCCCTTCTGGGTGCTGGAGACGGCCAGGGTGAGACGTCATTGGCTAGGGCTTCAGAGCGATGGCAATTGATTCTTCAAACAGCATGGACAAGGCGGCCAATAGGCGTGCTCTGATAATATCAACAGGAACCCAGAGGGGTCCATACATGGTTTTGACATGGATGCATTATGGCAAAAGATGGGGCCACCACCCTCCTGGTTCTTGGCTTGGGTTTTCCTCGGGACATTGGAGCCAGGGTGTATCTAGTAATTCTTGGGGTAACGGAGCTTGGGCGCACTAGCAGTCCGAATAAAGGCATTCTTCCACCTGTCTGCCGTCTTCGTCGTTGCCTGAGCCCAACGAAGAGCGCCGAGGCCGGGACTACTACCCAGCGGAAATGGCACCGCATGCCATCCGAAGCCGCTACTGACCCATGTCTTCCGCTCCCGCAGCGAACGCGTCTCGACGCCATGCGACGTCCCAAGGGACGCGGTAACATGGTTTGCAGGGACAGTCCCGGACGGGGCTCTGATTTGGTGGCTCTGGTGGGTAGCTGCCCTTTGAGGAATGAGAATTTTAATTCCCCTCCATGTCATCTCATGAGGCTGGAGATGGTGGTTTGTGGGATGATTCCGGGTTTGGGTGTGGGCTTCCGGGGATCATGGAGAGAGAGATGGAGGGGGATTTGGGGGGAAGATTGATATTCCCCTGGGGTGCCGGGAGGCTCCGTGTCACCCATGTTCGTATAGGTTTGTGTTATGCGATTCAATTTTGCCTCTTTTTTATTTTTCCTCTTTTCCCCCGGACTGTGGGTGAGACATGATGGGCAGGCATCCAAGGTTCGGAACGTGGGATGTCATGAGTGTGGGGTGTTTGGCTGACAGACTGGTCGAAGTTGTCGAACAAGATTTTTCAGCTGAGCTCAGCTCAAGCCAGCGCCTACGGAGGCACCGAATGCGCATCTCGGCAGAGAGCTGCGGAATATCTAGGACTGCATGTCCTGCACGGCATGGTAGCTCACGGCGAGCTATAGGCTGCATCGCGGCTAGCGTAATTCTGACACAAATGCAAAGAGACGCCAGTGCCTTATGATGAATGATGGTTATGATGAACCAGAACTGAGATAAGATGATGCACCAACCAGTCCCGTCGCAGCGCCCCCGCGCGGCGCCCCGCGGTTGGCGCATCATCGGCGCGCAGAGCACAGCGTGGGTCGAGCGAATTAGCGCCAGCTGGGCGTGTACATAGGAACATGAGAGGTTCAAGTTGTGGTTGGCTGGGAGCGGCTGGCCCATGAGAATGGGGAATGGATTGACGGCAATACGCTTCGGACAAGAGCGAGAGGTTGAAAGATGTGAAGATGAATGTGGCAATGGAAACAACGCGAGCGAGATTAGGAGGGTGTGAGCGGCATGTATGCAACTGCAGGTTGCAGGAGAGCGACCATTACCCACGCACTCCTATGACGAGGGGTTTAGGACAGGCAGGAAGGCACGTTACTGGTGGTTTGTGTCCTGTATTTCGTCACAGGATTGGCAATTATTACACATTTGATGTATTTCACGGGCTACTATACTATACAGTATGTGCGGCGCCATCACGGTGCAGCGGCGAAGTTGGCGTCTATGTCGGCAGCGGGTTTTTGGAGGGGATGGGCGGGTTGCTATGTAAAGAGAGGGCGTGCATGGGAGAGTGGCAACATGCAAAGAACCACCCCAACTCTTTTTTTCTTTTTTTTTTTTTTCTCCCTTCCTTTTCTCCCAGTTCCGTTGCCATGTTCCGTATTAGAAGAAAAAAGGCTAGCTAGGAAGGGCATAGGCGAGGAATAATGTGCGACTTTGTCCGCAAGGGTCGGGTCAGTTAAAAAAAAAAAAAAAGACCTGAGTGGGGAGGGTAAGGTACCGTCGGCCGGACATATGCAAAGCCTGCCAAGCATGGCCCTTTCCCCTTACACGGACCACCCGAAGCCATGAGGTATGGGGCTGGCAGGAGCAGGGGGGCAGGATCCTGACTTCGGAGGGGCAGCCGCCGGGCCGTGGCGCATTTCTCTTTGTCGTTGACTGAAGCTTTCATGTCACGGTTAACGGCGAGTGGCCTGTTGAAACCTCCCGCAGCCATACATGTGCTCGGTCGCCTTTGCCCTCCCGGGGGTGGAGATGGGGGCGTGCGAGTTGCACAATGGGAGTTGCCCGAGAGAGATAGCGGATTATTGACCTCGATTGACGAAGCGGGACTACTGTGGACTGTGGGTTGTGGACCGTGGAGTGAGGCTGGAGCCAAGATGAGATGGATGGTGTTTTTTAGACGCCGTCCACACTTGTTGTTTCTGCCTCTTGATTCTCTTGGCCTTCAGTTATATAAACCTCCTTCCTCCCCTCCTTCGTTCCTTTTTTCCCATCCATCACTCATCCTCTCACACTCGATTGGACTTGACATCTCGAACAACAAATACCTCTCCGAATTTTATAAACAACACCACACAATCCGCCAAGATGTCGAACCTTCCCTCCGAGCCCGAGTTTGAGCAGGCTTACAACGGTGAGCTTCCTAGCGACATCCCAACAGCACCACTATCCGGAGTCTAATACATGTTCCTCCCAGAGCTCGCTAGCACCCTCGAGAACAGCAAGCTCTTCTCTGAGCGCCCCGAGTTCCGCACCGCTCTCGCCGTCGCCGCCATCCCCGAGCGTGTCATCCAGTTCCGTGTCACCTGGAGCGACGACAAGGGCAATGTCCAGGTCAACCGTGGTTTCCGTGTCCAGTACAACTCTGCTCTCGGCCCTTACAAGGGTGGTCTTCGATTCCACCCCTCCGTCAACCTGTCCATGTACGTGAGATGCGAAAGAAAAAAAACGATCAACAGATCTTCCCCTCCCAACCCCAAGTCCAGTGCTCCAATCGCGCACCAACGACTCGGTATCAATCGAGAATCGATATCTCTGTTATCATTTTCTGGCATCAGCTCGATGATAATGGTGGCATCGTTTTAGCATTGTTATCGGGCCTAGCGGCGCACCAACGAGCATTGGCTCTTTTACCTGACCCAATAATGCATCAATACTGACTGTGGCGCCTGCAGCCTCAAGTTCCTCGGTTTCGAGCAGACCTTCAAGAATGCCCTGACTGGCTGTAAGTCTCCATTTGCGTCCCAGCACTCTGTTTCTTATCTCCACCATTCCGACTGCCCCTCCCCCAACCCCACCATCGCGATGCATCTACTTGCTTTTTACGCATGGTGCTGTGAGCTTGAGAGAATTGCGCAACGCAACTCTTCATCCTCAGGCGGAGTAGTGCTCGCGGTGGCTGCATATTCACAACTGCGCGCACCTTTGATAAGAATATGAATGCTGACACAATGCGCAGTGAACATGGGTGGTGGCAAGGGTGGTGCCGATTTCGACCCCAAGGGCAAGTCTGATGCCGAGATCCGCCGCTTCTGCCAGGCTTTCATGAAGGAGCTCTCCCGCCACATTGGTGCCGATACTGATGTTCCCGCCGGTGATATCGGTGTCGGTGGCCGCGAGGTCGGCTACCTCTTCGGTGCTTACCGCACCATCCGCAACCGTTGGGAGGGTGTCCTCACCGGTAAGGGCCTCACCTGGGGTGGTTCCCTGATCCGCCCTGAGGCCACTGGCTACGGTCTCGTCTACTACGTCGCTCACATGCTTGAGCACGCTGGCAAGGGCACCTTCGCCGGCAAGCGCGTCTCCATCTCTGGTTCCGGCAACGTCGCCCAGTACGCTGCCCTCAAGGTAATTGAGCTCGGCGGTACCGTCGTCTCTCTGTCCGACTCCAAGGGTGCTCTCATCGCTGGCGAGGGAGCTTCTTTCTCCCCCGAGGACATCAATAACATTGCTGCTCTCAAGATCAAGCGCGAGGCTCTGACTGCTTTCGACCACGCCGGCAAGTTCACCTACATCGAGGGTGCCCGCCCCTGGGTCCACGTCGGCAAGGTTGACGTCGCTCTTCCCTGCGCCACCCAGAACGAGGTCAGCAAGGAGGAGGCCGAGGTCCTGGTTGCCAACGGCGCCTACGCCATTGCTGAGGGTTCCAACATGGGTTGCACCCAGGACGCCATCGACGTCTTCGAGGCTCACCGCAAGGAGAAGGGTGCCGAGGCTATCTGGTACGCTCCTGGCAAGGCCGCCAACTGCGGTGGTGTCGCCGTTTCCGGTCTCGAGATGGCCCAGAACAGCGCCCGCCTCCAGTGGACTGAGAAGGAGGTCGACGAGAAGCTCAAGGACATCATGAAGGATGCCTTCTTCGCTGGTCTTACCACTGCCCAGAAGTACGTCGAGGCCAAGGAGGGTGAGCTGCCCAGCTTGGTTGCCGGTAGCAACATTGCTGGCTTCATCAAGGTTGCCGAGGCTATGCACAACCAGGGTGACTGGTGGGAGGACAACTAAACGAACCACCACTCTACCAAGAAAAAAAAAGAAGAGGAAAGAAGAGTGAAGAGGGAACCAACAATATACCCCCTTGAGCAGGCCTCATAACAGCGCGAGGTTCTCCGTGGATCTACGGTTCCGCCCATCGCTTCCCGCCCTCGAAGACATCAAAAACGCGAGGGAATGAGAAGCAAAACAGTCGACTACTTAGCTTCTGTTTCTCACCCATGACTGTCACTGACATGATAAGGTGCATTTTGTGTTGGGCGTTTTTTTTTTTTTTGGCTTTGTGATAGACTTGAATGACTGATTTGTTAGTGTCTTAGCCTTTATTATTTAGTTAGTACGGGAATGAACAACGTACATTTTTATTATTTTGGTTTCGAGTGGTATAATTGTGAATATGTCTTTACTAGTTTTTTTTTTTAAAAAAATAAATAAGCGGTAGGCTCAACCAGGTATCCAGGAACCAGATCACAGTGAAACATGCCTTACTCTAGAAACGGAGTAGTTGACTTTCTTTCATTTTGGTTTGGTATCACATCACAACAACCATAATCATCTGATAGTTAGCATAAGCAATACGCTAGAGCCATCTCTGGTGATAATTTCAAGGGTGCTTGGCTACGCCGGACACTTTCCGTAAATCCTTGTATTTTAAACTGTCGGTTCACCGTTGAGCGTATTCGATGGAGTGACGGTAGTCTTGATTGTACGTAATGCCAATTCTATGTTTTTTTTCAGTCCACCAGAAGAAGCAGCTGCTTCATTGGAGACTAGGGGGTTGACACGGCCAAGACAGGGTAGTCTACCAATTTATGTCATGCCAGGTCAAGTGAGATCTCAAGCGATGCCATTGGTCGTTTCTCTCGGCAGATAGTTTGACCATACGCATCGGGGGCATACCCGTTTTTTTTTTCCAATGTCCCTCGCGGCAAATTGGCCGTGGTGTTTTTTTTTTTTTTTTTTTGTATCCGTCGCGGAGTCTCCAGGGCACCCCTCCCCCCGCATTTTGCGTTCTAGCGGCGCCCGGCACAAAGCCGTCCCGGAGCCCCGGTCCGCTAAACCACCCCCACAGACACCGAGGTTTAAATGGCTGAATCTGGGATGCGCGCTGGCCAGTTGCTGAGACGAGAAAGACCTCGGCCCGTTTTGGCCATGATGGCTTCGCGGGTGTCGAATTCCGTAAGCACAACCTCTTTTTTTTTTTCGGTTGTTTTTATAACGGTGCACATACAACAGAGTTAACAGCCAGGGGGTTGTTTTATAAGATTTTAATATACAAGACTAAACGGGAAAAAAGTTGTCGTGATCTGGTTTGCATCGATTGGGAACATCTAGGAGAGTATAAGAAAGCTAGCAAACATGGCTGGTCCTCCGCCTCTCCACGGTATCAAGGTCATTGAGTTTGCCGGCCTCGCGCCAGGTACGTTTTTATTCATATCTTTGTTTGCTTCCTCATCGTCATCTCATGATGTGAGAAAAAAAAAGAGGAAGGCGCGGAAATCGAACCTAAGACTGAACCCATCTCCAGGCCCCTTTGCCGGCATGCTGCTCGCAGACGCCGGCGCCTCGGTGCTCCGCATCGACCGCGCCCAGGCCGGCAAGTCTCACAAGCTCGGCAGCCAGGCGCTGCCGACCGAGGACATGCTCGCGCGGCACAAGGCCTCCATCGCCGTGGATCTCAAGTCGCCCAGGGGCGTGGCGCTGGTGAAGCGCATCGCGGCGACGGCCGACGTGCTCATCGACCCGTTCCGGCCCGGGGTGCTCGAGAAGCTGGGGCTGGGCCCGGACGTGCTGTGCAAAGCCAACCCGCGCCTCATCTACGGCCGGATGACGGGGTTCCGCCGCGACGGCAAGTACGCCGCCATGGCCGGCCACGATATCAACTACCTGGCCGTGTCCGGGACGCTGTCGCTGCTGGGCCGCGACGGCGAGAAGCCGCATCCGCCGTGGAACATCCTCGCTGACTTTGCAGGTGGTGGCGCGACGCTGTTCCAGGGCATCCTGCTTGCGGTTGTTGCGCGTCAGTCGACGGGCCGAGGACAGGTTGTCGAGGCCAACATGGTCGACGGCGCTTCATACTTGGCCTCGTTCCCGCGCATGGCCCTCAAGACTCCCACCGGCAACAAGGGCCGTGGGAAGAACCTGCTCGATGGCGGATGTCCCTGGTACGACACGTACGAGACCAAGGACGGCCGGTACATGTCCGTTGGTGCCCTGGAGCCCCAATTCTTCGCGGCGCTGATCAAGGGCCTCGGCCTAGAGGGCCAAGGATGGGAGAAGCGGCGCGCCGACGTCGCCGAGTGGCCGGCATTTCGGGATCTCTTGGTGAAGACGTTCCGGGGCAAGACCCGGACCGAGTGGGAGGCCATCTTTGACGGGACTGACGCCTGCTGCACGCCTGTGCTCGAGTACTTGGAGCTCGAGACGGAGCCGGGCCGCGAGGGGGACCAGCGTCCGGCCGTGACGCTGCGCGAGACGCCGATGCTGGCCGTCAAGCAGGGCGCCGGCCTCCAGGATGCGGCCCAGTATGGACAGGGCAGCGGCGTGCCGGGAGATGGATACGAGGGGTCGCCGCTCTCGCCGGGGTCCGGGGGGGAGCAGATACTGAGCACATGGATCGGGTGGCAGAACGGGAGGGATTATGAGGTCAAGGGAGGTGGACTGGTGCTGAAGGACGGTGAGACGTCCAAGTTGTAATGCGAATAATGGGGTCAGAAGTTCCGGTTAACAGGTATCATCAGCGAAGAGTTGTACAAATACAAGCATATGAGCAAGAAAATTTGGTCGAATCAACAATCATGCACATGCAATAAGACTATTCTTTTTCTTTGACACTTTGCGTACTGGGTTCGATTATGAGGTGAGGAACTGAAAACATCAACATGAAAGCCAAGGTCAGCACTTGTGGTTAGAAAGTAGAAATGTAAACTCTGTGGTATGGCGAGTACGAAACATGTCTGTTACTAGTATCTGCAGGTAGCAAAATAGGTAATACAATTAATAAGAGTAGTGTGTATATGGGACTCTATTGCCAGAAAAACGCTATTGTCTACTAGATCAAGAGCCGCCTAGTGACGGACCAATTTGTTTCCAAGTGTATGTAATTCGACCCTCCAACGCCATAGCATTTAAATCCCTTCTATCCATGCTTGAAATTTGACTCAAACCAGCGCTTGTGCATAAATATACCATCATAGAGGTGGCAACTCCTCACGGCAGATCGGGCACTGTAGCCGGAACCTCATCCATCCCTCTAAACAAGCACTATGAAATATATGGCGGCACGGTGTGACCATGTACAGTCGACGTGCAAAAACGCCAGCCACACCCGCGTCTTCGTCTTTGCCCGACACAATGGGCACTTCTAGAACCTCGCGACAGATGGCGCAGTCAATAGCACGGGTCGAACTACGCTTCTTAGTTTCATCGTCATCCGACCGGGCTGTTGTTGAACCGGATCCATCATCCGCCACCAAGCCAATAGGGAGACCGCCAGCTTCGATACTGTCTTCTCGGAGAATGGGGTGGTAGTCCCAAGCCTCCGGGGTCCAACCCGCGGGGATGCCAAAGCGTGGACCAACGACATCCTGGGCTGCAAGAATAAGAAGCTGCACCCACACCCAGCCACAGAAGAACGCAAATGCTCTGGGCTCTGGTTGAGCATAGAGGAAGTTGTCCTCTTTCACCCAAAAGTAAGCAATTGGTAAAAGACGCAGGATGGACTGTCCCACTACAAACGGCCATGTCAGAGCACGACGGCAGTTGCGCCTGATATTGCGGTGGATCTGAGGGACCCAGAGAGAGAGATAGACAAGGACGCAAAAGTTAAGGAAGAGAGAGCGGAGACTGGGGTACCAAGTAGAGGAGGAGATGGCAAGGAAGATGATGACGAGGGAAAAGAGGATAAGGCGACCGACGATCGTTTGAAATGACTGGGGAGGTTGGTTCGAAGTAGCAGTACGCTGCGTTGTGCCGCCGGTAGGAAGAGCAGCTGCGCCCTCAGCAATCTCAGCATCAATATCCTGATCAGACGGTATAATAACAGGTTGTTCCAAGCGTCGAGTGGGCTGTGTCGCTGTTACTGGAGCTGGAAGAAGCGGACCTGTTCCAGTAGGGTTGGGAGTGATGATGGCCGATGACACGCCGCTACTGGAGGCAGTGTTAGTGGTCGTGCCTTGGTCACGCTCTCGACGTGGACGAGTCTCTGGAAGCTGGACTTCCCAAATCTTTGCCAGAAAGCTACCTCCAATTGTCATGGAAAGGAACGCCGAGAACAGGAGAGCCAAGGTTGGTAAGAAAGTCGCCGCCGCCGACGAGACCCAAGTAGCTGCGGCAGTAAATGTCATACCGTCAACCATGACCATGATTGCGGTAGTCCAGAAGCTCACTCGACCCATAGTCGATGGCGTACACGATTCCTTCATCTGGTTCTTAAGCAGATTAACCTGCCCAAATACCACTAGGGCATAACCAATGATCCAGGCCTTGACCTGGTATACATGAACCTCTGTCTTCATTCCCATTAAATGATGGGCCTCGCCAGGCGGAAAGTCAGGGGCACCCTTGGACTCTAAAAAGAAGCCACAATCGGGTGAATAAATAACAGCTGACATTTGCAGCTTTGGTATCTTGGGAATGGGCGCTCCCTGCGGCGACTGGAGCTCAGACTCTATTGCTCCGAGTACAGCCTCCATCGTTTCCCTTGTCACTTCCTCATCCCCAAATCCAACACTATTTCCTGTTGGAGGATGGACTTGAGCGTACATTATGTACTCGCAGTGTGGCGACGGATTGGTCGTGTACATGGGGTTCTCAATGTCCGAGGTCCATGGCATTGTCTGATCAATGTAGAGGTTTTCTTCCTTTTTTGCAATCGTATGGGCCAGAGACTGGTTGAGCAGCCACTGGCTCGATTTGAAGAACTCCTCACTCGGAACCAGGTGAGGAAGGCCAAATATGCCTTCAAACTTCTCGCTCGTCGTAGTCAGGAGAATCACACCCCGGTCAGGCCAGTGGACACCCCATAGCCTCATTTCCCAATTGTGTCCAGAACCCTCAGTATCTTCGATTGTCGTAGTACCCTTCACACTGCGTATCAGGCCTCGAGAGGGGTGCGTGCCGTCTTCTGCGAACGGACCGTACTCACTTATAGTCTTGTTCGCATCAATTCGCAGCATCATCCTTCCAGACTTTCCAGTTATGTTGCGTGCCCACGATACTTTGTCTCCTATCCAATCCATACCAGGGACACTGTGAGTGAGGTTGTAGCTGGAGTATCCTCTTGGCACAGACCCTTCCCGTCGGACCCATTCTCCGTGAACCGTTCCAGATGCATTCATCCATATCGCATCTCCTTCGGTATCCCACAGGTCGTGCCCTTCGAGCGGTGGCATGGCATGGCGACTAAAATCCTTGCTTCTTTCCCTAAATCGCCCCAAATCCTCCCATGCAAAATTGTCCACTTCGCGGAACCCAGTGAGGTTCAGATATGTAGGTTGGGTTTTGGCATCACTATCGCGTGTCGGCGGGGCGAAATCGCCCCATTCGGAGGTGTTGAGGACGTCGAGGGCATCGCGAAATCTGAGGAGCCTCTCCGAAGCCAGGTCGGAGAGCGTGAGAGACCCGCTCTGGTACTCGCCGTCGGGAAAAATGAGCCAGATGAGGAAGAGGATGAATGCCAAGCCAGCAATGGGGTTCTGCGACTGCGGCATGCTGTATCAGCGGTGGTAGGAGCTACCGCAGCGACATCCTAGTTGAAACAGGTTCGATGTGCATGGGCGACGGCAATGGCAAGACTCGCGAGCATGCCCGAGCGTGGTGCGCGGCGTTGTGAAGCGGGAGCGGTTGTCGCGTGGATGGTTCGGGGTGACGATTAGCTATGCTCGTATAAGGCCAGGCAGGTCCCGCCCATGCAACTGTAGCACTCGCAGGTTGGCTGGCTGGCTGGCTGGGACGGAATGTGGCGGTACACTGGGGCTTGCGGAGATGGAGAAAGGCCGCAACCCGCCGTTGCAGCGCCGCTGCAGCGTCCTGCACAGTACGAATACGTGACGCCGTTATGACAGCAGCCAGCCCACCACGAAGCTGAGCCAACACCACTGTAGAGCAGGATACAATTGCTCCAGAGCCCCGATAACACACTCAGTTGTTCGCCGCGGGCTACCGTTGGAATCTCAGCACCTCATCTCCCAGCGTGCTACGAATTGTTTTCGTCTCGCTTCGGGAATATCAACCCCCCCACCATTCATCCCCCTTCCACATTCTTCATCAACTGAGTCCACACCATGGCTAGCAACGCCCCCGAAACGCCCAAGAAGAACCTCAGCAAACCAGAGAACGTATGTCTATCATTATCCCTTTGCCCATCTACCCACCGCCCGTTCGGCACTGCTATTTTGCCTATGCCTTCCACCGCCCGTGTTACAGGCGGGGAAAAGTGCACATGCCTTGGCCTCTTCAGCCTTGCATGAGAAACACTGCTGACTCGTTCCCAGGGGTCCGACGACGCCCGCGCCGACGTCTCGGCCGCCGTTGAGGAGCTCCTCAACTCTCTGTCTAACAAGTTTGCTGGTGTTTCGTCTGAGATTTTTGCCAAGAGTAAGTATTCACATCTATGCCAATGCCCCTCCTCATTTTGCTGACGCCGATTACAGTGGATGAGATGTCCCGAAGACTGGACAACTTGGAGGCTGCTCTTCAAGAAAGCAAGTCGAAGGAAGGTGGCTCCTCAAAGTAATAGCATTATTGTTCGGCTACCGTGGTAATTGGAGATTGCAAGGCGTTTAGGGCTGTCCTTTTGAACAGATGACTAGACATCACAGGGTTGGGGTTGCACTGGCTCATTGAGGAGACGTCTTGAGTCATAGCAAGGGCGAACTCCAAGAGCATATATATTCGTCACTGATTTTCATTTCTAATGCATCTCCTACTTAGTTGTGAGTTCCATTGTGCTATTTTACAGCTCCTCCTTGACATCCTCAACCTTCTCCTTGACCTTCTCAACAAAGGTGCGGAGGATGTTGGTCTTGGTCTGGATCTGGTCACGCTTGGCGGGGGCAAGGCCACCCTTGGACAAGATTCCGTCAAGGCGGGCAAGCTCCTTGGCAACGAAGCCATCGTTGGTGCTCAGCTTGTCGAAGACGCGGACGTAGTACTTGGCGTACTCAGTCTGGGCGGCATCCGTGATGCTCTCGGCCTCCTTCTTGACCTCAGCAGCAACCTTGGCAAGCTCTTCACCGCTGGTGTACTTGGTGACAAGGGCGGTCAAGGACTCGATGGTGCCAGCAATGTTGTCAAGCTCACCACCAGGGACACGGTGGGTTCCGGCCTTCTCGTTGATGTACTTGAGGAAGTCGGCCTCGGAGCGGCCACCCTGGTAGTCAACAGGCTCCTTTGAACCAGCAGGCCAGAACTTGATGGTGGGGTAGCCAGAGATACCCAGGCTCTTGGCCCATTCCTTGTTCGGGGGAGCATCGGCATCAACCTTGGCAATGAGAACGTTCTCATCGTTGGCGTAGTCGGTCGCGAGGGTCTCCCAGGTGGGGGCAAGGTTCTTGCAGTCTGGTCAAATTATTTATCAGCTCAGTCCTAGAAGAACTCGTCGTAGCAGGGAATTACTTACGGCCGCACCAAGGAGCAGTGAAGGCAATCAGAACGTTCTTGGCTCCACCAATGGCCTTGTTGAAGGATTCCTCGTTGAGGAAGGTAAGGTCGCTGGGCAGCTCAAGCTTCTTCTTGGGGCGAACACCGGTCTTTTCGCCAATGAACTCGGTCAGACTCTCGAGGTCACGGCCAGACTTGTAGTCCTCAGGCTTGTCGCTCTTTCCATCGAACCACTTGAGGGTAGGGAAACCCTGAACACCAAATCGCTTGCCCAAGTCTCGGTGAGCATCAGCATCGACCTTGGCGATCTGGACCTTGTCCTTGGCATGCTCAAGAGCAAAGGCAAGCTCCTCGTAGACGGGAGCAAGGGTCTTGCAGTGACCGCACCAAGGGGCGAAGAACTCAACAAGAGTGGGCTTGCCGGACTTCAGAACGACATCGTCAAAGGTCTTGGGCAAAAGCTCAATGACAGCAGACTTGGCGGCAACAGTAGCTGCCAGGGTGGCGAGCACGAAGCTCTTGATCAAAACCATTGTGAATGAAAAAGGTCCGACTGGAACAATTCACAAGTGTATATGAAGGAGAAGAAAATAAAGATGATGACCAGAGCGAATTCTCAACGCAGGAAGATGCAATCCTCCCTTTCATACGCCGCGAATGCTTGGAAATCAATGAACAAGATGCCAGCTTGCAGCCGCTTGGGGGTCTGGTTTCAAGCGGCCCACTGTGAGCCACAGTGCATGCAGATCAGCTCGGCGGGGGGGGCCTTGTGTGGCTGGTGACGGTGCCCCTTGCACGTGTGATAAGCAACTTATCGCAGCTCCTGACTAAGCCAAGCGCAGAGTTGGCCCTACCCTAACCGGATTTCCGCCCACACAAAAATCTAAACCACCAACCGCCTGAAGTTGCCGCGCCGTAGCAGTCACCATCTCACGTTTGCATCACCAACCCAGTACTATTCCGCCCTCAGTACGCCGCCATGTCTCACGAGAGTGTTTGGAACTCGCGCCCCCGTACCTACGGTAAGGGCGCTCGCAGCTGGTACGATTTTTCCTCCCATTCGCCGCCGACGACCGCTCGTCTTCCGACAACGATCCTGCCTGGCCCGTCCGAGAATATCGAAATACTAATATGGATTCTATAGCCGTGTCTGCAAGCACAAGGCCGGTCTCATCCGCAAGTATGAGCTGAACCTCTGCCGTCAGTGCTTCCGTGAGAAGGCCAAGGACATTGGTTTCAACAAGGTAAGCAGCGAAAACGATTCCGAATGCCCATCCACCCATCTCAACCGAGGGCAATGGGCCTCAAAGGACTGGTCGGAGGCTGACCACTTTTTGCGCGTATTCAGTACCGATAAACGATGTTTCAACGAAAATTCTCGGGTACGGCAGGAGACATGTAGGAGTCCAAAGAAGTTAAGGACCTCGCGAAAAGCATATTGAAGGGCGGCCGCTTGGAACTGGAGTTTTATGGCTTGCTTGGGTCTCGGGAAGATCGTGCGTCTGACGAACATCCTCCGGATAGACGAATACCATTGCATTGGACCTCACACCTCGTGCCTCTCCCCTCGCGCTCCGACCTTTCTCTTAACCCAATGGACGTGAGACGGACCTCTTGGTTCAATGCTACCCCGGCTAGTGATGGAAAAAATGGCCATGGGAACTAGACAGTTATCCATGTCTAGTGCCAAAAGGATGGAAACACAAAAAGTCAATATTTGCCCACACTTGACAGTCTGACATTGTGCCTCATCAAATCACCCGTGGAATTTTGTGATTCGCAAATTGCCAGTGAGCCGTTCTGAAAAATATTCAAAAAAAAAAAAAAAAAAAAAAAAAAAAGAGGAATTTTGAGCCAAGAAAATCGAACAAAGCTGTAAATGCTAGTTTTACACATGCTGAATTACTGCCTGTCCTGTTTTGTCTAAAATACATTCATAAAGACAACAGGAAGAAGCAGAGCGGAGATCTTTTAACCCCCCGGTCGTAGATATACAAGAGTTTACCAGGCTCAAGTGGGTGGATTGGCCTGGCCATATATGATCAAATACTTCGTACACTGTCCCCTTAATTTTCCCTCTTCCAGTTTTTCCCTTTCATTGTGACCAGACCGCGAGATTAACCCTCACGGCAAGGCCAACTCGTCATATAACCGCTTATTTGATAATGCGGGTGCAGAGACCAGTGGCGACAGTGCGACCACCCTCACGGATGTTGAATCGCTGACCGACCTCAATGGCGTTGGGGTGGGTCATGGTGACGACCATCTCGACGTTGTCACCGGGCAGGACCATCTTGGAGGAAGCATCGGCGGTGCCCTCGGGGAAGGTCAGGTCAATGGACTCATCAGAAGTTCGGAGGTAGAGCTGAGGTCGGTAGTGCTCCATGAAACCGGTGTGTCGGCCACCCTCGTCCTTGGTCAGGACGTAGAGGGAGGCAAGGAACTGAGTGTGTGACTTGACGGTGCCGGGCTTGCAGACGACCATACCACGCTTGATGTCCTCACGGCGGACACCACGGACGAGAAGACCAGAGTTGTCACCAGCCTGGGACTGATCACAAGACTTCTTGAAGGTCTCGATATCGGTAACCTTGGTCTTGATGACCTCGCTGCCCTTGCCGATAATCTCGATTTCCTCCTCACGCTTCAGAACACCACGCTCGACACGGCCAGAGACGACGGTACCACGGCCGGGAATGGAGAAGACATCCTCGACGGACAGAAGGAAGGGCTTGTCAAGGTCACGCTCGGGGGTGGGAATCCAGGTATCAACGGCCTCGAGGAGCTCATCAATCTTGGAGTTACCAATCTCATCTCGCTGGTTGTTAAGGGCCATGAGAGCAGAGCCCATAATCACAGGGGTGTCGTCACCCTCGAAACCGTAGGTGGTCAGAAGCTCGCGCATCTCCATTTCGACGAGTTCAAGCATCTCGGGGTCATCAATGGCATCGACCTTGTTGACGAAGACGACGATTCTCTGGACACCGACCTGACGGGCGAGCAGCAAGTGCTCTCGGGTCTGGGGCATCTGACCATCAGAAGCAGCAACGACGATGATGGCACCATCCATGTTGGCAGCACCAGTAATCATGTTCTTGATGTAATCGGCGTGGCCAGGGCAGTCGACGTGAGAGTAGTGACGGTTGTCGGTAGAGTACTCAATGTGGGCAGTGGAAATGGTGATACCACGCTTTCGCTCCTCAGGAGCCTTGTCAATGGCACCATACTCGAGGAAGTTGGCCATGCCCTTCTCAGCCTGGCGCTTGGTGATGGCAGCAGACAGAGTAGTCTATAGATGAAAAAGTCAGCTCGTACGACTCTCGAAATCAATTGAGGGCCGGTAAAACGCACCTTGCCGTGATCGACGTGACCGATGGTACCAATGTTAACATGGGGCTTGGTTCGCTCGAAGACTGCGTAAGATCGGTAGAGGTTGAGGGCACCCGAGGCATTTTGCTTCTTGAAGGCAGTTTGGAGAGGGTTAACCCGACCAGAGCTGAGGCCCTGGCGGGCAGTGCGCAGGAAAGGCGCAATGGATCGGAAAGCGGTCGACATGATCAATCAAGACCTCAACAATGCGGGAAAAAGTGCGAGTGGAGAGGGGAGGGGGGGTGGTGAGGCAATTCAGGAACACACAACGGTGCTTCTGGTGATATGATGCTTGGAAATTTTCATGAGCCCGCCGCTGGCTCGGTGGTGGTTTGTCCACTGCTCGAGTGGGGCAGTCAGTCGCTGGGATCAATGCGGCCATTCAGCATCCGTTCAATGCGGCGCTGGCTACTAAGCAATCACGTGGCACCGTGTTCAGCAAAAATCGGTGAAATCCAAGTCTCGACAGGCAATGAGCCGAGAGTGATGATGCATGTTTTGAGTGCTCGCTTGGCTCATATTTTGCGAATACATAGTCAACCGGCTATAGGGAAAGCCCTGTTTTTTTAGTAGCCCTAAACTTGTACTTTCCAGTATGCCTGGCAGTAATGTCCTTCCTGTCTGACCAATACTGTAGCTTAGATTCTCTGAGCCCAAACACGTGAAATCCAATGACGGGTGCTCTGATGTGAAGTCATACTGTCATCACCCCAGTACGGTGCCAATACGCCAATTGGTTCATATCAAAAAGCTGACTTCACTGTGATTTCCCGAATATTACCCATTGAGAAAACAGTGTGATGCTACCTCGCCCATATAAATAGACAGTCGACGCTGACACCTCGTCGAGATGCATCATTTCTCTCTGGAGTAGTGTCGCGGGGCTTCACCCTGAGCTTTCATCTCCTCATTAAAATCCAAGAACAATTTATAACCATGGCCGACGTTAATGCATCGCTGGATACTTGCCACGGTACAGATCGCAATCGTATGAGCGCCCTCTGATATATTCTACTAACTGCACATAGTGCTTCATCCCCGAAAGGCATCCATCAGCCTTGAGGTGGTGACAGATGAGGCGCTGGAGGCCCCAAAATCTCGACTGAACTGTGGCCCTGATCATCACTGCACTTGTCTTGATGAGGCCGTCTCGCACTTTGGCATCACCTGTCGAAATACTCATTGCACGTTGCCATCAAACGATGCCCCCAAATAGTAAACATGCGAGCGGGAAGCTTGTGTAGCAGTTAGGAGGGTTCTGGAACCAAGCAGGGGGACAGGCATGGGAGTGTCATCTTGGCTGCGTCAAACAAATGGATCTCGTACAGTGGAATCGCGCCTAGTGTCCCTTGAAACAGTCGCCTGGACAGTGCTGCATCTGTACCGCATCGCTGCCGTGGCGCGTTTCTGTAAATCGCCTAGGTCAGAATAATAATTCCGTGCGGTAAACGGTGTCCATCAGTGCAAGAATTTCTCATTTTAAAAGATTAGATTGGAGTCAGTGAGTGATTAAAAGCTTGCCAAACCCGGCCGTCCGGTTTGTAATTCTGATTGCCACCAGAGCATTTGCGCGCAGAAACGCCGGGGCCATCGGAGAAATCCACTCTGGGGACAAGGAGCCGCGCTATAAAAACTTCCAGCTCCAACGACACCTCTCGCGCCCTAGGCCTCAACATCGCCAACACCCGATTTCATTCTCTTACGGGCTCGTCTGACGCTGTTCGCCTAATCCTGCCTCCTTGTAATTGCCCCTCAGCACTCCGCCTCCTGAGATCAGCCACCATTCTTCGCCCTTAAGCCACGCCGCCTCACTCAGCTTAAGCGACGTGTACTCATTTGTCCTTGCGCATCCAAGTCATCTCGCCCAGGATCATCTGCATTGGTCCATTTAGTCCAAATCTCTCACCCTGAACCTGCGGACATTCACCAATCGCATTATTCGTCATGAGCTCAGAAAACCAGCAGCAGCAGCCCCTCGGCAACGAGCCCACTGAGCTCAATGTACTCGGCAAGCTGGCGGCGCAATTCTTCCGTTATGGCGCCAACGCTTCAAACAACCTATCTACATCCTTTGAGGCCATGGATGCCAAAAACTGGCTGCGCCTCGTCATGATTGTGGGCGGCTACATGCTGCTGCGACCCTACCTGCTGAAGATGGCCGGCAAGGTTGGTGTCCAGAAGATGGAAGAACAAGACGCAAAGGAAAAGGCCGCCAAGGCACAGATCTCACCCAATGAGCTTCGAGGCATCGTTGAGGAGGAACCGGAGATTGACACGGATGGCGATGGCACAGGCGCCGACTGGGGTCAGAAGGCTCGTGTGAGGCAGCGGGTCATGCTGAAGCAGATGCTCGAGGCCGAAGAGAAACGGAGACAGGAAGAGGATGATGATTCCGACAAGGACATTGCAGAATTCTTGGTCGACTAGGTTTGAAGTCGTCTGCTGGGGAGCAAAGCCCATTCACTTGGGTCTGTACCTGAAAATACAAATGATTTAATGAAGCACCAGAAATAATACAGGATTCGCTTTCGCCATCGACATCAAGCCCCCTGGTGCACAAATGTATAGAACGTATGCGGCCGTATGTAAGCTTGACAATCCATAATATGGTTGCATCAGTATGCTGGTATATCTGGTCTACTTTTCATCACTGCTGGCGGGCCGCTCGTGGGGACGGAGGTTATATTTTGTACTCTCACCGCAAATACAGTTTTGAAACACCCATGTCATGATCGACGTGGCTTCGCGTTGTCATCGCGCATACATCTGTAGAAGAATGATACCTGACGAAAGACATCTGATCACGCTGGCAGTCGCGAACACGCAAACGTAACAATACATGCTGGCGGTGACTCGGATGATCTTCATACCCACCCAAACAAGTGTAATACATGGTGGTATTCAGTGACAGGCATATCAAATTTTCACTTATCAGGGTTGCTATCCCGTGCCATGTTGCATTCCGCCGCTTTGCGACGCAAGGGTAGTTGGGAGCGAACAATCCGTTATGTGTATAAACATCATCCATAATGCTTGTCCGAGACTGCCCAACCAGCATCAGAAGCGCGTATCCGACAGGCATGGTTTAGTGCACGAATAGGCGGGTCGAACATTCTGCAACAGGGTCTAGGGGCCTCAGATCAAGTTCAATCCGACGGGAAGTGGATTCGTCAAGTCGACGCGATTGTGAGCCTTTTGAGAGCTATGGTATTCTTGGACTCAGCTTGGGCGACAACAGCTAAAGCACAGGCTCCGAGCCCAACGTTCCCACGGGAACGAAGTGGAAAAGCCGGGTGGTGCACTGCTGAGGCCGTAGATCAGAGTTCGGGCATTTACGTCAATGAAGAAGAAGAAGAAAAAGCAGTTTGGCGGTAACCTGTTTCAGTTGACAAGTGTCAGAGTGGCTGCATCATTTGCCCGATGGTGGATCGGGAATTGCTCGACCGTTGGGCAAGACTTGGCTGCTGCAGTCACAAGGCGTGGTCACCCTGCTCGGGCAGGGTCTCGTCTGTCTGGTGCAACATGCGCTGTTATTTGCCCGTCGCGGTGCTGGAAGCGTCCATGCAATTCCAGAGCATGGCCGCATTGGTGTGAGTCAGGTTCAGGTTCAAGGTCGCCACTGGCTTTCAAGGCTGACAGCACCGTCCACCAGGTCATTGGCGAGGTTGGCCATTGGGGCTCATGGCTGGTTAGTACGCTTGCATCGTGTCGTGCATACCTGTACGCATACCCACACACACCGGTAATGCAGCGACAATCGTACAATGTGCCGGCAGACAGCGGCCGTGACTTGCAAATGGGAAGCGGTGCCAATGCTCCGGTTTACTTGACTGGTCGCCTGTCACGTCGCAGCACATCCAGGTTTTGTTGTTGTCGTGGGCCCACGCCGCTGAGGGTCCAGGGTAAGCCCAGCTGCGTCCGACGTAGAGAGGGGCAACCTGGCGGGGCCGATTAGAGGGCCAAGAAGAGGGGCGATGTGAATGGATGCCTGTATTCGGCAGGGTACATCCGCTGGTGTTGGCCCGCGCGCGACGAATGAGGTACCCCGTTGTTGTGGTGGTGGGTGGCCCTATGTCATCCTCCCGCCGCTTGGGCGCTCAAGCTGCGCCTCCAGGCTCAAGTACTCTACCTTCTCGGCCTTCTTACGTCGCATCTCTCCTCCACCCGACTATTTGTGTGTTTTTCTTCTGTTTCTGTTTGATACCTGTCACCGGAAGTTCCACACCGTAGCCTGCTTTCTTTGTCCGGCGCCACATCATTTGTCGCCCGCCGCCACTGTCACCGTCACCGTCACCGTCACCGTCTCAAGTCGTCCACCGCCAGCCCTTGACTGCCTTTGCGACAGACCGGGCCAGGACGCACACGACCCAAATAAAGGGACCCAGCCGCAAAGGCTCCTTTGCGACCTGCTCCGGGTCGCATCGCCAGCATCTTGCTGCTGGTGCAATGCTTTGAGCTGCCAGCATTGAAATTAGTGGATTCGCAACATGGTCGAGTCTTTTGACATTCAGAACCTACTCCAGACGGGGTACTTTGCTACTTCCAGGGCTAAGACGCCCAGAGAGTATTGCTCCCGCCCCAAACTGTCTCAACCCAGCACTAACGTGTCGCCTGTAGACCATCCCCCGAATATAATATTAGTCGATACTCGCTCCCAGCACCGCCCCCGCACGAAATACCAGTCTCCCGGTCCTCTCAGGCACTGATACGGCGTCGAAGATTTTACCCACCTGCCCCAAGTGTCGAAGATGAGGAAGCGTCACTAAAAAGAGAACATGGAACTGCCCCTAGCGTGAGGTCATGGGACGATGACACCCCTTCGCGGGGCGAGGTTGAGCAAAACCCCATTATTATGGAGGTTCATGAATACAACCCAGAGCGCCGATTTGTTATTTTGACCGGGACACCTTCATCTGATGAAGAATCCGAGAAGAAACCAGATCCCAGGCCTGTACACGAACAAAAACGACCAGAAAACAGCACATATGAGACCAACACATATCGACGGCATGAACAAAGCCTAAGACCAGAGCCTTCGTCGAAACCGACTTCCTCTCCTGGTTCGGACAGCGAAAAACCCCGCCTGGAGAAGCGAAAAAGCCGGCAGGATCTCCCCAGACTCGAGACAGAATTTAGGGACGATCATTTACCTGAGAAATATCGCAATTACCCGCCCGTGAACAACAGTAGTAGATTCGAAAGCACCAGACCCGATACTAAGCCCCAGAGCAGTAGGCCTGAAATCAATCGACCAGAGACGAACCGATATGAAGGGAATCGAACGGACGGAAACCGATCAGAAGGAAACAGGCCTGAAGTTAGCCGACCTGAAATCAGTCGACCCGAGTTTAGTCGACCCGAGTTTAGTCGACCTGAAGTACCCCGGCCAGAAGCACCCCGACCAGAGGTGACTCGACCGGATGTAACCCGACCAGAAGTACCCCGGCCGGATGGAGCCCGTCCAGAAGGAGCCCGTCCAGAAGGAATTCGATCCGAAGGAAACCGGCCTGAAAGCAGCCGGCCTGGAAGTAGTCGAGCTGACAACCCCCCTCCTCGGCCACCCCGGCCAAATCTAGATCCTGCTGCGAATCCTGAGGTCATTAAACACGGTTCAAGCGGGCGCGAGAAGGCGTATCATGACTACAGTCAAACTCAGGCTAGCAACCGACAGTCACCAACTCAACGATCTCGTTCGACTCAACCCGATGATCGACGATTTGATGAAGGTCACACTCGTGCTTCATCTGCTTCTTCCGCAGCCAAGCGTACAACGCCTAACCTCGACTCTGGAAAATCGACTCGCCCTTCTTCTAATGATAGGATCAACGAGAGAGTCAACGATAGAGTCAACGACAGGGTCAACGAGAGGGTTAATGACAGGGTTAATGAAAGAGTCAACGATTCCCGCTATCGCACGGAATATGTACCACCAAGGCCTAGCAGAAAAGAACGGTCTCCTGAGTATGGAAGGCCAGAACGTGATGAACCTTCCCGGTCGTCAAAGCACCAGTCTAGGGATTCCGAGAGTCGACTCGCTGAGGAGCACCCTAAGGGTCCAAGAGAGCTTCAACCTCGTCGAAGGAAATCCATTGTTCATCAAGATGGACGAGAGTCTTTGCCTGCTCTGCCTACCCTGGAGAAGGTTGAAGCCCCGAGTGGGCCTCGATCTAGACCCAAAGGACCGACTGTTCCCCTATCAGCCGTTGCCCTGTCAGCTTCTGCAGTGCCTGCAATTTTGGATGACTTGGCTTCTTCTACTCGGGGCTCATCAACGTTTCCGATCTCCAGGGAGGAGAAGGCGCCAGCGCTTCCAGAACGCCCAAAAACCCAGCTTCCCTATCCTGTAGATGACGACCACTCACTCGATCCCTTTGATATTCGGAAGAAAGAATGGTCTGGAAGATCCGTCTACGGCGAAGACCCTTCCATTTCCATGCCAGAAATACCTTTGCCAATCCCCATTGGACCCGAGACGCCAATCGAAACTAGACCGGCGAGCATACCACCGCAGGGCATGCGAATCCCTCCCGCTGGATCGACATGGCAGCCTCCTGTATTCGAACCTGAAAAAGATAGCCGCCACCTCGAGAGACCAGCCGTTCCTGTTCGGCGAGTCTCGGATGGTGGCCCAGTTGCCGGTGCCCTGGACTTCCCTGAATGTCGTCGGAAGCATCCCGTGGCGGGCAAACTGGATTGGCTCACCCTGCCGCGATCTGATTTTAACATTTGCCCAGATTGCTATGCTGGAGTATTTGCCAATACCGAATTCCGGACCTCGTTCCAGCCTATGCTTCGACCTTCCGATAGGGCCATCTCCTGCGATTTCGGTCTCTCTCCTTGGTATCGCATCACTTGGCTGCTGACTCTGAAGCAAAACAAACGGGATTTGGGAATGTTCTATGACGTATCCAATGCCATCGCAGCTACTCAGAACTTGCCATGCCCTGGTGATAGAACCACAACTCGAAACTGGTCAGCTATCTGGAACCCGTATACGCGACGACTAATTTCGGACTTCACCGTCTGTCCCCAATGTGTCAGGGTCATTGAAGCCCTGCTTCCAAACCTTACTGGGATATTTGTTCCATTGGATCCTCGGTCGGAGCCTACAAGGGGAACATGTTCCATGCGATACAAGGACAAGCGAAAGCGCTTTGCGGCTTATTTCGATGCCATGGAAAACATTTCGGATCTGGCCCGTACAGAACGAGAAGAGCCGGATGTCCACCAATTGGCTAATGAATTGGAGAGTATGACGGCAATCAGTGAATGTCACGAGGACACACCTATCGGGAACGGTGCATGGCATTTTATGAAATATCTTCCACGATTTACCGTATGTGGTGAATGTTTCGAAGAGGTGGTTCGCCCTCGCCTAAATGACGACAATGTCATCGCCCGCAACTTTTACAGGAAACCAGAAAGATTACCGCTTGCAACATGTCAGCTGTATTCGCCTCGGATGCGGGAAATTTTCCAAAAGGCTTGCCGGTGGAATGACCCCAAGTACCTGGAGGACAAGGTTCTAGAAAGGATGGAGATTGAAGCCGACATCCACGACAAGTTGAGGAAGCTCGACAGATCCGGCCACGATGAAGATTGGGTGGAGCAGCGAGTAGAAGAACTGATTCAGGAATGGAAGAGGTGGGAGTAAGGACCCTGAGGTTTCAGGAGGTGGACAATAGAAGGGGTTCGAATGATGCATGTATACCAACACCGAAGCGATTTATAATGAGCCATGCGTTGAGAATGAGGAGAATGAGATTCATGATTCATAATTAGAATCTTTGCAAGCTCCTTCAAGTTGGATGCCACATGTACATAGGTACCCTAGTATGTAGTTGCACAGATGCCATCTAGATCCAAAGTTTAATTTCTTTGGTTCCCATGCTTCATTGAAGCACACATTCGAGAGGTTAAACCGACTTCTCAATTTACATTCCATTTGTTTATTTAAACTGGCAGTTGCTTTATATCATAGGTGTGAATGCGAAACACGTACCATATTTGATTATATTTATTCATATTCTAGATGCCTAACTTTTTTTTTCCTTGTTGAAGGCCCTTCTTGTTTTTCCCTGATCGGCCCCATTTGCTATCAAAACCTTAGCGCTGGTCCTTGGGCCCAGGTGCATGATGCGAATCACGTGACCCACAAAAAAAAACCTAGGTTCTCATTCACTAAACCCTGGCCTCGGGGGATTTTTCGAAATTCATCAGCAATTTTTGACGCCGCCCGACAATCGAGGTAAGACGCTGCCTTCTTCACCTGGACAACACCCAAACCTCCTGCGACGGTACTGACTAGATACTCTCTACCAGGTCCAAGTCTCACCTTCACAATGGCTTCGCGACCTACCGTCACTATCATCGGCAAAGATGGTGCTCCCACTGGAGCTACCCACCCCATTCCCGCCGTCTTCACCAGCCCGATCCGACCGGACATTGTCCAGCAGGTTCACACCGGCATCGCCAAGAACAAGCGACAGCCTTATGCCGTGAGCGAGAAGGCTGGTCACCAGACCTCTGCTGAGTCCTGGGGAACTGGTTAGTGAACAATTTTTTTTTGTGTGCAACTTTTTTGATTTTGGCGATGGAGGGGCTTTTTTTTGTGGGATGGAAATTTGCAGGGCGACATCGACAGCTTCTGGGAGGAATTCTGCTACAGGAGGACGTTCAATCTCACGCTGGACTCGTGGCTAACATGGAAAACTCTCAGGTCGTGCCGTCGCCCGTATCCCCCGTGTTTCTGGTGGTGGTACTCACCGTGCTGGTCAGGCCGCCTTCGGTAACATGTGCCGATCCGGTCGCATGTTCGCTCCTACCAAGATCTGGCGCAAGTGGCACGTCAAGGTCAACCAGGGCCAGAAGTGAGTTCTTCTCGAAAATTGGAACGCTGGATTGCGAAGAATATATCTAACCTGTGAAAATTTAGGCGCTACGCTGTGGTCTCCGCCCTCGCTGCCTCTGCTGCCGCTCCCCTCCTCCTTGCCCGTGGTCACCAGATCTCCTCCGTCCCGGAGGTTCCCCTGGTCGTTGACTCTGCTGTCTTCGAGAACGCCGCTGTTGCCAAGACCTCTGCTGCTCTCGGTCTCCTGAAGGCTGTCGGTGCCGGTCCCGACGTTGAGAAGGCCAAGAAGTCCAAGAAGCTCCGTGCTGGTAAGGGCAAGCTCCGTGGCCGCCGCCACCGCCAGCGCCGTGGTCCTCTCGTCATCTACGATGCCGAGACCGACGGCAAGGAGCTCGTCACTGCTTTCCGCAACATCTCCGGTGTCGAGACCTCCCCCGTCACCGCCCTCAACCTCCTCCAGCTCGCCCCTGGTGGTCACCTCGGTCGATTCATCGTCTGGACCTCTGCTGCCTTCAAGGCTCTTGACGAGATCTACGGCTCCACCACCGAGCCCTCGGCCCACAAGCGTGACTTCCTCCTCCCCTCCAACGTCGTCTCCCAGGCCGACCTCACCCGTCTCATCAACAGCTCTGAGATCCAGTCCTCCCTCAACGCCCCCAAGGGTGACGCCACTACCCGTCGCTCTGCTGTTCAGAAGAAGAACCCTCTTAAGAACAAGCAGGTTATGCTTCGCCTGAACCCCTACGCCTCCGTCTTCGCCAAGGAGGCTCAGAAGAAGCAGGAGTAAATTTCCCCCTCACTGGGTGTGCAGTGAACATGGAAGAATAGGTGGTGGGTATAGCATGGTTTGATATCGAGGCGCAATGGCTTCTGGAAGGTTGAGCTCTTAAAAAATGAACAGAGATTTGACTCTTTATGAAATCCGTTCCGTTGGCATTCAGTCTCTGAGTTCCATAGACCTATGTTGTGGAATGCACCATATGTCTTCCGTACCGCATTGACCTCTCGTGCTATTGGTGATGTAAACTTGTGCAACTTGATAATTCCGCCGTGAGCTCTTCTGAATCAACCTATAGTAGATCACGTATCGAATAAAACAAGAGGCTGATCTCGAGGCTATACGTTAACCGATGTTGGATGAGGCTAAAACCAAGCTCCACAAGTCGAAGAATCTCGTTGCATGATGCTAAACCAACTTCGCATGCAAAGTCTCCAGCGTACGCCCCATCACTCGATTGCGCCATCGAAGCGACCATTTTCTCATCCCTTACGCTGCTGCCAGGGGCCAATCACACAACGTAGAGTAAGCAGGCATGGAGTAAGATGAGGATATTACCTCGAGGATTTACCCGCGATCATGGTTATCATCGGCCTTTGACTATGGTGTCTGCACACTTGGCCAAGTCTCCTCTTTCAAACGTGGGATGTCACATCCAGCCTTGCATTCTTTGGACGCCACGACTGGCTGGTTTAACCTTTTTATTTCATTTGTTTAATTTTCATCATGTAACTACTATCTACAGTGTCATTTTTCCTTATCATCAGGGCAGCTGCTTGACCAGCTCCTCGATCTTGGAGACCTCATCGATCTTCCAGAACTGCTGGAGAGCGTTGGCATACCTCCTGGAGCCGTTGTCGATGTTCTCGTCGCTCTCGGCGGCGAAGCACAGGCGCACATACTGCCAACCCTGCTCGGCCACGATCTCAGGAGTGGCGCTGAACATGGTACCAGGCGAACCGAGGACGCGGTGGGGAGCCTGAGTGGTGAAGATCAAGAAGGCCAAGGCCAGGGTTGGGCCGTCGATGACGGGTGTCTCGATGCCCTTCGAGCCGAAGAGCTGGTGGTTCTCAAAGTGCACCTGGGCCCAGATGAACATGCCACCTCGGGGCCAGTCGAAAGTGAGGATGCGCTTCGTGGGATCATCGAGCTGGTATGTGTTGGCTTCCAGAATGGAACACATGAGGTTCATGCGGCGCTCGTACTCGCCGCGCAGACCAGCGAGCCAGCGGACCCAACCATCGACCTTCCAGCCACCAAAAGTCGATTTGTCAGCCAAGGAGAGAGCGTCAAAGGCTTCGACAGTTGCCGCGGGCTGAGGTCCCTTGATCAGCTCGGCAATCAGGGCCTGAACGAAACCCGAAGGCTGTGATGTGGTGGCTTCTGTGATTCTTTTTTTCCCCTTCTCGTTAGTTCCCGTTTGCGCCTCGTGCTGCTGAAAAGACAAATGCTTACCGTGTGAAGCGCTCGATAAAAGCGGGTTGCGCAGTGATCCAACCGAGTCGACAACCCGGTGCGATCGTCTTCGAAAACGTATCCAATCGAACAACTCGACCGTCAATATCGATGTTTAAATAAGAGGGAACAAGAGAGTCGATGAACTCAAACCCAGACTTCTTGGGGAACGAGTACGGCTCGGCGGGATGAACAAAGTCTTCCCTGCGGATCTTGGCCTGCTCGAATGCGGCAGACGGGAACTGCAGGTACCAGTAGGGTTCGTCCTCGATAATCAGGATGTCGTACTCCCTGGCCACTGCGTAAACTTCCTTCTTGCGCTCAATCGAAGAGACGCCACCGCTGGGGTTGTGTCCCATGCTGCATCACACATGCGGTTAGTTTCACGCGCCGTCTCGTTTTCAACATTCCTCACGTTTCAGGGAAAACTGGCACGACTCACGATACGGTATAAAGAAGATGGGGTCTACGGCCTTGCTTGGGATCCCAGTGCTCGAGCACATCTCGCAAGCCTCCCGGGCCTTCCGCAACGAGACCCTCATGATCCAGTCCAACGGGGACGATTTGAACTCCCAAAGCCTGGGCCTGCGTGAGCGTGTTGCCAAAGGCAAACGTCTCTGTTATCAGGCCGGGACGGTCTTCTACGTTGTGTACGCCCTCGTACCAGGGGTCGATTGTAAGGTTCAGGACCTTGTGGACACCATCTGTGTTGCCATTTGTAAAGATAATCTCAGGGCCATCCTTATACGGCACGTTGGGGTGGAGCACTTCGCGAGTGAATTGGCGTATAAATGAGAACAGCGGCGGGTAACCAGCAGCCAGGCCGTATTGCAGCGACGTACAAAGATCCAGCTTCAGGGTAGGGTCAGGCTGCTCGAGGATCTTTGGGATCGTAAGTCGTTCCGACGTAGCTTCAAAATCGGGGTTTGGCAGGAGCCCGTTCTCATTAGCGCCAGCGATGCTGGAAGTGCCATTTGCGCGCTTCTCTGGGTAGTTGGGCGATGGCTCCCATCGATCGGCCTTGGAGACCTTGGCCTCGAGCGTATCATAGGGAAAGTACTTCACATTTGGCATGCCTGGGCGGTTACCAATGTACAACGTTAGCACCTTGTAGCTGGAAGTTGTCAAGCCGCCAGTTCATCAACCAAAAACGATCCGACTCGAACCACGTCGCTGGCCCAGTGGACACCAGAGTTTCGTGGCGCCGCTTGGTGTGCCCATCTGGTGTCACTGGTGGGGGCGTTGAAGGCATACGCAGCAGTGTTGCACAGGGGAAAAAACGCAGGAAAACGTACCGCCAGAGAAATTACTAATTCCGGGAATCCGAGAGAACTTGTAGAAGGCCTTGATCTTGCTGGCCTGTCGGTTCTTGGCAATGCGAGAGAAGTGGTGGGACAGGTCGAGGGGCTTTGGCGGCGCCCACGACGCCGAGCCGTCGGCCAATGCTGAGGAAGCCGTTGGAGCAAGCTTTATAATCATGATGAAACTATGGTGTTTTGAGAATGAAGAAAAGACTCTCGATTCTCTCCGCGAAGGTCTTTCGAAGATACCTTATCTCTTTTTGTTATCTACTCACCAAGCAGCACTGCAGCAGGGGTGGGAGGTTATGCCCGATTGCGGCATGGAGTCCGCCATTACAAATCGATGCATCCCACAGTTCCCGCCATAATTCTCCAAGATTACAACATAGATGCACCATCTGCCAACCCCATATTCCCCCGGACTGCGCGGTGGGATGCGACTGCCGCGTTGCGCCATGCGATGGGATTCTTAGCTAAACGTCGGAGACGCCTGAATTTTAGAAGAGAAGCGTAGTCGGAATGCCTTCGCCCTGCACGACTCATCACACTGCCGCGTAGTCTCTCGATGGGTGTGCGCGGCACAGATATGATTGGTCGTAATTGGCTTCCGGGAGATCTGAGTAAATCTATTTAATTACCTGATCTCGATCAAATCATATCAGTGCAAAAAAAAATAAAAAAATACACTGGTTGCCCAGAAATACGGAAGAAAAAAAAACAAGAGTAGACTGCCCCAAGGGTATACTAACACTAAGCCGTAGTCCAAAACAGATTTTCATCCACGTAACAAATATTGCCTCCCACCCCCCCTCTCTCCTCACCAGGGTTGTACCCGAATCATCGGAGCACATGAAATGTCGTGATCGTGGTTACCTCTGACACTAAACCGCAAAATGACGAATATGGTCTATTCCACGACAGAGAATGGTATCCAGTGCTAGGCTAGGAAAAAGCTTATTGCTGCATGTCATCTGACCAGATTCCTGGTTTATATTGGAAGCCGAGCTCCCCAAGAGTTTGAGCTGCACATCCCGTCTGTTCAAATCGCGCTTTGGCCTGAAGAAAGACGGCCCGCTGCCACATCAGCTCGTCGTCCCACCGCGGTGGCACCTTGGCAGGCTGCTTCGCCGTCATGACCCAGTCGTGGAGAGCGTTAATGTAGTGGCCGTCACCGAGGGGCTCGAAGACGTGGATCGCATCACCTTCCCGTTGAAGCTGCTCTTGGCTCCACGCCTCCATGTCGTGTCTCGGTGGCAACTTGATGTTGTTGGACCAGACGGCCGAGAAGGCGGCGGCCTGGCTCTCGCAGAGGGGCCACGGCGCCGCCTTCATGTTGAGGCCGGGGAAGACGAGCGTCGGGTGCTGAATCGAGAAGAGGTGCTCGTACAGCCCGTGGATGCCTCGTCCCGAGGAGATGAGCTTTTGGCCGCCGAGTTGGGCGAGGAAGGGGAGGCTGTACAGAAAGCCGGTGCAGAAGACGATGGCGTCAATGTCCGTCTCGACACGGCCATTTTTGAAACGAACGCCCTTCTCCTCCACCAGGAACTCGTCGATTTCGGCCGTTTCTTCACACCCCGCATGGGCCAGCCTTTCGGGGGAGGTGGGATGCCGAACGGACATGAGGGCCGGCCTCCTGCACTGCTGATTGATCTGGAGGGCAATGTCGAGGCCGGACGGCCCGTTGCCGACCACCACCACCTTCTGGCCAGCGAAGGGGTGCGGAGTCCGGTACTGCTTTGAATGGGTGATGACGCCCGGGTAGGCCTCGGCGAACTCTTTAATGTTCTTGATGTCAGGGACGAACGGCGTGTTGTAGTGGCCGTTAGCAACGACGACGGCGTCGAATGTTTCCGTAGTAGTGGCCCCGGCGATGTAAGATTCTGCTTCCACGTCCCACTTGTCGACGCCGTCCTGGGGATTTAGAGAAATGCGATTCACCCTGTGGCAGAAGCGGATCAGATGCCGTATGTCCTCGGCGTATTTGATCAAATAGTCCTGGATCATGCTACGCTCAGGGAAAAGCTTGGCACTCTCGGGGAATTTCTGGCAGGAGAAGCGCATCACATCCAAGGTGATATTGGCGTGAAGGTCCTCGTACATGGGCGAGGTAAAGGTGGGTGGTGTATGGGGTGGTATATGGGCGCAGAGGCGTATAGGCTCATCGGGCGGGCAGAAGGGGTCCTCCTGAGGCACCCGACAGAAGCCCGGGGCGAGGCCGGAATAGTTCCAGATTCCACCGACCTGGTCCTGCTGCTCGAAGACGACAACATCTTCAAAGGCGCCCTGCGCACTGAGGTATTTGGCGGCCGCTAGCCCAGCAGGGCCAGCCCCGACAATGGCCACCTTCTTTACGCTGAAGGATGCCGGTTGGTAGGAGCCCATTTTTGCGTGCGGTTTCCGCCTCTACTCCAGCCGTTGAAGATGTGAAGAAAAAAAAAGACAAACTCTAACTTATAAATGGCCAAATACACGAAGAAATCCCGACGCCTCCCAACGCGGCCTACTCCTCCTCTCACTCTGACATGGCGAGTGGGGAATGGAACAATTCCTGCTATCGTGCACTCACTAACAAAGTCACTTCGCAGCTTCATCCCACGCTCGCGGTCCGCCAAAGCCGACCGGGGCCGATGCGCGCTATGCCGCATTGGCCGCAGACCACGCACACCGCCTTTCCCTTTTGGACAGTTCTGCCATGGCTGCCCAGGAGCTTTCTCGCCGGGTTCACAGCTTCACAGCTGGACGGCGATGCCTGAGATTTCGCAAACAAAGGGCATTCGAAACCAACCCGCCGCGAGACTGCACTCACCGACGCGATGTGGCCGCCGCCCTGACGCACAAACAAACCCTTTCTAATATTAATCACATGAAACCTCCCTGAGCCACCTTTTTTACATTTTTTGCAGCCGCGCGCCACATCCCATGACCTGCACCTTTCAGAATACTTCCCCGCGACCGCGCTCAGCTCCTGCTACCGCTGCAGAATGCCCGACAACGAGTCACTACACGAGGCGCTTCGCGCTGCCGAGCCAACGCCTATTGCCCAGCTGAGCCCAGACCTGTCCGACCAGACGACGCGCGCCGTGGACGGCGCCGTGACAATTACATGGCCTTTTAGCATCGTCACCAAGTCCATCGCATTCATCGTGGCCGAGCGCGACTTCCGACTCCGACGCGAAAAAGGTCAGATTCGCATTCGGTTCCATGGCGCCGCTGCAAAGGCCATCACGGATGCTTCAGTGGGAGGCGGCGACGAGGTTCGCCTGGGCTTGGTTGGTGCCAGGTGGGAAAAGAACGAAAGCAACACCCAGCTCGCTGGAAGTACCTTGGAATGGCAACTCGAATACACCAATCGCCTGGTCTTGATAATTCGGGGAATCGACTCGCAAGAAAGGGTGGTGGATGTCGATGTGTCGGATACAGATGCGGAGACTGCGAATGGCCAGGCGGATACGATGACTTCTCTCGATGAATCGCACACTACGTCTAACCTCGAAATACCGCCCACAGATTTGTCGGATATTTTATCGTCCGCTAAGCGCCCGGCCCCAGCGTCATTCGAAACTCAAGAGTTTGCTTCACCAGCCTTCATCAAACGTGCCAGGGTTTCGTATGGCTCGCTATTCGAAGGTGGTTTGGACATATTTGATGAGGACGTGGGTCGGAAGGGTAAGACAAAAAGGAAGTCCCGCTTCAGTTTGCCTGCAACTACTTGGAGGTACAGCAGTCGTTCGCCTAGCCCTGAAGACGAATCAGAACCGGAGCCGGAAACCGGGGAATCAACTAGAGTGAATGGAGTTGACTCAGGGGCGGGCAAGGAAGGTCGTGTCGACAAGAGGCCCCAAGCAACAGAAGACGTGCCTATGAATACGCCACCGCGACCTGTCATGGTTGATGAAGGATGCCAGACTATGGAGGTTGACTTTACTCCTATGCATAGTGTTCAGGTTTCAGCCGAAGCCCGTTCAACCTTTGCGTTCCCCTATGCAACCCCGACACCGCTCCCCAGGACAAAACCGATTGATCCCGAGGATGTGGTTTTAGATCACTCACTGCAACTTCAAGTTGATCCAGTTGAGGGCGAGCCAGGTGCAGGTGAAGTGCCTGCTGGGTTTTTAGGTCAATCAGCTCACGGGGATAACGGGTTAACTTTTGGCTTTGCAACCTCGCAACCCATCATCTATCCCACCGTGCCTAATATTTTTTCGGCACCCCGTAGCGATGAGAGCCTGCACGAATCCATTCATGATATCCCAGTTTCTGAGAACTACCCGGCGTCATTCCTCGATAACTCGACCTTGGCTACGCCGGCTGTTGACACTCACCCAAGTCTATCACCTAACGATTCTCCAGCTCCAACAGAGCCTCACCCTTCGGAGCAAGTAGGCACTCCTTTTCAAAATGACGCACAATTCTACTCGCCGTACCATGCTGCATCACAACCTCCACCAAGCGCTTGGGCAACGGTCCCGTCTGCTGCACTGTCATCTGCTGACGCGAGCAATGTCATGGATAACGACGTGGAAAACGACATGGAAAACGATATCAACAATGATCTAGACAATCCCGTTGAGATCATGAGTTCTTCTCCCGTCAGGGATCGTGACGCGAGCGAGGATATTCCTTCTTCCCCCTCTGAGCGAACAGGCCTTACCTCTGTTCCTCCACACTTTCGACGTCAGCCATATGCGGCGCATGCAATGCCCGACACCCTTCTGGAGGAGGATGAAAATGCGATAGGACAGGAAGAAAGCGCGGACGAGGCTAGCGAGGAAGAGCAATACCAAGATGGGGGTGATGAGCCTGGCGATGACTACGACCTCCGAAACTACGATCGAGCTCACGACGATGATGATGACGCGGACGGATCTGAGGAGGACCAGGATCCAAGCCCGGATGATCCCGACGCTCAAGCTATTAATCCTGAGGAAGAAGAACTTGAGGAAGAGGAGCTAGAAGAAGAAGAGGACGATGATGACGATGCAGAAGTCGCAGTAGAACAAGAATATGAGAGTGATGAGGAAATGGATCCGACCAGAGCTGTTGGATCGAACGATGATCAAGATGAAGATGATGGTCAAGACGAGGAAATGGAGGGCGATGTTACAGGCGAATATTACTCGGATGAAGGGAGCTACGAAGGCGATGAGCTTGCGGGTGGCGAGGAATACGACGAGGATGAGGAAGAAGACGACGAAGATGAAGAAGTTGCTCATCCGCAAGCATCTGCGGATCCTGTGGTTATCGATCTAATCTCTGATTCGGAAGATGAGAATGAGGTTGAACCAGAACCGACCAAGGAGCCAGAACCGACTGATGAACCAGAAAAACCCCAAGAGACAGATCAAAAGTCTGAGGCCGATGAAGCCCCAAAAACGCCTGCAGAATTGGAGCAACCAACCGCTAGCAAGGATACGGCAGCAGAGTCAATTCCCGAAGATTCTGCCAAATCAAGCGAGCCCAAACCATTGGATGATGTTCCACAAACGGTTCAAGATGCGAAGTCGGAACCGACTGCTTCAGAAGATGCGAATGTTGCACCGCCAGATGAGATGGAAATCGATGCTCAACCAACAGAGCCTTCTACGGCAGCATCCATCACTAAAGATGTCAATTTGGCCGAAGCTGATGATCAGGAGAGCGAGAAAGATGACATCATCCAGACATTGTCAAGACAAACTCCGTCGCCTGAATCAGCAGAGAAGGACCAAACGCACGAACTAGTTGAGGAACATGAATCACCGACTAAATCCCCTGATGTCGACATGGGAGCTACAAATGTACCGACTGAGGAGTCGGAAAACGAAATCAAAGAAAAAGGGATTGCTCAGCAGGTCGAAGATGCTGGCGCCACGACTACAGCACCGACAAAATCTCCTGATGCCATGGACGTGGATGAGACAGAAGACGTGGGCGAGGCAGAGATTGATGATTCAACCGCCACAGCCGACAAAAAGGCCGTCGACACAAACGATGGTGTCAAAGAAGTCGAGAATGCAATTACAGAGGACTCCTCAGCAGCAAACGAGGGTCAAGGGGACGTAAACGAGGCATCGGCATCTGGCACCCCAGGAAATGGCGTACAGCCACTACCCATGTCTAACGCTCCGGCTCAGGAGATCGAGCCCAGCCAAGGAGAGCCTGAATCCACCCAGGAAGCGCAAGGGCAGGGACGAGCCGAGTCCCCTGACACCACGATGCAGGATGCCTCGCATGTCGAGACGGCAACCGAGACTCGATCGTGGCAGGCAATCAACATGCCTGAAACGGGCACCGGCGAGGTGGGGGTTGAAGCAAGCAAGTCTCAGCAGTTGGTTCCAGATGGCCAAATGTCACCCCCTGCAACCCAGGCATCTCATTCGCAGCCATTGCGGGAGGTCGGTGAGCCCACGCTTTCCCAGGCGACTTCTACATTGTCCAACCTGGAACACGACCATCTGCCCACTCCCGGAGAAACACAGACCGATGAGGCCGAAATGGCGGAGAATTATCACCTCACCGATCATGGCAATGGTCAGATCGACGAGGATGATCTTAACCCAGAAGATCAGATCATGGCGGAAATCCAGCAGCATTCCCCGACAAAGCCCAGCACACCGTCGCCACATGCACACCCTGCCACATCTTCGCCGGCAGCCTCACCTGAGCCCCAGGATGCGCTGACCGAAGCAAGCGTCGAACTGGTGTCGACCGACACCATTCAAGCATCTGATGCTCTTATTACGGTCAAATCTCTGCGCAGCCGAGGCCACGGGTCAGCAAAGTCGAAATCATCCGATATATCCCTGGTGGACCCAAATCTCTCATTGGCCAAATCTCCAACATCACCCACGCCGAAAACCCTGCGCATTACGCGCAGCAAGTCAGACCAAGTAGACCCCAGCATCAAGCTGGCCAGAGCCTCGACCCATGCGGCTGGACCAAAAGGTAAAGGTCGAGAAAGCGATGTCATAGATGAGGCCGACAACAGCCCACCGGCCAAGCTGCGCGTCTCGCGAAACAGGGCTGACCACATCGACCCGAGCATACAGCTGGCAAAGGGACCGGCTTCTTCCACACGGCAATCGCGGCGTTTGGTTACTCCAGAGTCTAAACACGAACTTAGCGCAAGTTTCCGTGGGCCGGCGCAGAAAGCCAGCACACCGGACACGGCCGTTTCGGCGCCGCTGCAATCGCCATCAGTAGCCGGGTCCTCGGCGGCGCCCGAAGATGAAAATGTGGGTACCGTCAAGCTTCAGCTGTTGAAGAGTCTCCGGACGGGCCTCCCGGACTGCACGTCGCTTAAGATGCTCCGGAACTCGCTCAACCAGTCGACGGACATCATCGCCGTGGCCACGACGACCCCAGCACTGCCGCACCGGCCCAAACACGGGCCCAGGGACTACATGCTGACGCTGAGCCTTACGGACCCGTCAGTCGCTCCCACGGGGGTCTCAGTGGCCCACATCTTCCGGCCACACCAGGCCTCGCTCCCCGTGGTGCATGCGGGCGACGTGGTGCTCCTCCGGCGGATGCAGGTGGCTTCGATGAAGGGACGGGGGTTCGGGGTTCGTGCCGGGGATGCCTCGGCGTGGGCAGTGTTTGAGAAGGGCGACGAGGAGCTGCTCCCGCAGATCAAGGGCCCTCAGGTAGAGGTGACCGAGAACGAGCTAAGGTACGTTGAAGGGCTCCGGCGATGGTGGGGTCTATTGGACGACAAGTCCATGGAGAAGATGGAGAGGGCAAGCCGCAAGGTGTCCGAAGCAGGAAAGGAGGATGTGAAGTGAGATGCTCGAACGGGATCAAGGATCATACGAATTTACACCATGTGCCAGAGACGGATACAAGGAAGGCACCGCGTACTCGACTGTACATTTTTTTGTCCAATTTTTTTATTACCTGTTTTGAAGTTTAATCACATGTATGAGTCACGAAGATGGGCGAAAGGAACAGAGATAAACTAAAAAAGATCAAGATGCAAGATGGGGGTCATGGCGAATGCCATCCTTGCAGGGCGCATCTCGCAATTGATACCTGATTGGTACCTTTTTTGTACGAAGAACGGCTATAGCTGATACATGCCGAGGCTTGTGATGATGAAATTCTATGAGCAATAAGCTGGCCTGGAGCTGAGGTGAGCGTGGGAGCCATCTGCATATACAAGCCGAGCTGAGCCGGTATCGGCATCTCTTTTGGGAGCTCTGACTGTATTCACTTCACAACATATTTGCGAGAATCCCGCCTGAGGCTCAAGGTATAGGTGTAGTCAGTGACTCGATGCCTCGGCGAGCGGGCTGGATGAGCGGATGTCTCCCACACGCCTCGGTAACGATGCTCACAGGGAGCTAGGGCAAACGGCTCGAGCATCTTTTGTGGGCTCCCTTGTTATTTGGGGAGCAATCGATGAACGCGAATAAACCCCATGTGTTTGAGAAGAGTAGGGGGGGGGGGGGGTGTTTAGCCGCTGATGGAGCCGCAACACAGATCTGATCCCCTTTTTTCTCGGCCCCAGACCGAGTTGTATGTCAGTAGAGCATGTCTAACATGAGCCCAAAGTGTGGGGTTAAAACTGGGTGGGTTGGAGTTGAGGCGGATGGAAGGGAGTTCCTAATTCAGACGGGTAGCTCTCTGAATCGAAAAGACGCTCGGGGGTTCGGCAAGCTGTTCTTCTGGTGTTAGCTGTCTCATCTCGGAGAAAATACAAGCAAATTATAGGCAAAAAATTAGCCATTAGGGTGGTGACAGATGCGACGAAAGGATCGAGAAAACCTGTCAGTGTCAAAGTGGTAAGGGGATTGGACAAGGCACGTGCGGGGTGCCAGGACACTTGACATGTGGGGACGAAGCCAAGGCGACGCCAGCCTCCGGGGAAGCGGAGAAAATCGACTACGGCGAAGGGGGTGTGCCGGTGTTGCGATGCTTAAAAAAACAGCAACTAGGGAGTATTTGATATTTTGATTCCAGGGGTGATTAGTTGGCAAGAGGGTGGCTTGACAGGGGATGTAAAAATACGTCACGAGACTCGATCTGATCAATCGTTGTAAGTGAGTGACGCGGGAGAATATGGGGGTTTGGACAGATAGAGCAAATGTCGGAGACTGGGGATTTGAAATGGTGGGCGGTGTGGGAGATGAAGTGGGTTGGCTAGCAGCCACGAACTGCTCCTGCGTCTTGATTACATGGTGCCGCTCAATGCTTCATTCAGATCGAGACCAGTTAGTCGTGGTGATGAAGGAGTAGTTGAGCGCCTGTCTCTGATTTCTCTCAGGATGCCGCATCGGGCGAAGATCCAGTTGGATAACCCAGAAGGAAAAAAGGTCCGAAATATTCTGTTGTTGAGACAGGAGGAAAACAAGGAAAACCGCAAATCCGGTAAAAGGCAGGCGGTTGGGACAGATGACGAACATATTCTGGGGAAGAGACGGCGGGGAGCCCACCCCCCCAACAACCACGCCCGAGCGGTTTCCCGTCCAAGTAGCCAACCGCCGACCGAACCGAGCGGATGCAAGACAGTCCAAGACAGGAAATCGAGCAGAGACAGACAAAAAGAGAGACACGCAGAGAGACCTGGCAGGTCGAGTCACGGCCAACCAAACGTCGACGAAATAAACAACAACAGTAGACGGGGGAAGCAGACGCCTGCGCCGTAGACTTATGCCGTTCAGGAATCCCTTGTGCATCAAGGTCCGCTCATCGTGGAGTAGCCCGCCCGACTTCCTTCCTCTAGAGGCAATTGTGTACCTGGAGGTCGCACCCCTTGCGGCACCCTAAAGAACCCGGAAGAGTCCGTTGATGGGGCGGGGAACGGACTCACCCACACATGACCACCTATGGAGTAACATGTAAGTATGGGGACAGTACGTAAATGTATCGTGGTTTACCGCCGGTATTTTTTAACATTACGGGCAAAAATTGCCTGTAGGGACTCAATGCATGTGCCCCAGATTCCAAATCAGCTTGAATCGCCTGCCGGCAGATTGTCGTTCCTTTGTTGACCACGACGTACATGGCTAACACCAGGGGCAGACACGGTGGCAACGATGCGCTGCCCCCCTGCCCCAGGAAAAGCGGTACCCAGAATTATTAAAAACGACAGACCGTCCAGTGGTTGACTGATCATGCGTAAGACGCCACATTCGCGAGGCCCTCCAGCCCCCGGTCGTCGCGAAATGGACGGGCTGTGCGTCATGAATTGAATGATGCATCAACAAGGTACCGGGTTCCAGGAGGGAGCCAAGGAGCCCATGCGCCGTCAGTGAAATGTGACAAGGTGCGGATGGCGATGCGAGCCCGAGTCGAGACGGCTGAGGGCTATGTAAGTTACGTGGTCTTCCTCTTCCCCTTTCTCCAGAATCTTTGCCTGTATGTATCTAATCGGATCCACTTGCCGAGACACATGACACAGCTCGACATTTTCCCTCTGGATTCGGTCTCGCGTGTCCTCACATGTTAGTACATACATCGCCTGTATCAGTCCGTAGGCGAGACACATGCCTTCGGTTTTTTTTTAATGGCAGGGCACCCAGTGCGTTTCGGAGGCGGAGCCAAGTACCCCAAAAAAAGACGTATCGTCGTGCATGACAGGGCAGGGTGCCCATCTGTGGGCTTGGCGGTGGGGATAGAAAGGTCGGCAAAACGATTGCTTGGCCGAGCTACAGTCTCTCCACACTTTGACACACCCGGCGACCCTGACCCAGTGTGCCACAGATAGCATGTTAGTCGTGAGAATAAACATCGTTGAGAACGCCATGCTTGGAATTGGAGTTATCGTTCCTTTGCGATCTTCAGAGGACCCCCAACAACTATGCTTTCCTGCCAGTCAACCCATTTCTTTTCTTGTTTGGCTTCAGAGTCAAGGCAAGGCCGGAAAAGGCACGGCATCTGTCTAATCAATGCCTCCCGATGTGGATGGGTGTTTGCGGGTGTGGTTGGTGGAGTTCCAGGAGGCTACCGGAAGCTAGTGAATTCAATGTCTGGGTCTGAGATGCGAGGTTTGTTGAAGACAGCTGACGCAAAGCGGAGTGTACATGGGAATCATAATGTTACTCTGTAGTATTACAGTACCCGTTTGGCGTGGTCCGTTGACCTTGAGGTAACCATGGTCGAAAATATCCCGTGTCGAAAACGCCAAGTTTTCTATCCTGTCGATCCACGTTGGGCAGTCAAAGCGAGCACGTCGGAGGGTGTGGAGCCTGGAGAAGAAAAAAAACCCTGAGGTGAAGGTTAGGGTGAGGGTGAGCGGGCTTGGTGGAGTGCACTCATTCCCTTGGTGTTCCTTGGTGAGACGGCGATACCTTGAACCCCTAGAGGTTAGGCGCTCCCGAGACTCCCCTGTCGAGCATATTCATTAAACGGGGTATGCAGAGTGGATCGTCAATGGATCGAGTGGGGACACATGGGACTGGGTTTAGTGGGCCGGAGGGAGGAAACCGGGGGAAAGAACGACAGGGGTCGGCTTCTGATGATGGGTCCTGCCTTGACCTTTCACGACCCGTAGTGCTGGCAACGCTGGCGGGATGCCGTTGGAGGAGGTGCGCTAGCGCTGCATTTGCCCGGGGCACAATCGGGGAAAGTCGGAATCTGCATTCTGGAAGTCGGGAGACCTTCGTCTGACCCGCAGGGGCGGATCCCGCACTCGGCTTCGTTTTTTATGGGAGGCGAGGCAATCACTCCGTACCAAGCACGCAGTTACAGGTAAGGGGTTTATTTGATTCCCCCATCGTTTTTTACTTTGGGCATTAATTAAATTGCACGACGGATTCGCCAAGTGAACCCAAGCAAACCAGACGATGATTTGAAAAAAATAATCATTTAATAAAAAAAAAGTGCAGGGATGTGTAGTCATTCATTCAAGGTCATTTACACCAGGATGGAGAAGTCTAATACAGGTCATTTGTGTGGCGGACTGACGACAACATCATGTACATGTATCTTTTGCCCTGTGTTCCACCTCCCGCGGTCTTGTTTCCCGTATTAGCTCATACTTTTTGGGGGCGCAATGCCTTTTTGCTTTGTTGATGCTGACTCCGGCTGATGTGATTCAATGTTGGGACGCATGACGCACCTCTTGTCTCGGTCTTGTCTCCTTCAATCAGCGCGGCTTGATAGGTAAAGCACGCGCAGCTATACAACCGTCACCTGTATCCAGTGATTTCCTCGTTACGGATGCCGACGGAGGTGCTCACGGAGCGGAGAGAAGAACGGCATGCATTCAAAGATAGGCACGTAGCAGGTGGCTGTGACATTGGCCCCCTCACACCCCTAGAAGATGTGACGGACGTGAAAGAAAAGGAACTGCTGCAGGCACACACACGCAAAACGTCTCCCATTCCCTGCCTCCCGAGCTCCCGTACCGAGAATTTCCAAGCCCGCCTTCACGCCCGCGGCGGCGGGTGATACGGAGACGCACAGACACCTTCTACATGCTTCTCTCGTCCTGAAAATCTTGCACAATCACACACAGGTTTGAAGCTCGTATTTTTTTACTCGTCGCTTAACTCTCACCTTCTCACTGTAGTATGTATCAGTGTTGCAACTCACCGCGAGACGGGGGGAGCCACGGCAAGATGCACCAGTCCGGAATAAGCAGCAGCCACAGCACGGAATTGTAAGCGCTCGGAATGTCCAAAACGAATGGCTGCAGCCCTAATGATCCCGGGCCTGAGAGCCGTGTCGGCCTGTGTGGGGCGTTCCCAAGTTTGATGGATCCGCAAGCCACGCAAAACCTGACATTGATCAAGACGTCGCCAATTTTATCGGCTGGGCCTTTTTCTCCTTCTTCGCGAGGTAAGACGCGGCGAGCAAACAAGGGGTCCTCGTACCGTCGCTGTCTACGGGGCGCCGCCCCCTTGGACATGCCCACCCTGTTGGGCGCATATGCACATTCGATCCGGCCGGGAAAACAGGGCCTGGCTTGGCCCGCTGAGGTGAAGAGATGGGGGAACATGCGTTTGCTTTTTTATCAATATCCATTCCAAGGGGGGGTCGGGCCGCAAACCAAGCTGACTGGGTTGGGTGAAGATAAGGGAAGCAGCTGTCTTCGGAATCAAATCTGGGACCTTGAATATCACATCGAGCCCTTCAAAGGCAAGTCATAGGTACATGACATGACCGTCGCAAAACATGGCACATCGTCCCAAGTTTGGTAAACGCGCCCACTCTCACTGGTCCTGAAAAGTATAGAGACAATGATAGATGCCCAATTACGCTTCAGCAATACTGCTAGCGCTGCCCCCCTCCGCCCACGGCCGGAGTCTGTAGGGTTGACTTGTCCGAGGGCGGTGGGGATTGCATTTTTGAGGGCGCAACGACTTTTTTTTTTAACTCCATTTTGTCAATCGTCTCCAGTTTCGGGGAAGCTTCCAAAGCAGGAGATGGGTTATACAATCACAGCGTGGAAGGGGTGGTGCTACAGCTTCCCCATACCGACCTATTCCATCTGCTGCTACCTTGACAGACCCCAGTCACGCATCTGGATTGATGCTTGATTTTGCCCGCTCGCCGTGCAGGCGCGATTATCATACACTCACCCTAAAGCCACTGATGTGATTGAATGGAGGTGTACATGCCGTATGTACGATGTGTCGGCCTTGCCAGGGCTCCCGGCGCCGAAAGTGGAGGATGGGATGGAACTGGAGAGTCGGTGGCCGGACTGGGTCCCTCTGAGCATGGCACATCCAACCGGCATCCAGCCCGTCTGACCAGGAGACCCCCCCAAACCGACAGGGAAGATGACGATGAAGGCATTAAGAGGGGCCAGGCCACGGTCTAGCCTGACAATTTTCCATGCCTCGAAATCTGAAGTGTCTGACTGACATTTAGGAAACACGACATGGGCTGGGGCTTCTGACCATGCATCAATTGGGGCGCTGCGCTACAACTGCGGGCCTGCGCCTCCCAGTCCCCTCTCCCCTCTCGGTCAGTTTCTGAGTGTCCCGGAGTCGGCGCCCGTCACCGTACTCCGTCCCAGAGGACACCTCCGCTGGCGTTTTTTTTTCTCGCTGACGCTCTAAGAGGCGGTTGAAGGCGGCCTAACCATTCTCTGCCAATGTCGCAACCGTAAATTACTACAACTGAGTCCCAGAGAGAGTCATTAATACATGCCACTGTGCCCCAACGAAAAATTAGACCGCCGAGAAACGGAAGGCCAGACGGGATAAAAAAAAGACCCGGCGAAGGTCCAAGGTGAGTCTTGTGAGGCAGCCTGGAAATTGCACCCTCACCCTTCCCATCCAATTCCAGTTCCAAGCTCGAGCTCCCGCCCAGCTCCCAGATCCCACCCCCGAAGCTCCGACGGCAGCTCCAGCACCAGCACATGCACAACGCCTGCAGAATCGCCAAAGCAGATTCCTCTCCTGGAATTGCCTCCTGGCGCTCAGCGCAGCACAGCCCAGAGCCCAGCCGAGCCCATCTAAAGTTGCCCTCAACTAACAGCACGCTCAACCGACAACGTGACCTGACCCCCACCATCACCCCATCGCCCTCGTCGCTCGACATTGCTGTCGCCATTCACGCCCAGTGCGCTGCACCACCAACTGGGAACAGCTCCCCAAGCTTCGACGCTTCGACTTATCCAGGCCCGCCGTCTTTTGCCCGCCGGCTGGCTACTGCGTTCTAAATTTGCGTGGGTGTGACCCAATCCATTTGCTCAAGCTCATTGCCCTGAGTCGAGTACGTATCTTCAATCTCACTCCCGTCTGCCGTTCTCTTTTCTTTTCTCTCGACTTTTTTTTTTTCATTCAACAAAACTCGTCCACTTCTTATCCACCACACCCCCCCCACACCGTCCCTCACCTCGTTGAGCGAAGGAATCTAGACGAGCTATCTAGATTTCCTTTACTCACACCTCACACCTGACCCAGCGGGATCACGCGAGGAAGCTTCCACAGCGAACTGCAGCGAAAGTCCCGACTTCAAGGTGGACCACACCAAGAAAAAAAAAAGCCAGGCGACTGAGCTAAAGGGGGTCCCGCTCCCGAGGTACGTACTAGTACCCATGCTTCGGGTACCTCGATACTTCGATACCTGGTACATGTCTCCCCCATCATCCAACCCCGATACATGGATATGCACCCTCCGTCCCCCCTCCGTGGCAAGTGCCACACCCCCCGTCCGTTCCTTCCAGCCCAGCTTCCCACGCGGCCAGCCCACCTACCACGACAGCCCCAATGCCTAATTCCCCATGCTTTTCCCCATGCTACACGCAACACCCACACATCCAAACACAAGGCAATCCATCCCTCCAATGCCTCCACCCAATTATCCACGCCCCGAAATAGGGCCCCCCTCCAAACATCCCTATGCCCGCCCGCCGGCGCCGACGCCTCCGTCTACACCCAGCCAACAGGGATCCTCCGCTCACTCGGCCGCGCCGCAGACTTTTCGTTGGTTGTTGCTGAAACCTCTTTCGCGCTCCCGTTGCCGTCACCGTCGTCACCTTGAAAGAAACCCTGGTCCGCCCTGTGGCCCGTCCGTTCCTCCTGAGCTGCTCTTCCGGGTACGAATTCATCGATACCAAAGTGTTAAGCACAACTCTCAGCACGCCACCCCGGCTTCCCACCTCTTCTCCGCTTTCTCTCTCACCTTGCCGCAGCATGGGCCAGTCGCTCTCGACCATGGCCGCCTCTCCTTCGGGTCCCGGGTCTGCCCAAAACGTCCTAAACCGACTTTTCCTCGTTAGTGGCCCCTTGCGCACGGCAACATCGTCTGGTCTCACCCACCCGTATGCTGTTGTCCCCCTCGGTGCTGCTGTCACGGCGACTACTAATAATCGCCCTCGACTGCCTCTTTCTCATTTCTCCTATTCTCGTTCACTTCAGTCACACCATCTCTTCCGCCCCATGGCGTCGTCTCCTTACAGCACCTCAAGCCCAGACATCCACACGCCTCGGTCGATATCGCCCTCATCGTTGGTCTCCCCTGTCGCCCCCTTCCCCTTCAAGTATATCTGTACTGACTCGTCCCTCTTCAGTCGCAAGCTGACAGATTCTAACCCTTTGTCCAACGTCGACATCACTGCCATTGAACAAAAGATCAAGATGGCTGCTCTCGATCAACACCGCGGCTATGCCCAAAACCACTACGCTGAGGTCAAGCAAGACCGACCTACCGAATACCTCACTGAGAACCAGGCTGCTGGATACCAGATCGTCCGCGAGCCCTTTTGGAACAAGGGTGAGTTCATATTCCATCTTGTTGAGTCTCGATGTTCGTAGAGGTGTAAGCCGCTTCGGTTGTCGCTCCTCGATCGTTCTCGCGCTCGACGCCTTCGTCGCTGGTGATGGTTTGCTAAACAACATGGGCTCTTGCCCTCCACAGGTCTCGCCTTCTCTCCTGAGGAACGTGTCAACAAGAATCTCACCGGTCTCCTTCCCCACACCATGGAGAGTCTCCAGACCCAGTGCGCCCGAGCGATGAAGATGATCCACACTCGCCAGACTCCCATCGACAAGTACCTGTACCTGTCCTCCATCAAGGACCAGAACATTGACCTGTTCTACCGTCTTCTCATAGATAACATCCGTGAGCTGATGCCCCTCGTTTACACTCCCACTATTGGTGATGTGTGCCTGCAGTACTCAAGCATTTACACCCGCCCTGAGGCTCTGTATATCTCCATTAAGCAGCGCAAGTCCATTCGCACCATGCTGCGGAACTGGCCCTGCAAGACTCCCGAGATCTGTGTCGTTACTGACGGTTCTCGTATCCTTGGTCTTGGTGACTTGGGTATCAACGGTGTTGGTATCTCGGTCGGCAAGCTCGCCCTATACACTGGTGCCGCTGGTATCCACCCCGAGAAGACCCTACCCATCGTCTTGGACTGTGGTACCAACAACGAGGAGAACCTCGCTGACCCCTTCTACCTGGGTCTCCGCCAGAAGCGCCCCTCTTTTGAGGAGCAGCAGGCTTTCATGGATGAGTTCATGGAGGCTGTCCATGATGTTTTTCCCGATATGGTTGTCCAGTTTGAGGATTTCGAGAGCCAGAAGGCCTTCGACTACCTCGACCGATACCGCAACCAGTACAAGTGCTTCGTGAGTAGAGACGTGCTGAGAGAAATAATTCGATTCGCTAACCTATATCTAAGAACGACGATATCCAGGGAACCGGTGCTGTTGTCCTGGCTGGGTAAGCAATATTTCTCAATGACTATACCACTTGGTATCAGACTAACAGATCAACAGTTACATTGGTGCTGTAGACTTGTCAAATGTCCCTATTGAGGAGCAGCGTTTGGTCTTCATGGGGGCCGGTTCCGCCGGTGTCGGTGTTGCCAAGCAGCTTGTTGAGTACTACACTCGTCGCGGCCTTAGCGAGGAGGCTGCCAAGGACAAGTTCTGGCTTGTCGACACCAAGGGCCTTGTCACCAAGGACCGCGGTGACAAGCTTGCCGAGCACAAGAAGTACTTCGCTCGCACTGACAACAACGGCCAGCAGTTCCGCACCCTTGAGGAGGTGATTGAGTACGTCAAGCCCAGCGCTCTTGTTGGTCTGACTGCCACCTTCGGCGTCTTCACCGAGCCTGTTGTCCGTGCCCTCACTGCTTCCGTCCAGGAGGGTGGCATTGATCGCCGACCTATTCTCTTTCCCCTCAGCAACCCCCTCACCAAGGCTGAGTGCACATTTGAGCAGGCCATTCAGTGGACCAACGGCACTGTTCTCTTCGCCTCTGGTTCCCCCTTCTCCCCTGTCAAGGCCAAGTTCGGTGACGAGACCGAGGCCACCACCTACTACCCTAACCAGGGCAACAACGTTTACGTTTTCCCTGGTCTCGGACTTGGTGCCATTCTCGCTAAGGCCTCTCGCGTCACTGACGAGATGGTGTACACATCTGCTGCTGCTCTCGCTGGCTCTCTCAATGCCGACGAGGTGCAGAAGGGTCTTATCTACCCTCGCATCGAGCGTGTCCGTGAGGCCAGTGTCATTGTTGCCCGTGAGGTCATGAAGGCTGCTCGCCGTGGTGGCGTCTCAGAACTTCCTGAGGCTCAGTGGGCTGAGTGGGAGGAGTGGGGTGATGTTACCCTCACTAAGTACATCAAGCAGCACATCTATGAGCCCCTCAGCTTTGATGACAGCCCTGCTAAGCTGTAAGCAGCCCTACCTTGGGTCCAGTAAGAGACACACTGGTGTCTCCTGCCATCCTGACCACACTTGTGGGACGGCGCCTTGAGAATGGTCGGCCGCATGTTGGTGCTTGGACGGACTTCCGTCTTGTGCTGCATGCGGCCGTTGCCCTTCGATCGTCAAGAATGTTTTGATACCTACTCATGTTTTCATTGGCGATCTCATCGCCAGTCATGAGAAGTTTTCTGAGCGACCCCTGGGATGGGGCTTTTTGCGTTTCAATAATCTGCGTCATGCGTTAACGGCTTTATAATTATTTGAATGTGGTATCGACGGCATAGAGTTGGATAAAAATGAGGCGTGGAATGGCCGCACGTTTTGGTAGAAGGAAAAGAATGAAAAGATGGATACAAACCTATCATACTTGACTGTGCTTCCGTGTTCCTAAGATGTGATGATGTTGTGTTCCCGGTGACCTACCATCGTGACCGTGTGGCCTGGTGAAATATCTTATGCTCATATCTGCTCCGTAGACTTGTCATTTCCCTTCGGTGGTTGCTGGTGTTGCTGAATGTTTTCCGTTTCGGGAGTGAAGTTGAGAAGGTGGCATCACATGACTTGGATGACCGAACGTGTGACCCGGCTCGCTTCTAGGAAGGCCATGCCGGGCATGTCGGAGACCCGTTCGGAGCCTCGGTGGCGACTTCGATGGTGTAAACGAAAACAAACTTTGTCTGCGGTCGGAGGCATATCGAAGGCCGACGAGCGAAAGGAGCAAGTACTGATTGTCATCAGGGAAGGCCTCGCCGAGTAGCCTCTTCTTCTTGTTTCCCTCTTTGTCATGGGCACACAAACCAGCCTTGCTGGATGGACCCTGGTCCTCTGAACGGGGAGGGGCTGAGGGGGGACGATGGTGATGGGTTTGGGCTAGGGAGGGAAGCAGGCAGGTAGGCAGGCCAGGCGGGCGGGCAGGAGAATTCCCACGTAGATATGAACAAGGTGACGGGTATCTCCATAGCCGCGGTTGTAGATGCGGCTATTGAGGACGAGCACGAGCCAAGACCAGCACCCATACCCATGACGAAATCTGGACAAAGAAGCGAAAGGGGGCAATCGAAGATCTCGCACAAGAGAGGGGAGACCCACGCGTGTGGGAGGGTGTTGGGGGGGAAGTGGTTTTTGTTGTTCGGACATCCTGTCGTAAGATGGCATGGGATTGGCAAAGACGAGGTCATGAGTGGTGAAAGTGTCGGTAGCCGAGCGGAGCTTCGCAGGAAAGCTCGGGGCCGAGTGTGTTTTTTTTTTTGGGGCGGGGTAGGGGTGGTGGTGGTGAACCGGGCTGGCAAGCCGGTGGCATTTCTGGGGGTGGGTCGGTGGCAGACAGCCACAGCGAATGGTGTGAGGCAATTGTGCCCATGCCAAAAAGGGGCGGCGGCAGTGGCCCGTGAGACATATTCTGGTCAAGGGAAACGGGGTCATTGCAATTGGATGGATGGGGGGTGTTCAAGTTTGGGCGTACGGATTGGCGATTGAACAAGGATACTTTTTTTTAATATTTTATTTTATCATCTACGTCAGGTTACTTGATTTGATCATGACGCGATGCTATCAATGGCTCCCTTTTCGCCCGCTGATACCGGCTGGGTTTTTTGCTAGTGCGCCTTTGCGTGTGTGTGCAGGGTGGAGACCTCGATCCCGGGGCCGGCCCCGAGCGCCGGGGCCTAGGACCGGAGACAGCGCGGGGATGGGGCCAATGCAAGACGACACCGGAAAGTTGTGGGATTGGCAATGGCAGCTTACGGACACGGCGGGCGTTGGCAGGGAAGGCAAGGAGGGAGGGAGGAAGCGAGAGTTTGGGGGCATTCACGTATTCGCCTGGACGCCAAGCAATTACCAAGCCCGGGTTGCTCCTCGTGGTAACCCAGGCCGAAAGTCAACCAAGTAGGCGAAGCACACGCTGGGGAAAAAGCCGAATCGCCTTGCCGTGCCTCTCATCTGCGGCCAGCCGTGTGGGGACCATGTTTGGACGCTGCCCTCGGATGGAACAATGCCCTGGTCCTGTGTCGCCCAAAAAAAAAAAAAAGTCGTTGCAGCGTGGCATTTCAGATTGTCACCTCAATATCGATGTACGGCTCCGCATGGTTCCTGGCCATCGTCTGGGGGTGGTGGGCTAGTGCTCCTCTGCCTGCCAAGAGGCATAAAGAAAGTTTCGATCTGACCGTGACTGACTGGCCGCGCACTCGATCCTCCGCATACTCAGTTTATTGTGGCAGTGGAACGAGGCGAAGCCCCACGAGCTTCCTGATCTGGTCCAGGGAGGAGGGTAGAGAGGCCGAAATTAAAAGAAGGAAAGCAAAAAAAAAGGTAAGGTCTGGGCTTGTCCGCATGTCCCGGCCGCCTCTCTTACACGGAGATTTTTTCCTCCCCCTCTCAGAGCATTGGACAGAACCAGGAGGCCATGCACTCTGCAGCACTGGGCTTTGTCGCTTATTCAGACCTGGAGCGAAGGATAAGGAAATGGCTGTACAGCACGCCCTCAGGCGGGAGATCAGCCACCCCTCCCCCATCTTCATCCTGAGCAGTCAGTCGTGGGTGCAGTTACAGACGAACCATGCCGCAGGACATCAGGTGCCGGGAGAGAAGGCCGTTAGCGGCTGGCACACGTACAGTAGAATTAACAACACCGACATGCGAAGCCTGGCCGGAATCCGCGGAACGACCCGGTATTCAACGTTCAATGCAATTCTAAATATCCCATAGTTGTCCTCACCGACGATGAAACCCGGAAGCAGATCGAGAGTCAAGAGCTCAAATGTCAGGGCCATGACACCAGCTACTGCATGTTGATGAGCTTGACTTGGCACGAGACGTCCAGGGACCCACCCGCACTCCATGGAGAAGGGTAAAGAAAAAAATGTTTACGGCGGAAGATTGATGAGGAGCAGCTGGGACCCGCTGGAATGGAATTCAAATTCCACTCCAGGAGGCGAGGGTGCCAGGAATAGACCAGGGGATCACCGGACGTTCAGTTCCGCCCCGCCCACACCGCATTGCGGCATCTTCAACGGCAGGGCTCGGTAGGTGGCCGATGGAGGGTAGCGACGTTTGAGAGGGCGACGAGGCCCACACCGGGGCCGGGCATCCACCGCAGTCTGGCTCCGCTGAGGCTGGCTGGGTTCTGGTTTCGGTGATTGAGCTGCATTGTGGCACTGTGAAAGGTGAGCCGGCCACGAAGGAAAAGTCTTTTGCCGTTCCAGATGGATGACATAGTTTGTTGCAGTAGTGTTTGGCACTGTGAGGGTTGAATTCGGAGAGCACGGTTGCGTAAAAAGAATCAATTGACTCGTAGGCGAGCGGTGAGAGGCTCACCGTCAGTCCAGCGAGGTGTCCAACGGCGAGCCATGACAACGGTGGCTGATCGAGGCCAGCCTAAGACTTGGCCCCCGGGGGTGGGCAAGGTCGGGCAGGTCAACGGTGAGGGAAACGGTCACGGGAGAGGTTTCGTTAACCACACAGCAGCAGCCTATAAGGTGGCAGAGAGCACAGAGCGGCGGGAGGCACGGGATTCAGTCAACTATGACGAAAGTGTCTGTTATGACGGAGTCAGAGCGGCGTGTGTCAAGATGATGTGGGATAGAGGAGAAGGAGTGGAGCCGGAGCGGATTTGGGCCCCGTGAGCTCTGGATGACTGTGCCACCAGAGAGACGCCTGGGAAAATTCAAGGCGCAGCAGAGTTGGACGCAAAGTCCTTTGCGGCAACTCATTTTATTTCCCCATTTGCTTCTCCTCCTCTCCCGGTTGCTTCGGGGGATTTAGGACGATGAAGTTAATTTAGTTGGGCTATTGTGCGTTTCTTTTTCGTATCCGGGTTTACAACAGCTCAAGCCGGCGACTTACTTCCACTTTAGAAGTTCGGCTGAATGGACATGGATCCCATCGGAAGCAGGACGGACACCTTGATGATTGATGACGCGCCTGAGCAGAAGCCCAACAGTTGAATTAATAATTGCTCTGATTTTAGCCATTCTAGCTCACACACCGGCACCCTGGAACATTTTGCAGCGACATGCATTGCTGGACAAAATCGGCAAGCTGTGTTGCGTTGTGTTGTGTGCCGCCATATCGGACATGCACTCCCCAGAGGTCACCCCCCCCTCCCTTTCAAGGTGTCTGCAAGGTGTACGACAAAAGTATTTCGTAAGCGTCTGGGTCACAGCGACAGAGATTTCCTCGGACTTTGATTCGTCCGCCCTGGAATTGCTGGCCAACCTCTGGTCAGGCTGTTGCAATCGCCTGGGAACTCGACATAACCGAACTTTGCCGACTAATCTCCGCCATTGGCTGGGTTGCGGCGTTGCGGCGAGCGGCCCGCCCATTGATTGGCTCAAGCAAGATCCTGCAAGTCAAGTTTCCACCCGTCCGTGATGCTTTTGCGCCGGGCTAACGGCACTAGTGTCAATGAATGGGCCTTGACCTTGAGGTGCTGGATTTGGCTCCTAAAGCAATCTACAGTGCTGCTGCGCTTGGGATCGAAAACAACCAGCGAAGAGCGAGTGAGCGTGTGATCGTCGGGAAATTCCATCACGATACGAGGCGGATTGCGGGAATTGGGGCCGCCGTTAGAGCCCTCCTGCATGGACCACGGCCCTCTTGTCGCGAACCATCCTCGCCTTGTCGAGGCGCTCAGTATCCACCTCCAAATCCACATGGATTCCATCAATCTAGACGACTCGAAGGAGCTCCATTGATGGTCACCGTACTCGAGCTCCGTAGTGCGGGATAACTGGAGCTGAGTGAAAGCTGTGAAAAACTTGTATCCATCCCTGGACCTGGTCTTGAACGGAATGGTCTCCACAGCGCGCAAGTCTGCGTCTGTTTGCGGTCCCTCGTGATGTGCCAGGGCTGCCAACCTCATACACCCCCCCCTTAGGTCGATGGGGCCGCTGACTCGATCCAAGTGCCCACTGTGTGATGAGTGATTGGTCGCTCCACACTCTGTTGACAAACTGTGGGGGGGAAGCCGAGCAAAGGAGCCACCCTGACAATGGAGACTGGAACAGGGATTGGAGACGAATAAAGCAGCTGGATGGTTTGGTCGATGCTGAAGAAACTGGGGCGCGCCCGGTGCGCGGTCTCTGCGTTCATGGGGAGGCCCAGACCTCGGGACACACGAGCGAAATCTGATGAAATGAAGGCCAGAGGGGGCGGGTGATTCGATCAAATTTTGTTTCAAAAGACACAGGCGTTCTTGACGGCGAGAACGAGCGGTTGAACGAAGGGGATATCCAATAGCCATCGGATGTGGGAACAAGGACAATGTTTTCTGTGACTTCAGTCCTCGAGTTCTGTCGAGTTGCAAGAAACATGGGGACGGTTTTGGGCGCGTACTTCGGTCTACGGCCGCACGACTGCTTGTTACGTCCCTGATACTACCTCCTGCCTGTGCGGGCAGGGGAACAAGTACGGTATACGGGGGCGAGTTTTCTTATCTCAATTGCAACCGGACACGGAAGACAATGCAGCGATGGTTATTTACATGTATAAATGTTGACTCGTCATATGAGCTGCATGGGAGCGAGAATCATCTTCCTGATGATGGCACGGCTCCCCGCCATCGATGTGAGGTGGAATGATGGAGGGAGCCATCCGGACCCCCTCCCCCTCCCCCAAACTTAAGGTGTGTGTGGTGTGGCAACGCTTAGTTCTCTGAAGGATGCATGCTCGCGTGGAGCCGGGGTAGTAGAGGAGGGGGAGGCGCTATCGACCAAGGCTACCCCAGGAAAGGGACGGGTTTGATGACGGAGGAGGAATACGACTCGTTCAGAGGGCTGGAGAAGGCTTGATGCGCATGAGGGCATATGGCGGACGCGACCAACCAGAGCCAAGACCAGGACGTTGGTTGGTCGCGCAAGGGCGCAAAACCCGGGGACGGACGATTGAAACGTGCCTAGTTCTAGTCTATCAATCCCAGGGAAGGGGAGAGAGGCGCATCTGGGTTGCTTGGCATCCGCTCATAAGGGTTGGGGGAGGGGAAATCATGGGAGAGGGGAGAGAGGGGGGAGACTCGACAACGTTGTTCGCCTGTCAAACTGCCATCCTGCAAGTCTTTGGAATACTCGGCAGCTCGAGCAAGTGTGTGATATGCACGCACGCAGGCGCTGGTGATTTTTGGCGGCCTGCGGGTCGCGCAATTGAGACACAAGCTGGATCGGGGACCTACATAGATAAGTCGCCGCTGCTGTGGGCGTCAGCACTGTACCATCACCACCAGGATCCGTCAATGCCCTGCCGGATTGACCTCTGCGCCTGTGGCCGGGACACTCGCAGCGCTCTTCGTGATGCATCTCCACCCGGAATAGTGGAGAGCGAGGGCCACTTTCGCTCTGACTTGCTGCCGCGTCCCCCGCCCACTTTTGCTCCTCCCGCCTTCTCGCATCAACATGACCGAAAGAGAAACAGACAGGCCAAGCTTGGTTTTCTGCTGCGATCCCCACACCCACACACACGCCCATCCAGACACCACTCACACTCATACACACCTCGCAAAGCAACCCAGCACCCAGAAACCCAGAAAAGGCTCGCTCGCTCTGTCTGGCTCTCCTGTCTTCCTTAATGCCACGGTGCCACCTCCGGACTCCGTTCGGTACCTTGCTACGCCCTTTGCCGTGTATGGTGTAGGTCCGTTCCGCCCATGCCGCTATCCAAAATCCGGGCACACAGGATGCCCACCATGCAAGCAAAGCGAGGGTAGTGATACGTACCGGCCCCCCCCTGCTACGTTCACCCTCTCCTGTCCGTGACTGTGGTTCTGGCCTTGGCCCTGCAGGCCGCTCGACGCCGCCATCGACACCCTTTTGTTGTCACTCGCTCGAGCACGAATGACGCCCCCCAACGAAGGCGTCACACACCCTCCTCTCCACCAGGCTTGGCGTTGCCTTTTGCCCAAACTCCTTCGCCCCCTTCACGAGCCCTCGCCTAGACTAGCGACCAGAATATAATAACCATCCACACCCCCACCCGCCCCGGATTCCTTCCCTTGGCTCCGAACTCTTCGATTGTCATCCTCTGCTGCGAGTGAACACTTGTTGCTGTCTTGGGTTGGGCGTGTGCTCCAACCATATCCTTGGGATCGTGGTTGTCCTTGAGCTTCGCTTGATCCAAATCGCTTTGACTGCCAGCCTTGCTAGCGCCCTACTCTCCACCCACACAATCCTCTTGACCTTTTCGACGACGAATCTTGTGGCGTCCATTGTTGATTAGCGATCCCGACGACGACGACGACGACGACAACGACGAAGAAGAAGAGCACGCCTTTTGACGACTGCCATTACCCCTTCACGAAAGCCAATCGCTGCTCATTAATGATCCGTGAATAAATCGACGACGGGCTAGCTCGACGACAGCTCTAAAAAGAGAAAAAAACTCCACTCTACCGCCTTTTAGTCCACTACTCCGGTCCGCTTGACCGGCAGCTTCATGAGAATCGGCGTCGACACGCGTTCACGCTTTTCAATTTTGCCAATCCGGAATCCCGGAATCCCAGTTCCGCGAACGGCCCGCAATAGTTATTGTCTGCCGTATTCGACGCTCGCATCCTTGGACAATCCTATTACCAGTTGCCTATAGACGACCTGTGCCAATTCTCAACCTCCAAAGACAGGCCTCCTCACTCAAATTGGAGGATTTTCAACGTCAAATTTCTTTTGCTGGATGGAAAACACACCAATTTTCGCAACCATGACAGCTGAAGCCTCAGAAGGATCCGCTGCCCCACCTTCACCGGCGTCCACATCGCCCAAGGCTGGCGGCGCGGATAAGAACAACAAGAAGCGAGCCTCACCCTCTGGAGACTCAGAACAGCCTCAAAAGGTCACAAAGCGCCGTGCTGCCCGTGCCTGCGTGTCATGTCGAGCCCGAAAGGTCCGATGCGATGTGGTTGAGGGTGCTCCTTGTGGAAACTGCCGGTGGGACAATGTCGAGGTACGCACCGGCTGCTTCGGGTGTTTTTGGCCCGTTTTTAATCTGTTATCTGTGGCTAACATGAACAGTGCGTTGTTCAAGAGTCTCGCAGAAGAAAGTGAGTGGTTTTCCGTCCCTTTCCCGTCTGAGTGACAATTGAGGCTCTTGAGCGTGAATTCTGCGCTTTTAATTACGGTCAACCTGTCACTTGGCTACTGCGTCATCCAAATGTGGACATTCTTTTATTAACCAACTTTATCTTGCAGGAAGAATCTTCTTACGGCCAGCACTGCAGGCCAGCCCGCATCCGCCGAAGCACAGCTGCGCGCGAAGACGGCTTCTACAAACCCCAACCCTGTGGCCATCAGCACCGCGGATCTGCGACGACCAAGCAGCGGCTCGGCCATCTCCACAAGCAGCATTGACGGCCCCAGCAGCTTCATGAGCAATGCCGGCCTCGATAGCCATGTCCCTCACATGATTTGTAAGTTTCGCTGACGGCCCACACCCAAGCTGTTTTGTGCGCTCCTTTGATACACTGGCTTCTCATTGGCCGCCATCCCTTTTTTTGGAGAACGCCTCCGTTCTCCGCATTTTCAGCCGCCCCTGACCCACATTTCCCATGTACCCCGCCTCTCGCAACCCTGAGCTTCGATCACATGAAGATGACAATGAGACTATTGCTGACCACGGGACCTTCAGACCAGCGCTCTGGCTATCGCCACGACCCCGTTCTGCTGAATAAGCTGCAGACAACCGACGGAAGCGCCCAGCGCGTGGGGTGGTCCAACCTCATGACCACAGCCTCTGTCTTTGACAATCTGCGATCGACCCAATTCATCAGCTCCCTCGACGAACCATCGGATCCTTCTAAGCTGCCCGGTTTCATGCGCCCGCTCCCCAGCAAAATTGCCGCCGAAGATGTCAAGTACCTCCAGATCAAGGGCGCTCTGTCCGTTCCCGCCCTGCCGCTTCAGAATGCTTTGCTTCAGGCCTATGTCGAATTCGTTCATCCCTACATGCCTCTTATGGATCTTGGCAACTTCCTAAATGTGCTCAACAACAGGGATGGTCGCAATGGCCAAACCAGCCTTTTCCTTTATCAGGCCGTCATGTTTGCAGGGTCCGCTTTTGTGGACATGAAGTATCTGCGCGAGGGGGGTTACACCACGCGAAAGGCCGCCCGCAAGTCATTTTTCCAGAAGACCAGAGTAAGTTTGTGCTGCCGATAGTTCATTGATGACGTGGGGTGGATATTCACATGTCAAACAGCTGCTGTACGATTTCGACTACGAGTCCGACCGCCTCATCCTGGTCCAGGCCCTTCTGCTAATGACGTATTGGTATGAAACACCAGATGACCAAAAGGATACTTGGCACTGGATGGGTGTCGCGATTTCATTGGCCCACACCATCGGCCTTCACCGCAACCCCGGCTCGACGAGCATGGCCCCTTCTAAGCAGAAGCTGTGGAAAAGGATTTGGTGGTCATGTTTCATGCGTGACCGTCTAATTGCCCTCGGCATGAGGCGCCCCACACGCATCAAGGATGAAGACTTTGACGTGCCGATGCTCGAGGAGAGCGATTTTGAGATCGAGCTCCTCCCCGAGGACAACACGGTCATCCCGGCCTCGTGCACACTCGTGCGGGATCTCGACATGCAGCGAGAGCTCGCTACCATGTGCATCGCCAAGGCGCAGCTTTGTGTGTGTATCAGTCACATGCTCAAGGCTCAATACTCTGTCCTCATCCGGGACAAGGTGAAGCCCGAGAACACGACTAATAGCACTATGATGCTAATCCCCAATAAGCAGCTCGACAATGTCGAGAGCGTCAACGAGGTCGACCACGAGCTCATGGCGTGGGCCGAATCCCTGCCTACCTGCTGCCAATATCGCACCTTGACCCCCTTGGATGTCAAGGACGGCCGATCGACCATTGCGGTGCAGCGAACGCTACTGCACATGGTGTACTACACGACAATATCTGCCCTCCACCGACCGCAGTTCCTTCCTTCATCGCCTCTCCAGGCGCCGACGACCTCCCGTCAGGTCCAAGATATGTCAAGATTGAGAGTACGGGATGCTGCTATGCACATTACTCGCATGGCAACAGAGTTGCACCAATGCCGTCTGGAGCGCTTCCTGCCCACGACTGGTGTTACTGTGATTCTGCCTGCCATGATTATTCACCTGCTGGAAATGAAGAACCCGGCACCGCAGTCTCGCGAACGCGCCACCCGGGGCTTCCGACAGTGCATGCGTGTGATGGAAAAGCTGCGTGAAGTTTATGCCGCTGCTGACTACGCCACCGGCTTCCTCGATGCTGCCCTAAGAAAGGCAGCCATTGATATCAACGCTAACATTGCCTCAGCAACCGCCACCATGATGAAGAGGGTTCCGGTTGATTTCAGCTCTCAGACACCGCCACCTGAGAATGCGCCTTACATGACAGCTTCTGAGTCCTTGTTTAACGAGAAGCCAAGAGAGAAGCGACCTGCGCCGGCACCTGTGCCGATGAATACAATGATGCCGCCGAACACAATCAATGCTGCGGCTCTGGAGTTGTCAACCAACTCACCACCACAGACCGAACTGGAATCGCCCGCCGGAATTACACCGAGCGCGAGCGGTGCATCAGAGGAGATCCAGCTTGATGTCGAGAACATGGATCTTGACTTTATGCAAAACCACGATGAATTTGACTGGAACGCAGTCACCGGAACTGATTTTGATGTCGACCAGTGGCTCCAGTTCCCCCCTGAGGGCGTAGCGAACCAAGACGAGAACCTGCTCGCCGGAGTCCTGGGCCGCGGTGATGAACCGCCTACCATGTCCGCCGAGCAAGCCTTGAACTGGGCGATCAACGCCGAGGTCGACGCGAATGCCATGGTGACAGACATACTTGGCCAGGGAGAGGTTCCTACGCAGGCCTAAAACTTCATTATTTTCTATATTGAACGTCTTGGTTTGTTTGTGATACGTTGTGGGAGGAAATTTGGTATGGAGTCTGGGATTTCGTTGCTTTTGCCAGGAGTGTACCGCATTAGAGTCTGGCGTCATTGTTTCTTCTAGGGGTTGGGGCGTTGAGTACGGGCTCAGGCCCCCCAATGATGGCGCAAATGTTATTTGGAACGGATCGGAGCATTGTCCGATTTTAAGATTTCTTCTTTTCTTGTCTATGGGGGCACCAAAAAAGCGACGTTCAACATGACAGTTACGAAACTAATTCAACCGACGAGTTGAAAGTTCCCGAGAGGGAAGAGGAGGGTGTATAGGATGATGGAAATGTTGATGTGGGCATGTCTCCATTGTAACCCTCTTCTAGCCTTGTTGCGGTACATACTAGCTAGATGAAGACAGAAATAAGCACGAATGTTTAAACACAATCTTGACCCGTTTCGGATCTGTAACTGCATCAACTGTTGGCGTGACTACTTGAATGCCGTTGAGAGAAATGCGATGAAGTTGTCAGGGAGATAGATGAGAAGAGATGACACCAGATGGAAGTGGGATGACAGATGAGACAGTGAACCGTGCATACATAGTGTGACGAGCCATGGTGTGACGGAGCTGGATGCTAATGTCTCACGCTTCTGGAATCTTCAACTCTGGTAACCGATTATCGGACACGCGTGGGGAACATGAGAAGTGCGTCGATAGTGAGTGAGGCGAATCAGGAGCGGCCCAAAAGAGTGGGACAGGGAGGGGTGGCAACGGGTCCGTACCGGCCGAGAACATGCAAGTTTGAACGCGAACTGTCGCGTGTTTGCCCAATTTCTTCCCTTGGCCCAGTCACAGACTCTCATTGCCCCGCTTAAGCCAGGCATGAAAGAGCATGGCCTCTGGCTTTGAGTCCGTGCCTCTCCGATGTTGTTTTGGGTTCTTGATTGGGGGTTCAGATGTTGTAGGATGGCTTCCGCATGGGGGTGGGCGGGCCCGAGGAAATGGGATGGACCCTGTGGGTAAGACGTCAGGTGAAGTGTAAATCATGCCGCGCCGAACGGCAATGACAGCAGCGGGAATAAAAAGAAAAGAAAAAAATAAGCAGAGGGATGGGAGAGGGACGAGGAGGGGGTCGAGGAAAAAGGAAAACAAGGGGAAAAATCAAATCCAAACGCGGCCAGACGGCCGAGGGATGAAGCTGAGACTGAGTTTTGACAGACAAGGAGTGGCATGGGGCCGAGAGCGGGAGCGACACGGACAGTGACAGGCCGTGTGTGACGACGTGGTCTGTGATAGAGGCGTCGATGTCTCGCAACAGTGTGCAGTTAATGAATGGGGCAGTTCGTTTACCTTGCTTGCCGTCTCGGCTCTCATCTTCTCGGTCTTTCTGAGTGAGCCTTCAGATGCGACAAAAGTCTGACCACGTCTCACGCGTTTGGGCGCTGTATTCGCTAATGCTTTTTACTTTGCGAGATGAAATAAATACAAAACCAATTTTTATTGTTTTTTATTTTCTTATTCCTACCTAGTATGACAGACGATTTTAGGGACCGTGTGGTGTTCACCCGGCTCTTCGTCACCTCACTCCAGCAGAAATTGTGCCCGGACCGGCGTGCCCGCCAATCTCCGTAATCTAAATGATCGCCCCGGGAAGAACGCAACGCAACGTAGCCGGGCCCCAAGGAGAGGATCCAATCCAAACCCCGGTCTCGTTGTACATAGTAACCAGGGGGCAAGCGAGAAGCCAAGACGAACAAGAAAAGTAATTAAAAAAAAACAATGATGAAAAAAAAAAATTCTTGAGCAAACTTGCCCAGGGGTGTACTGTTGCCCCCCTCCCCGGTCTGGCTCGCCCTGTTCGTCTATCTGGTTGATGGGCCAAACGCCATGTAGCAGCTTTAGCGCAAGGCGGCTTCACCAGGGACCATTTGGTCAGCGGCTGAAGAATGAACGGGCTGGTGTTCTAGTGCATTTTATGGCTGTCAGTTTGATGTCAATAATTTGGGGTGCATCTCTGGACCCTGGTCAACGCCGGCCACCCGTTATTATTTTTGGATGCTATGGACTGCTTCTCATTTAATCTTGGCCTAGGCGGCCGTCGCTTGTTTATTTTTTTGGGCAGCCTTCCTTTTCGGCTCGGACTACTTACTGTTCCTCTTCCTCCTCCCTCACTTCTCTCCTCCTTGTCCACCATTGTTCACCTTGTCCTAACAAGCCAGTCGTTCCTTGTTTACAAACTCTCCTTCACTTAGATTGTTCCTCTGTGCGCCTATCTGTTTCGTTTATATTTTATCACCTGTTTCGATTTTCATCGTCCCGCTCCTTTCGCCGCACTCGCACCCGGACCCTCGACCCCCGATCCTCGACGCAATAGCAGAGCCCCTTAAGGGACGTTGGCCACAGCTCCCGTTCAAGCGTCCAAGCAGACGGCAAGACACACACGTATCCGCATAAAAGACGTGCCTTAGCACCCGGCAGATAGGCATACCGGCCGGTTGAGACATTTGACGACGATTCGCTGTTGTGCTGCGACAGACATTCCCGCTCCCCGCGCCGGCTCGTCTTTGAGCGTACCGAAAACCTTACGTGCAGACAGCGCAGAGCCTTATCCACCCCAGCTGCCCGTCATCCTCGGAATACGCCGCAGCACCTCCACGTCACCTCCACTCCCGACGTACAGCTGTGCTGTGCTTTGAACACGACACACGACGGTCCCCTGTGGGCGCAAGGCACCGTGGACCATTCGGGTTGAAGGATTCCACGCCGAGCTACGTAGTTTGTACCCAGCCACGGCCACAGTCACAAACCAACCAGCGCCCACGTCCCCGCGAACCACGCATCAGCACGCACCACCAAGCACCAGCACAGCGCACACAACGCAGACGCACACACGGACACACTCTCTTTTCCTCTCCACACTACACCGTGTGTGGCCGTCCGCGCCGCCCGGGACATTCCCACTTCATCAACAGCTCCCGATCGCGACGTGGCCCCTGCCCGGCCACATCTTCAGCCTTTTTTTCTCTTTCGTGCGGCTGCATCTGCATCTCCGCCTGCAATCTTCCGTGTGCGCCCGTCGTCGCCCGATTCCGCTCCTTAGCCGCCCAGGCCTCCATCGCCAGCCTCATATAAACCCTTCCCCCTCTCCATCCTTTCGCCCGCCAAATCGCCTACCTCCAGGCAGGGGCGGTTGTACGAGACTAGTCTTGGGCTTCATCGTCCCTTACCCCTCGCTCTTTCCGAGATACCCTCTGCTCTGCATTGCAGCGACTGCCTCGCTGTCCCTCTGTGGCGCGTCTGCCAATCTCAACCCAACCCTCCAGTCGCCACTTCCTGCAATCCAATACGAGCCTGAGCAGACAGATATATCCCACAGCCTCGTCGAAATCGCAGACTGTTCAAACCTCAACACCCCCCCCCCCCCCGGCGCCTTCTCTCTTCGACATGGGCATCACAACCATCGTTCGCGCCCGCCCTGTCGCCCTGTCCCCAGGCTCATAGACGGACGATGCGATCGCCATCGCTAACGCTCATTCACATCACCGCCATTTGACTAACGCAACCATGACGGACCACCCTGCACACATCATCAAGCCCGCGCGGCACCCCGCCCCGTCACCGCCCCCCAAAAACCGCCTTACCGATGACATTTTCGCACATCTTGCCCCACGCACCGCTGTCGACGCGCTGACAAATCCCACTGGCGCCTTGCGGTCATGCCTTAGCGGCGCTTCCATGGGCGAGCGCGACTTCACAATTCGTACCGCCATTGCTTCAAAGACTATTTGGGAATGGGTTGAAGAAATCCAGGGCTGGCCTTGGCCCTCAGAGCCTGGTCCGGCTGGTTTCGTGACACCCAATGATCAGCGCAAAAGTCTCCCCGCAGAGGCTGCTGATTCCGATGACAAGGACAGCGACTACATGGGTAGTCTGCCTGCCAAAGAAGTGGCCAGCTTCGAAAAGCGGCTGGCTCAGATTCAGCACGAATTGGACAACCTGGAAATTGAAGAAATCAAGGCCCATGTCCTCAACAACCACATCCTGCCCCTGTCGAGGCCCGGCACCCCATTCTCCGAGTTTACGAGCACAGGGATGCTATCAAGTTCCAGCTACAACCGTATGGACGACCTAACAGCCGTTATCACCGCCATTGTGGTCAAGGCATTGCCCAATTTGGCAAAGTTGTCTCGGCTGCAGCACACTTGGGCCTTGCGTATCACTGTTCTGCGTCGCGTTCCTCCCTTGCTTTTGGCCATCGAGGACGCTGAGATCGCCCTACAATCCGGATGGAATGCCATCTCGTTGCCCCCTAAGAAGACGCCACGAGATGGCCACCCGTCACCGCAGGGATCCACCCTCTTGAGGAAGGACTTTGACGTTATGAGGGTAGTTCTTGAGAAGAAGATTTCTCACCCCGGCCGTAGCCTCGATTACATGCTGGATTGCCTCGAAGGCCTGCCTGACACTCTTCCTGATGAATGGTTAGATCGGATGGAGAGCGTCGAGCGAAGCTATGCGGAATGGGTCGCAACCTCTGAAAGGAAGATAAGGGAAACCGAGTGGGCCATGTCCATCAGAGCTCAGAGCCAGTCTCGGTCACCTTCCCCAGTTAAGAGGTCCGTGGACGCCACTGAGGATTCCGAGTTTTTCGCCCACGACGAAACCTTCATTCCTGAGGAGTCGTCCAGCGACTGCGAGAGTTCTCTGGGAAGTGATGCTGAGGTCGGGCCAATCCCCTTCAAGCTGCCTCGTCCGCAAGCGCCCGCCGGCTTCACTGGTGACCCTAGAAAGTTTTCCGGTATCTCAGAGGCCGAGACCATCGTTCCCTCCTCCCGTCGGCTAAACACTCTGCAGGAGGACGAGTCTGAGAGCGAATCAGAAAGCCCCTCCGTCACCGTTGATGATACAGAGGAGCTGGAACAACAGCGATCTGATGCATTCAACGGTACTGGAGATGTTGTATTGCCCTCTGTTGAAGGACAGCAGCCACCCACACCAACCACACATCTCTTTCCTGGCTCCGTTCAGAGCACACCCCGGACTCCTGACCATGGATCTATCATCGATTCTGAGGTGGTGGGCAATACTCCAAGCTACCTTGACCGAGAGAAGTCTCCAGAACTGCCTCCCCTTCGACCCGCTATTAGACACGTCAGCGATGAGTCTCAAGACTCTTTCGATACCCAGCGAGCCTCGTCCCACTTTGACGGCCTATCCAGCGATTTCCCCGAAGTTTCCAACTCGCCTAACCTTCGTCGCAACCGCATTCGCGAATCAGAGTACATGCAAGCTAGTCCACCAAGCTCCCCGCCACTAGAAGCCGACCTACGGGAGCCGTCCATTCCCCCCTACAGCCCTCTAATGGCGCCCAGCAGGAATGACGATGACTTTCTCATGCCCAACAGCGCCATCGATGATCCGTTCAACGATGACTTCGACGATTCGATTTCACTGTCTGAATTTACCCACTCCATTGATCGCCGGGATAGTGTAGGAGACCAGCACCTTCAGAGGCAGATCAAGGAGATTATATCTGGTATTCCTGCCAAGATTAAGCTTTCAACAGACCCACCCACCATCAACCTCAACCCTCCCGATTTACAGCTGCCTCGTATTCGGAAGAAGCCGTCCGTGGAGCCTTTCCGCAGAAGCGCGTCTGCGCTCTCTTCCCGAGCAGGCACGCCATCCTTTACTCTTTCACCTGCCAAACACACCAGACCGCGGAACCGAAACCACCAGGAGATTAAGGTTTACCATCTGTCCAGATCGACGGGCGAAGCTCCGATCAAACTCTTCATCCGATGCGTTGGAGAGCATGGCGAGCGTGTGATGGTCCGCGTCGGTGGAGGTTGGGCAGATCTTGGGGAGTACCTCAAAGAGTACGCCAGCCATCACAAGCGCCGATCCGCCAGTGGCGTTGATACCAAGGTTGAAGTCAAAGAGCAACCTCACGTCTCACCGGGCCGCAGATCGAACGTGGGATCGAGCCCAGCGGCGCGACCAGCCTCCGCTCTCGAGGTTTCGCCCATGGCCCCTCTCGCCATCCGTAAGACACGCCGTAGCATGGGTGCTGCAGGGAGCGAGGCTCCCCACTTCTTCCCCAGGACGCCTGCAGCCCTTGGCTCGAGAGCTGATGAGACGCCATTCTCAGACGAAGCCAACAGGTCAAGATCAAACTCTCATTGCTGGACTGAGGACGACAGTTCCTTCCTTGGATTGGCTGGACCTACCGGGAAGAAAGTAGCAATGAGCGAAGAAAACAAGGCCTGGGTTGAGAGTGTCAAGGAAAAGGTCCGTCTCGCTAGCGGCGAGCGACGCGTTCCTTCTTCGGGGAGTCAATTTGGGGAGCTGGGTAAAGTTGGTGGCACCAAGCGGTTATTTAGAAAAGCTGAAAGCGGGCGCGAGTCGAGAGGTCCTCGATGATGATGGACATTCCTAACAACACATTCATTTCTTATATCATATCACAAGAGACGTCAAAGCACGGTACATGCGGAAGGAAATTTTGCATCACGGAGTTTGGGACGGGAGTGGTGTTGGCATGCACGGCATAGCATTGCATTTTGTCTGTTTTGTGAAACGGTCCGGTCCTTTTTCGAGTTATCATTTTGCTCAGGCGCTGAGAGTTACATCAATACCCACAATAAATTTTCTTCTGTTGCAAATCTGTTTTTCGTGTGCTTTGATTCGACTGTAGAGTGAAAGACGTTGTCCAGGGCAGAGAGGCTCGGCAACTTGAGTTCGCGTACAATCACACGACACAACAATTTCACCACTGCTCAATCATGTTTGCGAAAAACAAAAGAAATGTCATTTCCATAGTTGGCCATCTAGGCTCATAAGCAACTACGTAGGCAATCAAACGAATAACTCATGACCCGAACCCAACCCGAGGTGACCAGCCCGACAAATGATTCCATTCCGCAATCCTCCTCTACCCGTCCATCTTTTTGTATGTCCTTCCATAACCCAAGTGCATGCCAGCGCCAGCTCTTAGTGCATTCATTTTTTTTTTCTTTTTTCATCTAGTCATCGTCATCGTTAGCTCGTCTGGCGGCTCTTCGTTTTCCTTTGCCACCCTTTGGGTTGCCCTTGAAGTGCTTCTTGCTGGAGCTGGCCTGCACCTCCTTGGGGTCGACGCCAGCTTCCAGGGCGACGACTGTGCGGGCCTTGCGGCCAGAGAGGCCCTTGCTTGCAGTGCGACCTTGCTCGGAGTACTGGTAGTTGAATGGCATGGAGATATGGCCCTGAACGGCCTTGGCGCCAAAGAAGCCCTTGTCCAGTTTCTGGGTCTTGGGACCAGCAGGGAGATCAATCATGTCGCCTGAAATGTCGTCATCGAGCAGAGCCAGGTCGTCGGCGTTATCGGTGGCTGCAAGAGACATGTTATCAAGAGCGGCAGCAAGAGCTGCACGGCGCTTCTCAGGGAGATGAAGCTCGTCATAGAGTTCGTGGTTGAAGGCAGATGAATCTTCAATGCCTGGTGGCGGAGAAACGTAAAGCAGCTTGCCATTTACGTAGTCTTTGAGGATATAACGAGCCGCGCGGGACTCGTCGGGTTGACCAAGGCCTTGGGTTTGGAAACCACGGGCTCGGGCATAGGCTCGTAGGAACTCGCTTGCAGTAGGAAGACCAGTACCGCCCTCCTCAAGGGGACGAGTCTTGATCTGGATTCCATAGATGGCCTCTAGGAAGGGCTGGGGAATGCGCTGGGTGATGAGGCCAACAGGTCCTGTATACTCGCGGAGCTGGTCGATGGGAAGAACACCGTTGCAGACGAGGTCGGCCTTTGTGGTGGCAAAGTTGGGGAAGACAAGACCTGGGCAATCGCACAGAACCACGCGCTCGCTAAGATGAATTGTCTGGAAGTGCTTGGTCTTTCCGGGCGTTGAAGAGACGGAAACCTTCTTGGAGCCAATGAGGGCATTGATGGTGGAAGATTTACCGACGTTGGGATAACCGACCAGACCGACTTGAAGTTTTTCTTCTGTTTCTAATGGAGCAATATTGTGAGCAAGGGGTCAACATCATTCGGAGGGTTGTTTAACTTACCAGAGCCTGTTGGCGCATATCGGAGGAAGATGTCCTCCAGCTCCTCTACTGTCAAAATCTGTGTGTCCTCTTCCACCTCTTGTGACGAAGGGCCAGCTTGTTGTGTATCCTCGGCTTCCAATTTCACGCCCTCCGATACCTCTTCTTTCTCCGGCTGTGCTTCCGACTGTTCTGTAGGTTCAGAGGGACCGACATCAGACTCCTCATCCGACGAGCTCTCAAGATCCCTGGCCTCAATCAGTTCCTTGGCCAGCTGTGCCGAGAAGAACTTGTAGGAGATGCCAGCCTCTCGCAGGTGCTTGGCCCAGGCTTTTCGTTGCATAGAAGTCATCATGTCAGCCTTGTTGATAAGAAGCAAGTTTTCCTTCTTAGGATCAACTGCCTTGACGTATAACTCGAGGTCTTCTGACCGGAACAGCAAGGGGTTTCGAGCATCGACAATTTGAACAATGAGGTCTGATCGCTCAATAACTCGCCACAGCTGGCGCCACACCTCCAGGTTTCGCTCAAACGGCGTCATGAGCAAGTCATTGTTCTCCTGAAGTTCAGCAAGACCTCGTCTCCAGTTCAAAAAGCTCTCACGCTCCTTTCTATCCAATTCTTCGGGTGTTGTCGACGCATCCCACTGCGGCCTTCGGGGCACTGTCAGACGACCTCTGTGAAGTTTGTGCTTGCCTAGAACGGCCCTTTCCTCATTAGAGGAAAGCAAGTAAGGGTTCTTTTGGTCAACGTGAATAATCTTGACGTTGTTCATCTTCTCAGCTGTAAAGTCTGTGCCAGCCAGTTCGGCGGTGGCGAGGAACTCGTCGAGAGCTCCCTGCTCCGTAACGGAGCGCATTTTGACCCAAGCAGCATCCTGCTTCTCGTTGGTGAGGTATTCCTCTCCAGTTGCGTGGTTAATTCTGGTGACGGCTGATGTTCGCTTTCTGTCGCTGCCCTTGCCCTTTCCGAACCGATCGTTCATCAGGGTGTTACCCAGCCCGACGGACTTTTTGGACTTTGCCAGAACCATCTTGGCGGCGGTGTCCTTTTAAAAAATCGCTTGATTCTTACGCAGTGAGTGCACGACGTCTACACACTCGATACACGATGGAAGCGATGGATGGTGGTGGACAAAAGAGTGTGTCTGTACTGGATGGAGGGCATGAGAGTGAAGTGACTGTGCCCCGCTGAATAATGCCCGTGATGGAGGGGCAAATTTTCGACATGACCGTGCCCTTTTTTGTTTGCACTGGTCTGGTGCGCTATAGTAGGGTGCCCCTCACAGTGTCCACATGCGGGATAACTGTGCTATTAATGATAAGGATTTTTTGTGTCCCCCGCTGGAATTTCTTGCGTCCGGAGAAGTGGGATTCGCAGCCTAAGCGCGAGTCCCTCAGACACCCTCCTCTCGCAAAGCCTTCGCTCCTCCAGTCGCCAAGATGCCTCGCGGAAAGTGGATGTAAGTTATCCACCACAATGCGCCAGCAGATGCCGCATTTGCTAACTATGTTCTTTCAGTGACAAGAAGACGGCGCAGCACTTTACGCTCGTCCACCGGCCACAAAATGATCCTCTCATCCACGACGAAAATGCGCCTTCCATGGTGCTTAACCCTATCGCAGGGCCCTCAAACATCAAACACCTAGACGATTTGGCTTCTGAGTTTGGCTACGAGTCCGATATACGCGCAAACGAAGGCGAAGCCGCCAACCATGGCATTTACTACGACGACACCGAATATGATTACATGCAGCACATGCGCGACCTCAATTCTGGAGGAGGAGAGGTCGTGTTTATTGAGTCTACTTCATCGGCAAACAAGGGCAAGGGAAAACAGAAAGAGTCATTGGTGGACGCCCTGAAGAAGATGGACTTGGAACAAAAGTCGGGTGATATCTTGGATGACGAAATTTTACCGTCCAAGAACCTTACCAGAGTCACCTACGAAGCCCAGCAGGATATACCTGATGCAATTAAGGGTTTCCAGCCCGACATGGACCCTCGATTGAGAGAGGTTTTGGAGGCTTTGGAGGATGACGCCTACGTGGAAGAGGACGAGGACATTTTCAAGGCACTCGCTGGCGACGGGCAAGAAATCGACGAATACGAGTTTGAAGAGCAATACTACGATGATGATGACGCGGGATGGGAGTCGGACGACACCGCAAAGCCTGCCAAGGAGTATAAGGAGGAGGAGGTACCTCAACTTGTCAAGACGCTCGATCAACCTGAGGAAGGGCCTTCCCAAGATTGGATGGAGGATTTCAAAAAATTCAAGAAGGAGCAAAAGGGCGGCCGAACACCAGGCGCACCCTCGCAGTCCGAAGCACAGTCGAACTGGACCATGACCACCAATGGGGGCAAGCGAAAGAAGAGAAAGGGTGCGCTCACTAACCCGTCATCCTACTCCATGACCTCATCATCTCTCGTACGAACAGAGCAGATGGGCATTCTTGATGCGAGATTTGAAAAGATCGAGGAGGCTTACAATGAAGACTTTCCAGACGATGATATGCAGTCTGTCTCAGCCATCTCAACGGCATCCAGCGTCCAAGGTCCCATTCGCAGCGACTTTGACAACATCCTCGATGACTTCCTCGGGAACTACACGAAGCCCGGCAAGAGGACAAACAAAAAGACCAAGGCCCAGACCGGGTTAGAGCAATTGGATGAAATCAGGAAAGGACTTGGGCCGGCTCGTATTCGCGGTCGAGTAAGGTAAATGTATTTAGGCTGGGATATCGGATCGGAATTGGGTCATAAAAGTTTAGAGACGCTGTAATGAATCTGAATGAACTCTCTCTTTTTTTCGGTGCAAAATCACGCCTGCTTTCCATTTCCTAATACCTTATTATTTAATGCAAAGCCATTAAACGTGGATCAATCGAGTCTGAGGGGCCCAAGAGGGGCTGGGATGAAATTGTCACGTGGCGGTGTGAAGAACAGAGTCGCGGATAGGTACGCTAGTGGCAGAGCTTCTCCAAAGGTGTCACAGCTCTGTCCAGGGCCAGACAGTGCCGCTTTTGGGGCGAAGTTGGGTCCAAACCATAGCTGCATGGCCCGGGATGTAACACTGCCGAGTGAGGAAACAAATACTTAGGGAAAGATGCAGGCCTTTGAAAAGGATCTTTTTCCAGAGAATTTCTCCTGTAAGTATTCAATGGTTTATAGCTTTTTTTAATTACCTTGATTCTGCTTCATACATCTCTTCAGCAAATTCCTTCTTCATGTTCGTCTCTTTGTCATATCTCTTCGTTCCCCACAGTTCTCAGACCTACCAACCAAAGAGTGACAGCAGCGACACCGCTAATCCCTTTTTGGAACACGCGCCACACCCCGTGGCAAAACGCATCGTCGCTGTCGGCTCCAACCAGCAGTCTTTACCTTACATCCCAACCTCAAACTCCACAACCAGCGAACCCGATTTGTCCTCACCGTCACCACGCATTTCGCGCGTTGTCGTCCCTCCCCCATGGTCAAACGATTACCTAGATGACTGCGACGTCTGTTGCGTCATCAAGCCAAATGTTTTCATCGGCCTTTGGCCAGCCGACGCGGAGCTCGACTCCAGCGTTCAACCCGTTCGCCGACAACTCTGGAGCTGAAGGCAAGCCTTTTGGCGCTAGCGATGCCAGCGACTCATCCCAAGCGAAACGAGGCAAGCGATCGCGGTTTGGCGATCAGAGCGACAATGAGGGGAAGCGAAAGGCGAACAACCCGTTCCAGGTCAAGGACGCTAACCTGAGCGATGGAGGGAAGCTGAAGGGAAAGAAAGGCGACGAGAGGAAGAAGAAGAGCGCCGATCCGAAAAAGACTCGCACAAATGGAGACCACGCGAAGAAATCGGCACCTCAAAACGGGCGCAGCAATGGATTCAATCCTTTCGCCGACACGCGACCGACCTCATCCTCGAGCGCCGCTTCAGATGACGACCACGTCCCAGAATCCCGCCACTCCGACGATCCCCATGCTCGAAAAGTGTACGAGCAGCTAAGGAAAGACGGGATACATCCTCCTTCGTGGCCCTCGCAGCCTGGCAATCCCAAAAACAAGGCCGAGGTTACCAAGTTTCGTGAAAAATATGAAGCCTACCGCACCAAGGCACGCGCGTCTCTGACCAAAGCTGGCCTTATCGATGACCCGGAAAAGCGAAAAACTCTACAAGATGCTATAGACTTTAAGGGCATCTGCGAGGATATGTGCCCCGAGTACGAAAAGATCACACGCATTAACGAGACGGACATCAACCTGCCAGAAAAGAACCCCAAGACGTCTTTCCCCAACACTCGGCGCATGGTCAAGAAGTTAGCGCGCTCTGCTGCCGGCCAGGAGGCTCCGCTTCCCATGGATGTCCGATCCGTCCCAGCCCTCCAACGAACCCTTGACTACTTAATTGACGACCTACTACGAAACGACGACAACCTACCGACCGTACACGGTTTCTTGTGGGATCGCACCAGAGCTATTCGGCGCGACTTCACATTCTTTTCGTCTCTGACGCACGAAGAAATGAAATCGCAAGTCTACGTTTTGGAGAACATTGCGAGATTCCACGTCACCGCGTTACACCTGCTCTCCCAAGACGGCAAGGCGCCGGAGGATTTCGTTGAACAGCAAGAGCTCGAGCAGCTTGGGAAGGCTCTCCTGTCATTGCGTGATCTTTACGATGATTGCAATGAGCAGGGTGTAACTTGCGAAAATGAGGCCGAATTCAGAGCCTTCTACCTTGTTTTCCACGCCCTAGATCCCAACATTATCGAAACCCTTCAGCGCCAATGGAAATCGAACCTATGGAGGGACTCCGATGATGTCCGGACTGCGGTGTCCCTGGTGGAAGCGCTCCAGAGCACACACCACTTTCACGGACCCCTGAAAGATGCGCCCTCTTTAGCTGCATCGGCCGCATACCAGACCTTTTTTCGCATTGTTGAGGACCCCAAGGTTTCTTACACCATGGCTTGTTTCGCGGAGTGCCACTTCCCTCACCTTCGAAGGTCCATTCTGGACACCATCAAGAGAGCGCTGGTACGACCACGAGAGTCATCGAAAGATGTGACTGCAGCCGTTCTCAACAAATTTCTCCGTTTCGACACCATCGAGCAGGCCATTGAGTTTGCCGAGTTGCATGATTTCGAATTTGGTAAATGCGAAGAGGATCCTTCAGATATCAGTCGACAATACCTGATCTTGGACAACCGAAAGCCTTTGCCACATCACCGGCTGCAGCACCAATTTTCTCAAAACATAGTTGAGAAAAAACGTGGCTCGAGCTCGCTACCTGATTTAATACACCGAACCATTCACGAAAATTCAAAGATCTCCAAGACAAATGGAGTTGCCGAACCAAGCCTGTTTGTTTCAGACACGGAGAAGCCTGCCTCGAAAATCCCCACACCACTTGGAAACAACACATCAATCAACAGTCCCTTTAACCCGACCAACGGTCCGGGAGGCAACAGTGCCTTTAATCCCAACACTCAAGGTAAGAACACTCCCTACCCCTCTTTACCTAATTTGCGTGAAAGATTCTGCATAAATCGGCTCTCGTATATCATATGCAGAAGCCCTTGTTTTGCAGGCGAACAGATCATCGCATTCAGGCGGATACTTGAGACGCCTTGGCCCACAGGATGATTCTCTGGGCAGGTCGATGGCTCAAGATGAACCACTGGAAATCTGGCACACACACGCCCAAGCCACTGGTTCTGACCTTGCATTCACTCTAGGCACTACGTCAAACGGGACCTTATCAACACCCAGTTCAGCTTTTCAATCGAATTCTCAGCCAAAGCCATTCTCCTCCATCACTGGTGGTGCTAGCTCATTCACCAACCCATTCGCGCCAAGTCAACCACAAACTACACCGTCGGCCTTCGCCCCTCCTGCCAGTACGTCGACTGGATCGGCGCAATCTGCAACACCAGCTGGAACCGCTCAAAACCCCTTTGCCCCAGCAACAACACCTTCGATAATCGGCAATGCGCCCCAAACGAAAAGTCCATTTGCACCGGCAAGCGCATTCAAACCTGCAGAGCCGCAACCACCGGCTCTTTCAGGTTCTCTTCAGCCTTCCGCTAAGCCACCCACGATTTCCTTTACTGGTGTCACCCCTAGTCAACAAAGCGAAGCCAAACCCCATGGAGCGACAATACCAAGTCCGCAATCAGAATCGGAAAAGGCGCCCGGGATCAACATCATCCCACCGACCCCCCAGTTGCCCCCATCGCCCTTTTCTATTCCTGGCAAAGCCTCTAGTCCAGCCAGTGCTCTTGGCAGCATTTCTTCTCCGGCGCCCGCCACTGCCCAGCCCAGCATTGGAGTCAACTCGGGCATAGCCGCGCCTAACCCCCTTGCTGGAAGCACGAAGACACCAATTGGTGGCGCACCAACTTCATCTTTAGGGACAATGGCGGCTCCAAAGCCTACGTTACAGATGCCCAGCGCTACTCCACAACTCACGCCAACAAGCAACACATTTGGTATCTCTCCAGCAGGCCCAGCATCAACCAATATTGCGAAACCAGCGACTCCACCTCCGCAACCTACACCTCCTCGCGATCTGATGGGTGACTTTACCAAGTGGTTCGTACTAGGAGACAACGGGCTACTTGAAGATTTCCAGGCGTTCATGTTGGATAATATTTTGCAAGCCGTCTTCAGAAAATTCCAAAATCAACAGGAAAAGAAGAGGCGAGAAGAGGAGGAGGCCAGGGCAATTGAAGAAGCTACCCAGTTTCGTACTTACAGCCTCTCAGTCAAATATTTCTATCGATGGAGAGAGATTGCGCGAGAGCTTCGTCTCAAGCAGCTCCGTCGAAGCGGTCGTGACCAAATGAAGTCTTACTACGAGGCTCAACGAGCAGCGCAACTCAAGGCCCAAAAGGAGGCCGCTCGTCGGGCAGCCAGGGAGCAGGCTGAGCTAGCAGAACTCAACCGACCAGAAGAGTTCAAGGAAATGCTGAGGCACAAAAAGCCTAACAAGCGAAGAGCAGAAGATGCTCTGCGCGCTTCGGGAGTCTTGTCAGGAGTCGACAACGAGGAAGCTGTGATTGCGAGAATCGTAAACAGGGCACCTTCGGTCAACGGCTCAGTGAGCAGCAGCCAGTCCAAACTCTCACGCTCATCCTCGAGGGGCGGCTCGAAAACTCAGGCCTTGCGTGCACAACTCCTTGGTGAGCCGCCTGCCAGCTTCCGCCGCTCACTTCCTCTCATCTCGTCGAGGGATTCAGCAAGTTCGGACTCTGGGGCTCGCACCAGCAGGGTGTCAGAGCGATGGCGTTTGAAAGCTATGGGCATCGTGCAAATGCCAGACGGGACGGCCCTTCCTGAATCCCTTGCGAAAGAAAGCCAATATGGAAAGAAAAGCAGCTCAGGGGTCGGATCCATGGGACCACCGGCCAAGGGGGTTGTTCGACGAGCATCCATTGCCGACCTGACCCGCCCAGAAGAGCGCTCGGTCTCAGGTTCTTACAAACATAACAACCCTGCAGCAGCAGACACTGTTGGAATGAAGCACAAGAGAAAACGGGCATCGGAGGACGACGGAGAGCTGAATGATACCAGCGACTCCAGCACGAGTGCACACAAGCGAGTGATGAGCGACGCGCAAAACTTGATGAGCGAACTTCGGGCCATGCGAGAGGAGATGGAGGAGGGGGCATCATGGTTCCGAGATCAGAATGAGCGATTGCATAGCGAACTGGCGAGCAGAGGATCGACACCATGGGACGAAAGTACTTGACGGCGTTTGAGGGGAACGAACGAGGTTCGGTGGCTACGGCAGAACAGCAATGACGCTCAGAAATGCGTGTACGGGCGGTCAATTTTGTATCTCTTGTTGGCTTTTGCCGGTGTCCCAGCACCGGAGATACCCATAGAATTGGATGGCGGACGCGGGTGCCTAATGGTCATCATTTTCTATTTTTTTCCTTATTCGGTGTGTTTGACCAGCGATGGTTTGTGGACTTTTGCAGTTGTGTATAGCATGGTTAAGATGGGTGGTTGGGATCAATGGAACATAAAAAGGACACATGGCCGGCTGATGCCGGCACACGCACATACAAAACCAGGTCTCTAATGATTCGTGAAGTTTTGTAATTGGTGTCCAATCCGACGTACTCTTGTAAAAAGTGCTGATCAAACTACGATGGTTCACCATTGGCATTGGGCTATGCTCTTGAGTTGATGTTGCATTGGTTTGATTTGCATCATTCATATTACTATTCTTGTCTTGTCATGCCGACAACAATGGGCCAACCCGATCGATGGCTTGTGGTATCCCAAAAATGAACGCCATTCGTAAACTACGTTACCGCAAACAAAAAGTGATAGGCCCTACATACGGCCAGGCGGAAATGTTTTTATTTCCCCTTTTTCGGTGGTGGATCAAACGTGGTCTGGATGTTCTGGAACCCCACGGGGGCGACGGCGCCCCAGATGCCTTTATTCTTGGTCAGGTTCCTGCTCGAGCCAGCAAGGCGCTGGTTCTCCCACGGATCTTGGTTATCGCGGGTGAGTTTCGGGGATGTGTTCCGCGGAGAGGCGATGGAGAATCCCGGGCTCAGCAGCGGAGAGCGAAGGAGCGGCGCGGTGGACCGCGTCGACGTGGCAGAGCTGGGCGTGTTGAAGTCGTCTGGCGAGGATAGCTGGCCGGGCGAGGAGTGAACGGCCGGCGGGGGAGGAAGGGAGGTGGTCAGGGAGGCAAGTTTCGGGGCGGCCCGAGAGTAGCTCGAGGAGGAGCCCTTGGAGTCCGGGTCGAAGCCGAGGCCCACGGCGGAGTCCATCTGAGGACTCTCCTCCATGGGCACGGCATCGGCGTAGCCTTCCAGCTTGGAGGCGTCGTAGGCCTGCATCTCGTGGTTGGGCGAGCCGTAAAGACTGAAGGGAGGGGCGACGGCGCGCTGGAGGCGGGCGGCGCGGTTCTTGCGCTTGCGGTACTGCATGAAGAAGCAGCCGGAGAAGAACATGATGATGATGAGGCAGCCGACGACGATGCCGGCGATGGCGGTGTTGGTGAGGACTTTGTTGTTCGAGCTGGAGTAGTCGGTTGGGTTGGCGGGCTGGACGGCAGCGGCAGTAAATACCGTGTCATTGAGGCTGACGGGAGTGCCGGCGGCAGGCTGCTGCTGGCATCCGGCTTCGAGGGCAACCAGGACTAATATAGTGTTAGCTGGAGAGGGAGAGAGATAGGTGGTTATGCGGGTGTGACTAAGACGAACAGTTGGACATGTAGTTGTGGGTTCCGTCAGCCCTCACGCAGTTGTAGCAGTCGGAGTAAGCATCCGTGAGCATGATCTTGTCATCGGCATCGCAGTAGTCGTACTGCGTCCTGTTGTTTGGAGTGGTGATGCCCAGCTTGAGAGCATCTTCGATAGGACCACAAGCCTCGGATGTCATGCAGGGATTGGAACCGACATCAGATCCGTTGGGGTAGCCGAATATACAGTAGTCAAATGCATATCGGAGATTGTCTAAGAAAGGGTGAGCATGTTGACTATGCTACAAAGCAGAGTAGAGCAGAGCAGAGCAGAGCAAAAAGCAAAGGGGCTTGGACTTACATAAGAACCAATCTTGGTCATTCTCGTCGCCATTTTTATAGTCACTATCTTCAAGGCACGACAGGCAGCGCTGGAACTTTTGGCCAGCAGAATCGCTGTTGAAGGCATCATCCAAGCACACAATATCTTCGCCAGTCGTTTTAGTCGAGTTTGTGTCGGCACAGAAGGAAGCACATGGTGACCCGGATGTAACCTCAATAGCCGCAACGGCGGGTGCGAGAAGGGGAATAAGCAGATGAGCAAGGCAGAGGGCCGAGGCCAATGTTTGACGAGCCATGTTTTCCAGGTCCCGATAAGATGGGGTCGTAAATTTCAGGAGGTGTCTTCTTGGGTTTGATCGTCACGGCCAGGCCAAGCGCGGTTGTGAAACACCTCGGGGCGGTTGCGAGAACAGGACAAAGTAGGAGAGTGGTGAAGCAGATGAGGGCGTGCCAGACGCTCTTTAAAACATGGTTATATGGATTACAACGAGTGTAAGGGACGCAACGGCAGATCGGCACACACGCGTACGCACAAAGAAGAAATGAGGAAGAGTGACCAGAGAGACAAGAGGGGATGCGAAGAGGAAGAGAGGGAAAAACGAGGCTGCGTCTCTCGGTATATCAAGCACACCTTACCCCCTCGTCGTCCCGTTGGCTGCAGACGGGTCGACGGCCGGATATAGGGCCATCAGGCGGCTCTCCCCGCCAGATCACTCCACCCCTAGCTGATTATCTACGAGCTGGCGACAAAGCCGCCATGGCAAATACGCTCTTTGCTGCCATGTTGCCGCCGAGCCAGCTGCGTGGAGCGGCGCGGTCACCCGCTAAGATGCTGAAGATGGGGTGGGCGGGCCTATCACAGCGGGAGCAGGGGTTGCAGCGATACCCGCCCGCGGGGGAGGGCCAATGGGCGGCGAGCTTGGCGCAACGCTGGGGCAAAAAGAGAGGCACGCAGGCGGGCGCTTAGCTGTGGCCTGTGATGCGTCGACCAACCGAGACTGGGACGAGCGAGCGAGCGGGAGCCCTGAACGGGGTTGGTTCGTGTATTTCCGCTTCCGCATGCCGTGTATATTTTTTTTTTTTTCTTTTTTGTTCTAGAGGTCTAGAGGAGAGAGAAAGAAAAGGGTTGAGGGGCCGTGGACTGACCACCTCTAAATTTCTTAGCGTAGGGCTAGAGCGACAGATCGAGCATCAGTCAGCCAAAGCATCTTTTTTTGGATATGCACGGGTGGCCATCCATGGTCGATTCCTGCCCACCCTCACGATCAAGAAGGTTCGGTATTTTAGGAATTCTCGTACTTGTCTCAGTGTTCTTCTGACCTTAGGTGAGACGCGGGCCGGGAGAGCATGATAAAGTGCAAGCCACACACACAGATGTGGCTACATCTCTTTGGAGGGCAAGACTGATGATAACCTATAGTGAGGATAAAGCGGCAGCGTGCTTCCGAAGATGACATGAATTAAAGTCATTACATAATATAACATGCAGGTCTATGTAACCTATTTGAAAGCAATAGAAACACCAGTTATAGGTGAGATGACTTGCATGATTGCGCGTTTTCCATCACAGCGTGTGCATTCAAGAGCAACTCACGATGTTTTTTTTTTACTTCTCTGATGCATCTATCCACGTCACTAGCTGCGTCACCTTCTACACTTGTTTCCATCAGCTGGAAAAGACATCGATAGTCATTCACTTTCGAGATTTTTTAACTTTCATCTTCATTTTCATCCTATCATGTGCTTCTTTACTTCTTCTTATTGTGCTCCTCGTACTTGGCCTCGTACTCGCTCGGCTCAGCGCAGTACATGAAAACAGACGGAACCGGGTCCTCCTCGTTGACAAAGGCCTTCCTCTCGCCCTCTGCGTTCCTGCCGGCGCTCATCCAGTTGACGCGGTACACGAGCGCGGGGACGCTGCGCTCGACGGCCGACGTGGCGTTTTCGTCCTCAAAGTTGATCTTGGGCAGCTCGTCGCCGCCGTACATGTATTTTGTGAATTCCCTGATAAAGTCGTTCTTGGTGACGCCAGCCTCGTTTTCGATCAGGACGGTAGGCTGGACGTCGGCGTGGCTGCACGGGCAGCACACGGTATTGGGCTCGCTGAAGAGCATAATCTCAAACTTGCGGCAGGGCGGCGATGTGACGTGCTCAGGGAAGTTCGGGTCGGATGAGATGGATTCCGACAGCTTCTCAAAGACGCCGCGCCAGTAGCGCTGGAAGTCCTGCGCGGGCGAGTCCTTGGCAGAGGGGCTTGCGGCGAACGCCTCCTTGGTGGTGTCGCGAATGGCATCCACAAGGCTGATCCACTTTTCAATCATGTCCTCGAACTCTTCTTCTTCCTCCTCCTCTACCTGTTCGTTCTTTTGCTGCGGCTGAGCCTGAGGCTCATCTTGCTCTTGTGCCGTCATATTGTCCAAGTGAATTGCGGGAAAGGAATTGGCTCGTTTCTTGTTTTTTTTAAGGTCTTGAGAAGGATGGCGATGGCCTTGAATCCTTTTATGGACTTGGTCCATTCTTCAGTTGTTATTGGTGGAGAGGGCTGAGCCACGGCGCCGAGCCACCGAGCTGAAGTGTCCAGGCAGCATCGCCTCAACCCTGGCGGGATGCGGGGCCGGCGATCATCGCAGTCCCTTGCAAACTATGAGCGCCGTTCGTGTATTCTTCCTATTTGGGTCGTGTCGATATCCTGGCGGTGTGGTTGCTATCGCGGCTAATATCTAGGCTTCAGTATTGAGCTAGGTGTTGTCTTGACTTAAATAACCACGTACAATGCATTTTGATATTGTCTGGCATCGCACGCTGTGAAGAGGTCTAAAATGTGCTCTCGAATCGCAAAGTACTTGGAATGATCGCCAAGCTACGAGCCCCCTGCAGCTCTTGGCCGCCGCCCATTCGTTGGGAAATTCGCCGATAGTGTTCGGAGAATTTGTCAATTTAGTGTCAACTCAAAGGTGAATAGTTTTATAATTAAATATATAGTTGCCAAGGTTGGCATTCCATATTGTATATTCATTCGTGTTCTACAGGATTCATGATGCGTGTTCCTCGTGGGTGGTCGGCTTCGACCCACAACACCATCACTAGGCCCCTCGACGTTGTAGAATCATGGCTGCACCGCATGGTCGCCGGCGCCGGCGCACAGCTCAACCGCGACCCATTTGCCATCACCTTTCGCCTCAAACTCAAGTTTCCAGGGTCCATCCCCGATCCTGCTCCCTACCTCCGGCGCACCTGGCTGGTGGCGCGACACAACCATCCTCAACTGGGCGCCATATACCCCTCCATCGCGGCCAAGGAGAAGAACGTCACCATTGGTCCTCTCGACCATGACGACTGGTTGAAGACATCTTTTATAGAGCACAAGGGGGATGCGGCTTTGTACAAGACTGGAGAAGATGCCGTCAAGCAGTTCCAGCCTACACCAACCGCAACTGCTCATTGGTTGCCTGCCACGTCCGAGTTTCTCATCCGCACATCGCACCTACGACTTGACGGTCTTGGATTGTTCAGGTTGACGCACAGTTTCATGAATTCGCTGGCCTCCGTCGCTCGTCTGGGTCTAAACACCGACATCGAGTCGTATCCATCCGACATCAAAACCCCTACGCCCAGCCCTGGCATGGGCAACCTCACCAAGATTGAGCCCGATACAGGCGCCACTCCAGCGTACATACAAGATGCCATTGATCACTTCATCAACCAATACGAGCAGGGGAAGCCGGGTATTGCGTTCCCTATCCTGAAATCCGGAAACCCGATGCCAGGGAACACTCGTCGCTACCAATTCACATTTGGGCCAACCACAACAAACGAGATAAGGGCAGCATGCAAGGCCCGGGGCATCAGCGTCGCAGCGGCCGTGCAGGCTGCTCTCATCCGCATCGTGGCCTCGTGCTCAGATCCCGTGCCGTCCAATAACCTGCTCATCCGTGTCGCCACAGACCTGCGCAAGCTGCTCCCTCCCCACTACAGCGACCCAGAGCACGCGGTTGGCTTGTACGCGACTTCGTTCCCCAGGTGCATCCCCGGCGGGCTCGACCCCAACTTGACATTTGTCGAGCTGGCCAAGAAGGTCCACTCGGTGTACGCAACGGACCTGTCCAACGTTGCCACGGATGATCAAGGCAAGCCCGCCAGCTTTCTCAAGATGCTCGAGCCTTATCTCGACAGCGAGATGAAGTACCTCGGGAGCCTTCCCCACGATTCCCCTCTGAAGCGGAGCCCGGGGCTGAGCAGCGTGGGGGTCCTTGACAAGTTCATCCAGCACGAGTACGTCTGCGGAGAAGGGAGCAAAGACAAGATCGAGCTCGAGGACCTGTGGATGGCGGTCGACAACGTGGCTCAGCTGCCGGTTTTCCACCTGTATACGTTCCGCGGTTGCATGACGCTGCAGGCGTGTTTCAACGAGAGCTACTACGAGGACGAGGAGCTGCGGGAGGTTATCAAGAGGGTGAGAGATACATTCGTCCATCAATTCAAACTCTAGGGTCCAAGTCGGGGGAAAATATGTTTGGAAAAATGCTATATTCAAAGCAAACGCGTTAAGAAAAGCTCCGACAGCTTTATATTGCCAAAATTGGAGAAAGTAACTCCCCAAGAACACTAGTATCTCGGCACTGTTGATAGTTTGCCCTCTGTAGATCCGTTAGACAGTGGTTTTTCAGCCGCAATGTTGTATTCATTCGGCATATCTTTTAAAAATAAATGCTACCGTCACAGATAGGAAGATCTTTGGTTCCATCCGCGTCACGTCAGTTCTGCACGAGAAACGCACAGCAGTTTTACTGCTTAGTCGAGCACCAAACAAGAGCGAGGCAACGGGAAGTGGGGGGGAAAGGAGGGAGGGCTATCCTCAGCACGAAATCTTCTCGTTCGTCGGGAAAGCTATCAACGTCTGACAAAGGGGCCATGCCATGTAAGGCCAGGGTCAGCGCACAGCACAGCGACTGTCAAACAGACTAAAGGCGCTTGGCCTCTGGTAGTCACTTGTGCTCGTCCCGTCTAAGCCCTTTCGAGGCCGTTGAGCCGCGTGCTAGGCGCAACGCTCGGAGCGCACGCGGCTGCTACACCACGGCGAGCGACCCTCTGGCCGTGCTGTAGTCAACTTTCGGAGTGGACATGTTGTTTCAAACTCACGGAAACTACTATCTATCCCGCGTGTGCTCACGGATGCTCGGGGACTAGTTCGTGTTCGGCCAGCGAAACAAAAAAGGTCATGGCGGCATCGGGTTGAACAGGGCCAAACGGGTGGCCTTTGCACACATGCCGTGGTACCTGAAAGAAGGGTTACGCAAGCCAGTGGAATGGATGATGCTATTTTCTCCTTTTTCTCCTTCTTTTTTTTTTCTTTTTTTTTTTTTCCTTTTTCTTGATAGCGGGGCGAACGCATGGCTCGCGATAAAGGGGGCCACGCAGATCCGGACAAGGCCGTGGAATTCAGGGTGATGGCATCGTCATCCAAAGACCAGGGCTGGCTGCAGCGCATTGCACATCATCATGGGTGCGGATAGGGATTGACGCTCGGGTCCAGGGCCTGAGAAGCGGCTCCGACAAAACCCAGGCACCATCTCTCTCGACTCATAAGGGGGTGGAGAAGGGATGCGCTCGCAGGGTCCCGGAGATTTAGATGGCGTCCGAGGCCAATGCCATGAACATGTTGCGAATCCTGCAGCCGGCCCTGTTGGTGGTTGCGAAGAGCAATATATTAAAACCGGGGTTCCGCACACAGAGCTGAAAAGAGACGTTACGCCATGTGAAACCAAGGCAGGGAGGGCCAATTAATTAATCCAGTCCTACATAAATTGCGCCCAAAAATATCCGGTCAATCAATTGAGATTCGCGAGTCGCTAACGCACAAGCAGGGGCCCAGGTCTGGCATCCCAGGCGGCGGGAGAGCCAGACCAAAGAAAGGTGGACATGGCTTCCTGGGCTATAGCAACATTATCAGAGGAAAAAAAAAAGAATAAGGCCATTTGATGCTTAAACCCGAAATTTCGTTAAACCATGATGGTTCACAGGGGAACTGCTTCAGGGATACAGCCAGATGCACATTCAGAACTCTTTTTTTTTTTGGTACTTTATACACGTATCTCTTCTTTTCTAAACCGACACCCCAAAAAACGTCAGGGATCGGTGGGCGAACAGACTGAAAATCCCACTCCGCAACCGAAACCGAACCCAAGAGCCTCCTTGTCATGGCGCACGGAGCGATATAGCGATGTGCCCTCGCGACCTGACACGCTACGCTGTACGTGCATTCAACTGACTGATCAAAAATGGATCCTTGCGCAAGAGACGGAGAGAGAGACAGGGTCGGGTCCTGGGTCCTGGGGGGGGGGGGGGGGAGTGGAATGGGAATAGAACGACAAAGAGAAACAAACAGTGGAGAGAACGCACCACCAGTACTACCGTAACCGTCTCTCTCTGCAGGGTCGAGACAGACCGCACCCATAAAAACTGGACCAAAAAAAAGAAAAGAAAGAAAACTTCCCCACCGAGTGACTGAATGAATGATGATGCCGCCCACACCTGAGCGTAGCTCGCCTCGCTTTTTTTTTTTTTTGTGGAAACTGATTCGATCTGTTCGCAAACATTTCCTTTGGACCTTTTTTTTTTTCGTACGCGCAGCGCCGATGAAACCCAGGCGACATTGCGAGTTGCAAAAAAGGCGTCACCTTGCGACCGCCATCGAGCCGCTCCCCACTCCCAGTATGAAGTATATGCATGATGGATCTTCAGCCTTTGCCAGGGGACAACTGGCCTGCATGCGCAGCATGGAACGGGACGAATGTTCGTCTGGGAAGGGGATCATCACCCACCACCATGACGACGAAAAAAAATAACAAGACAAGTAAGTAAGCATGCATTGCATTGTAAGTCATATTTCAAAAATTACCAACTAAAAACTATTGTGCGAGAGAAGTAAGTTGTAAGATGAATGTGCCCATTTGCGGAACACCCGGACGAGGTGCTCCTCTCTCCGCCCTCCCCGCGTTCCATATCCATGTCCATATTGCCAACGCCCGCTTTCTATCCCTAATCCCAGTCAATGTTCCCATGCATGCTGCAGCGTTCTCATGTCCCCTTGCCCAACAATTACCACCTCAGTCTTTTGTCGGATCCCTCTCGTGCCCCCTGTCTCTCTCCTCATGCGTCCCATGGTATCATTGTATCCCACTTTCGTGTCCGAGCTATAAGAAAAAAAAGATGCAGTAATAAAAAAAATACAAAACAAAAAAAGACAAGTGCTCACACACACACACACACACACACACACACACACAATCTCACCCTCTAAAAAAAAAATTTACTCAATATTGTAGCCGATGACGTACATGCATCGCTCCGTGTTGTTGTTGCAGTAGCCGTGGAATACGAGCGTGCCAGGGGTCTCGGTGCTGGTGCCGCCGCCCGGGCCCTTGAGTCCGAGGTCCGGCGTCGACAGCAGCGGCGCTGGGCCCCGCACGTAGGTGCCGGTGATGGAGTCGGCCACGGCGTACTTGACGTCGTAGGCGTCGTCCGTGTACAGGTGGCTGCTGAAGAAGAGAAGGTAGCGGCCGTCGTCGAGCTTGACCAGGTTGGGGGCCTCCACAAGCGGGCCGTCCTCGGACTCGATCCTGTCCAAGATGGTGACTGGGTCGCCGATCAGCGTCGATCCGTCATCCACGTTCACCTCCTGCAGTTTGATGGGCGTGGATTCGCCCACGGCGTTGCCGTCCACCTTGTACACTATGTACCGCTTACCGCTGGCCTCGTCGTAGAAGCCAGCTGGGTCGATGGCACCTCCCTGGGCCTGCGGGCAAATCAGAGGGCCGTCATCAAGCGTAAAAGGGCCGTCGCTGGTGTTGGATCGCGCCGTTCCAATGCAGTGGCCGCCGGCGGGCAGCTCTCCCGAGAAGTACATGATGTACGTGCCGTCTTTGAGCAGTCTCACGTCGGGAGCCCAGAAGTTGGAGCCCGAGGTCCAGCCGTTGTTGCCCGTCTCCAGCGCGTCCTGCTGGAGGACAGTCCAAGGTCCGTAGGGATTCTTGGCTGTCGCGACCTGGATGCGGTATCCATTGCCGCTGGTGGCATAGGCCATGTAGTTGCCGCTCTTGTCAAGAACGAGCCCGGGATCAGGGAAGTCCCGGTCAATCACGGGCTGCAGAGTGCCGCTGCTGTTGTCGGCTTGCCGTTTCTGCCGGTTTGTTTTTGACCAGTCAAGAGTCAAAACGATGGGAGCGGGTGCGGAGTCAGCCGCCGAGTCAGAGGTTGTAGAAACCTCTCTTGGGGCTGTCGGGAGACCCATGATGGAGGTGGATTGACTGAGGAGGAGGAGGGAGGAGAGGAGGGAGGAGAGGAGGAGGCTCTTGGAGCCAGCCGTATTGGGCATTTTGGCTAGTGTACCTTGTCGATCTTGCAAGATAGGCAGTAGATACACCTCGGCTATTGAGCGTCAACTCCAAGAAGATAAAGAAGTAAAAAGAAGGGGTATTAAAAAAAAGAGGAACAAGTAAAAACACCAAACTGAAAGATATTTGATTATTTTCGTTTTGATGTCTGTCGATGGCTTTTGTCCAGGGCTGTAGCTGGCTGCTTTCAGTCCTTTGTAAACTGACTGGTCCTTGAGTGGTGATTTCGAAACAACATCGACTCCCGTCGACGTCTTTATATAACCAGACATCCAAAACGGCTCTCGAGCCTAGCCACGACACCCCTAACCTGCCAAGTCAACACCGACTCCATCTAGTCCCTCTCAAAAATAAACGCACAATGCCATCTTGGGCCCCCATCCCGACCTCGCTCTCACCCCCCCTCCAGGGTCAAGGGGCCCGAACTGTTCACCCACACCTGGTTGCGGGCCAGCCCATATTGAGAGACGAATACTCGTCTGCTGAGCTCAGGCACGAGCGCAGGGCACGCACTGGGATGCACATGCTGGGGAACGGGGCAGCGGGCAGTCCCCACGGCACGGGGATGAAGAGAAGAGGTACCGGATCCGCAAGAACAAAAACACATGGGGCCTTGGCGAGGCTGTGCCATGCAAACAGGAACCAGGATGGGGGTGCTGAGAAAGCGAAGAAAAAAGAAACGGACAAGGGAAGCAGAGGGAGACAAGAGGCAGGCAGAGCAGCCCCCCGGGGGATCCAGTCACAGCTGTCCAAGTCACCACGGCGAACCAGGATGCAACCTCTTAATTTTATGCGGTGAAAGGCTGTCGGGTATGGTTGGCATGAGTAAAGCGGACGACATTTTCCATGCTCTCTCTCTCTCTCTGCCCGACCCAGCCAAGCCCATGGCCGGGGCAGGATCCTACGTCGTCCAGTCTTGGCCTATGCCACAGGGCATCTGGTTGCAAACCCGAAAACCAAGACAAGCGAGCTAGCTTAACCTCGCCTAGGGCTGAGACAGGATTTAGATCGGCAGCGCGTCATGTAGCTTCCGGGAATAGCAAATGTCGTCACTGTTGCGACAGTAGATACAGTCTGTGCCAACTGTGGAATCGGCCGAGTACAAGAGTGCACATCGCAACAAACCATAAAAAAACTAGCCGAGAAAATAGGTAGGGGGTGTGTGTGTGTCTGATTGGTGGTGGATCAAATAGGGAAAAAAAGAAAAATGCACAAAGTTGTCAAACACCCAGGGGAGGTGGCGGGGAAAGGAGAGGTGCTGACCAACAAAGGTGAGCTGGTCGATAAACGATGGCGGTCTCAGGCCAAAACGTCCTAGGACTCGATTCGCGCCCTCATCAGGAACAAGGCACAGCCGTTGTGCGTTGTCTTGGAGGTATGCAAGTCAAGGTGTTTGGGTGGTTTGCCCGCCCGCCCTGGTTGGACAGCGCCCCCAAAAGCAATTACCCTCGCGTGCCTCCTCTACTAAGCATTGCAGTCGCTCGTCGTTCTTGTTGCAGCAGCATCAGCATCAGCTGTCATCGTCACGGCGCAGCGCAGCGCAGCAACCAGCTCAGCAGGGCTAAAGCACAAGGGCAGCCCCGCCGGGAAAACCGCATATGCAGTCATCCATCCCATATCTCTCACACCAGCTTTACCGGGCAGCAGCAGTAGAAGCAGCAGCAGAAGCAGCAGCATCACGCACACGCACGCACTCTTAGCTCGTCTCCGTTCTGTTCTAGCCCCGACCTGCCAGCGCACGCATTGCCCACATGGTGCAATGTTTCAGGTTGATGGGGCGGCAAGAGCCTCAACCAACAGAAGCCGGCTTGTGGCTCTGCTTCCGAAATCTGGACTCGGCACTGGGCTTCGCCGGGGCGTCCAGACTGTGCAGCATAAGGCGGCATTGAATTGTCGTCCCAAGTGGAAATGGGGGAGGAGAGGGGGGGGGGGTTGGCTGCTGGCGCACTCGGGCCAATCGTGTCCTTGATCCCTGCCAGTCCACTCATAATCCCAGGCGCCTATTTTCTGAACCAAAACCATGGGCCATGGGGTTGGTTGCACACAACGACTATACCTACATCCCTTCTCAACGCTCCATCCAAAGTGGGAACGCAACTTCGCACGGGACTTGCTGTACAATGCTGCTCACGTTGTGCCAGCTGCTCAGCTTTACTGGGTCTTTCCCTTTTCTCTCTCACGCCTTGCATTACATGCTGTTAGTCTGTGCATTATGGATGCACGGGGTTGCAGAGACTTGACTCAAAGTGCCTGCCCTCTCTCTCTCATCTCTCTCCCGTTTACGTTTACGTTAGGTTGCGTCCCGAGCGGATGACCGTCAAAGTTCTTATCATACTTTTTTTTTTCGCATTGAGTACCTTCATCTACTCCTACCAGGATTTTCGAACCAAACGCCAGATGATTCCCCAGAAACTGTCAAGCGGAATAAAAACCAGAAAAGGAAAAATAACGGAGAGAGTATGGTACAGCACGCACACCGCCCCATATCAACATTACCGACATCCATGGCTTTCACGTGTCGGGGCCCCTCAATCGCTATCCTCCTCCTCCTCGCCGCCCTTGGCCGCCTTCTTGGCCGCCTTGGCAGCCTTCTTCTCCGCCTTTCGGCGTTTTCGCTCTGCCTTCTCTTCGGCAGTCTCACCCTCGTGCTTCTTGCGCTTCTTGTCCTTGCTGTCGTCAGCAGGAGCAGGCGAGGAAGCATCAACCTCCATCTTGGACTCGTCCGCCTTCTGGGGGGTGGTAGGGGCAGCAGCCGCGGCCGCGGCAGATGTATCATTGGCGCTGTAGTCCTGGTACTCAGATGTCCACTTGGCAGGAGTGGCATCGTTGGGTCGGCCAAACTTGTCAAGCTTGCCGTCAGCCTTGAGCTTCTTCTTCTCCTGGGCGACGGGGCCAAGACCCCATCGGCGAGGGTAGAGGTCGCGCTCCATGATGCAGCGCTTGACCTTGGCAACCACACCGTGATCGCAGGTCGACATCTCAACCGTAGACATCTGAGCAATGCCCAGAGCAATGGCCTCACCCTTGGTGGTCATGAGGACAACCTCTTCGTGGTGCTCAATGGCAGCCTCTGCAATGTTCTGTCAGCACTTGTCCGCAATCTATCCTTGACGTGATCCCGAATACCACTTACCATAACGAAGGAGACCGGGAAGCATCAGCTTAGCACCGTAGCATACAGCGTTGACAGCGCTGTCCTTGACGACAAGTCGCTTGTAGCTGGTGAGGAGGGTCTCGAGAGGAGAGATGACCTTGCGCAGGTAGGACTCGTCGCGGGTGTTGTCCATGGTCCACTGAGCGTCGAGCACGTCGTGGAGAGTGACAAGGCCCTTGGTCTCGTCCATGGCACCACTTCGCACACGACGAAGCTCCTGCATGTGACCACCAACACCAAGAAGCAGACCCAAGTGAACGCAGAGGGTTCGGATGTAGGTACCAGCCTCGCAGCTGACCCAGAAGACACCGAGGTGACGGTCATTGTCGAACTCGATGAGCTTGCTCTCGTGGATGGTTCGGATACGGAGCTGGCGCTTGACGGCGGAGATCAGAGGAGGACGCTGGAAGAGAGCACCGGTGAGGGTCTCGAGGGCGCGGGCGAACTGAGCCTGGCCGCCGGGCAGCTTGTCATGGAGACGGATGACAGCAACGTACTCCTTTCCAGCACCTTGTTGGGACTTGACGAGACGAGTGGCACGGTCAACGCAGACAATCAAGCATCCAGTGACCTTAGGGTCGAGGGTACCGCTGTGGCCGGTCTTCTCGCATCTGTAAGGGGGAGAAAAGTTAGCAAAAAAAAAAAGCTGCCGATCGCAAAGGTCCCAGGGGGGTTAAGGAATTGACGAACCGAAGAATGCGCTTGACCCAGGCGACGACCTCGTGACTCGAGGGGTTTGAGGGCTTGTCCAGGTTGATAACACCGGAGCTGATGTACGACTTGAGGTCTCGCTTCAGAGGCGAGCAGCCGTTGGGGATGGGAGTAAAGTGACCCGTTCGCACCAGCACTGCAAGCAATCAGTCAGTCGTATGCTCTTCACAGCGCCGTCCGCGCCTCGAATTGGTCATCCCCAGGGCATTGCACTCACGCTTGTCGTAGTTCTTGAGGAGCAGAGGCCACGTGCTCGTGTCAATGGCAGGTGTCACGGCCTGCGGCTTGATGGTATACTCATCCTGCTCCTCTCCCTTCTTCTTCACAACCGCGAGTTCCTTGGACATGTTGGGCGGGTGTCGTAGCAATCGTACGCGATTAGACGACTTCTGATAATATACCGGGCCAAAGCAATAAGGTGCTTCTGGCGAGGGAAGAGACGGGAGTGGTCGTGATTTCCTCGGTGTCTGCCCGGTTTGGTGGTTGGAAGCTTCCAAATTTTTTTTCGCGGTCTGTGGGGAATTGTAAAAGCGGAAAGCTGCGAGGCTCTGTGGCGCTAGCGCTTTGCTAAACCTCTTTAGGGAAAGTTGGGTCACCCGCCACACCTCCCAGCCACATCTAGCCTTGTTTGGCCAGCCAATTATCGCGCGTCACGAGTCGTAGTGGGGCACGAACGAGTGAAAAGAAAAAACAATGGACGAGGCGCAAGACACGAGGCACGAGGTCATCACTTTATCGTCTGATCACCCCGCAGTGGACATTCTCAGGAAGTTGTAGTCTTGTCTTGTCGCCTAGCCTTCGCCTTTTCCAATGAATGTGCCGAATGTCTCTTCTTCGAGGCTGTCCTCGCCTAGCGCAATGTTCCACTAGCGGACGTTGACGAACCATCACCATGTGAGTCTAACTTCACGTGCACATGCTGCTTTACCCTACTGTCATTTGTCTCTAGTAAAAATTTATGAGAAACGGATAAAGTAGTTCCCAGATTGGATGCCTATAATGTAATCTGTCATCATAGCATTGTTACCATATCTTCGTGCTTACCCTATACATGGCGTGTTTACTTATTTTGATCCGAGTCGGCACGAGAACTCATGATAAAAAGCCGGTTGAGTATTCATGGTTTAGGCCATTCCTAATTTAAACTTAGTTCCCGTCGCGGTTTTTGCATCCTGCATAATTATTACGATATTTAAGAGCGATAGAATATTTTCTAGCAGATCGTTCAAATGGTTATGTCGAGAAATAGTCTAGATAGACTTAATATCAAGACTACAGGAGCTTCAGAATTGTACAGTTTTGAGTGGCACAACAGTCTAGATAGCCCTTTGAAAAGACCATTTCCCAACTGCTCGCATGAGGCATGTCAGCTGGCACGCCCAAGCTATGACGCCAGGGATTTCCATATCCGACATGGCTCCACCACCCCCTCTCCTTGAAGCATCACTACTCCCTATACCACGAGACTCAGACGGCTACAGCCATGACACAGGATACTAAGGCATCGCTTGAGTGGCTGCCGACTGAGATTATTGCCCACATCGTACTATCCTGCGACCTGAGCCAAGAGGTTGCTGCAGTTGCATTGACATGCCGCCGCCTTCACTCAATCGCCAACCCACTGCTTTACCAGCGCGCGATATCCAACGACGAGTATTACGTCGTGTTCTGGGCCGCAAGAGAAAACCGCATTGGAACACTGCAGCACGTTCTCAAGGCCTTCAGACCCGGCGACCACGGCTTCAATGTCTGGGCCTATTGGAAGGGCAAGCGGCGGTACCACAGTGGGCCGCTGTCCACCCAGGTTAGGCGCAAAGTATCATCGTATGTGACGCCCATACACGAGGCGGCGGATGCGGGTGCTTTGGACGCCGTCAAGTTCCTTCTAGACCATGGCGCCGATATCAATGCCCCATCGCTCTGTTTCTCGTATGAAGTGTACCACCCCAACGAATATGCGTGGTACCTCGACTTCAAGGACCGCGCCAACTTTGACATCCACGGCCTTGTTGAGTTTTCACCTCTGATCATATCTATAATATTCCAAAAGCCAGAAGTTTCGGACCTGCTGCTTCGATCTGGCGCGTCTACACAAATCAACCTCATTCGCACTGGCCAGCCTTGCGGCACAACCGCGCTGCACATAGCCGCGGCGGTTGGTGCTGCCTCCATAGTGAAGCAACTTCTGGAGGGAGGATACTGCAAGCCTGATGAACTGGACGGCGCAGGATACCCACCGTTGCTCTGGGCGGCGATAAATGAGCAAGGCTATCCGGCCTTGCAGGCATTGGTAGATTGTGGTGCAGATGTTAACTATATTATACCAAGCGGCCTGGGCCCAGGGGCGCGTCATTCAATGGTATATACCTTGACCAAGAGGGGGCATCCAAAAGCGGCAAAGAGACTGGTTGAGTTGGGAGCGTTCCCAGCATCCGAGGAGGTGGGTGGTTGAGATGAGAGCGATAAGCTGTTGGATCAAGGTTGGTCTGTTTAATTTACCCAGTGATTTCGGGTGGAGTTTATCGTGTAAATGGACACTGTCTCAAGAGTTTGCTATACATAGTGGGACATGTCTCAAGTTGCGAAAAGGAAAAAAACACTACTCTTCCTATTGCACTGTTGTGATAGCTTCAGGATGGTCATCAATTTGTAAGAAAGAGTTCTAGCAATAGGCATTTTCAATTCGGTCCAGGGAGCTAAGCTGAAGACCTGGCTGGTTGACTGAATGGCGACATGTGCTTGGAGGGAGCACCATTCGTTAGAAGGGTTCCCTGCCTACAGAATCTGATGATCAACTACGCCTCATGGTTGCCCTGGTCCGTTTCGTTCTATGTGGAGCTTGCACATGAAAATATTGCAGTCCTTAGTGTAAACCACTCTCCACCCTTGTGTATATTGAAGGGCCATGGTTGAAGAGCAGCAGGCGAGCTAAATAAAGCGCTACATTAACTTTGTGAATTTCACACTTGAATTTTAGGGAGTTTGATAGACGACAATTCGAGCATTTTTGAACATGCTATCCACAGACCGATTTCAGGCGCGTAAATCTACTATCATATCACCACTGGCATGTTCGAGTCACGGCACTATTCGCCATGCATCATGGCGTGCCCCACTTTGAGGACTTGGGCTGACAAGACATCCACAATTTCGTGTGATGACAAGACAAAGTCTCCTATCATGTATCCTTCTCACCTGATATAGCCCAACTCTCGAGAATGGCGCACCAGGCGCACAAAATCCCATGGAACACCCTGGCCTCAACCATCACGGTGAAGAGCGCCAACCGTTGCCAGCATGAGGCGGAGAACTTCCACGCCCGGAGGCAGGACGACCGCGGGAAGAAGTGGAACTACTTTGCCAACGCCTTCGTCCACAACGTGATGGACCACGCCCGTTGCGAGCGGGGAAAATACGCAAAGGAGTTTGTTGCGCTGGAGGCCGAGGACGTCGTTTTGAGTGATGAGGTTTGCAACAAGATCAGCGCGACTGTTCACCGCTGGCGGCGATACCGCTGTGTAACAAACAAATTTGGACCGGTGAAGGAGAAGTTTCAAAAAGGCCTTTGCACGCACACGGGAAATGATGAAGAGTGCGAATGCCCCTTGCCGTTCAGGGAAAGGAAGATGTCTTCTTTTCTGGGCAGATATATTTCAAATCCATGCTACATGTTTTTTGACCTGAACACGGAAGCATTCTTCAACCTCGAAGTCGTCAAGACGCTTATTCTTTACGGAGAAATGGAAACGATGCTTCGGATCTGTGCCCATCCCGGCGTCGACTTGAAGCGCTGGTGGGAGGTGGCCCAGTGCCAGTGCGATAGGCTAGACGTGGGATGGGACAGCATCTGCCGGCTGGCCATGGATGTGTACATTCTTCTCAACGTGATACACTGCTTCCCGGAGACGTGGGACGATGCTGGGCAGCCCGTTCAAAGCTACACCTCGCTCAAGGCGTATCAGTATCTCGTCCGTCGGTGCACGAAATCAGGATGGACATCTGAGATTTGCACGTACCCCCACAGGCAGTTTTTCGGCATCGACGAGGACCAATTTCATACCATGCCCGAGCCCGATGATAAAAAGCGCTGGGCTCACATCATGGTGGGACGGTTTTCGAAGATGGCCTACTACCCATACGGGCTGATGTCCTATGAGGATTTCTTGTCCTTTGAGAAGCCAGCTACCTACCTACCTCATTCCCTAGACGTATCGCATGTTCGCTGGATCCTGTGCGAGAAGGGTCTTCCTGTGGAGCTGTCCAACTCCATCCTAGAAGAGGCGTCCTACATACCGAAACGCCGTCTCCCCGTCTCTGGACATCCGATGCACCCTAATAATCGTACTGAGCTTGACCAGCATCTCAAATATTGCTGGCAGTTGATTATAAGGTGCACGATGATGGGGCAGACTTTGGGGATGAATATGGAACTTTTACTGGGGAACATGGTGAGGGAGAGCATGGAGCGTCTTTTTGGCTGCAAATGCTTTAAATTTACCAAATGGCTTGACGAAGAAGGTGGTTTCCGTCTGGTGTGTAATTGACAATTAGCGTTATTTGTGTCGTTGTTTTATGGGATAGCTTGTGGCAAGGCGTTTGCTGCTGTAGATATCATTAATTACAAACGTGGACGAAGCCATATCAAATTTTCACGATTGCGGCATAAAAAACCTGAAAATTTTCAAAATATGTGTAGTAACTTGGATTCAGCTACGCTCTGTTTAGACAGGGTCTAATTACATTACGTGATTACTTCTTCCTGATGGCTTGATACCACTGACAATGACCAGGAGTGCCGAGATGACTGATAAATATCGTTTTAGGGTATTTTCTGGATATAAAACAATGTTTGATGTCCTGGACATTCCCCGCGCCGACCTGATTTCCCGGGTTGAAGTTGGGCGAGGCACCTATTTCAGCAGCACAGACAGACTCCAGGGCTGTGATGGTCCTTTGGGGGTTCCTGATCCGCTACTCCGAGCTCTTGAACGACGTCTATTGGGCCCTGCTCCCTAATTACGGGTAGATTTGGGCACTCCTGAATTACTGGGGGTTGCTTACGAGCTGCGGCGTTTGCTCTTCAAAATCGTTCTGTATGAAGATGCGAACCGGCCCGTGAGACCTGCAACGACTCATTCGACGCCTCTGCTCGCAAATATGCCCGTGGGGGCTCCGACGCCTCCTTGAACTTCACCGAGGAGACTATCGGGCTAGGCTGCTGCCGTCTGAACCTGTCCAGAAGCCCACTCATGGCCCTCAACAATCTCCAATGATCTCGCCGTGAAATGAACCTGAAGGCTCTGGACTTCCAGTACATGGCGATTCGCATTGTTATTCGTCCTTGAATAAGCCCCGGGAAACTAGCCTTGGGATGCTAAGCTGCTTCGCTAGTCGACGCCACTATCATGGCCTAGCTGGTCCAGACCACTTGCATGCAAAGGTGGCGAAGTAGTTAGTCAAGTGGGGTGGGAAGACCACTACCGTCTCAGCCCGTATCCAAATGCGGGTTTCTTTCAGCATTGTATTGTCTTATTCGGATATTTGATCTGGAACAGTACCCAGTGACCCACAATGCATAGAGGCCAAGAGCAGCTCATCAAGCCACCTTCTCAAGCATAAATTTCCTCCAGCCAATAAAGAAGTTAGACAAGATCCTGTTTCATTGCGTCAAATTCTCTTCAATGCGCAAGTATGGCAAGGGTGAGGATGTTGAATCCAAGTTGAATGGACGACTCCACGTTCCACATCATATTCACTGATATTTTAAGTTGCACTAACAAATAACCAACAACTACATGTGCTGCTGTATATATATAAATTTCATTGTAATTAAATCAGGTTTTAATGCAGGTCGAAGAATTGTCATATATCGTATACTCCAAACACCATGCTCGTTAAGGCCACAGTCATTCCGGGTTGGCAACCTGGTGGCTCATAAAACGCCAAAATAGCAAAATAAAGACAACCCAAATTGTGAAAAATATCCCAACAGCTTATACTTTAGAAGGAATGTCCAGATTTCGAATCAGGGTCAGCCGCGTTGTATGTTCTCGGGGGGCTGTGCTCGGTTCTTCCATATCCTGGATGTCCTAGCACCGGAGGCTCAGGCTGATGATATGCCATGGCCTGCTGAGCTTCCATCCTCGCCTTGAAACTACCACCGGCGCTCTCGACCTCCCGTAGCTCGTAAATCTCGCCGCTTGCCTGTTGCATGTGTTGCTCTGGCTGGTTCACGCCCCATCGGTCACCGAAGTCGGCAGTGATGGCTAGGCCAACGGGCGGTGTAGGGGTCGCCTGAGCGGCGCCGGGCCATTGCATGCTAGGGCCGTCGTTGCCGTTGACTGGACTATTGTATTGGGAAGAATATGGCGAAAAGTACCTCCCAAAGTTCTTCTCGGTGCTGGCGCTCATGGGAGAGTCATCCCAACCGCGCAGTGGACGCTGGCTCAGCGGGGTCTCGCGCATGTCACCAAATCCGCCCTGCTGCGGGTTAGGCGTTGGCCAGCCCTTGTGGCCGTGCTGCGTCTCCAGCTTGCTGAGGAACGCTCTTCTGCGCCTCTTGCCGTTCCAAACAATACCGAATCCAAGGAGAACGAGAATGAAGGCGAGACCTCCAAAGGCAATGCCGACCTTGGCACCTAGTGTGAGTGGGCCATGGTCGAACCAGTCGGGGTTAATAGAGGCTGTGGGTGTTGGGGAAGTGATGTTGACAATGTCGTTGGAAAATATGGATCCTTGGATGGAAACTGTAACGCCAGTAGCGGGCTGCTGCTCGCATCCGGCCTGGAGGACGGTGAAGACTGCGGCAGAGGTTAGCATGCGATGCTGTGGGAGAGTGGAGTGTGTCAAGGTCGTGACGAACAGTTTGCCAAGTATTGCTCTCCACTGGCCTGCAAGCACGAGGTGCAGCCCTGGAAGTCGGACGTGTCATCGACGGGCCACAGGCTGCAGTAGTCGTAGCTGTCAATATTGGTCGACAGGTTCTTGTACTCAACTGAGCTCTTGAAGGGCCCGCATGCCTTGCTGCACAGGTGTGAGTCCAACGGTTACACGAGTAAAACTGAGCTTGCGCGCGGAAGCACATACCTTGTGATGCACGGAGTGTTGATCACGTTGCTGTTGTCTGGAAGCCCAAAAAGACAGTAGGACACTGCATATCTCAAGTTGTCTAGATGTACAGAAAAAACCTTGGTTAGCATTGCTGACCCCGCTCGCGGACACGGATGGGCTTGCGCGTGAGGCACATACAGAGCATCCACTGGGTGTCGGTCTGTCCATCGCTGGAGTAGCTGCTGGACGCTTCGCAGGACACGCAGCCGTCAAAGACCTGCCCTGCGGCGTTGGAGTAGCTGTTTTGGGAGCAGACGATGTCGTCGGTGGTCGTTTGGTCAAGCACATTGCCGCAGTCGGTGGAACACGGCGAGTTGTCAGCAACGATGATGGCGGCAGCGGGGATGGCCAAGGCGGCGGCGACCAGGCTGGTTGACAGGCGCATGATGGGCGGATTTCGCGAGAGAAAAGAGAGAGATGGAAAAATTGGCTCGAAGCGCTGAGCCCCAGATGGGCGCGTACAGGAGCGAGGGCGACCTGTCGTTTCGTAGGGTTATTCTGCAGACCCGGACAGAGTGCTACATAACCGCCGGGGGTTCGGAAGGCGACGATGCTTGGGGGGCAAGGTCGATGGGGATGGCCACGAGATTGATCAAAGATTGATCAAAAGTTAGATTTCAGGATTGGGGGCCGCTGATATAAGGGACGTGTGGCGGCGTAGCTGGCGGCCAGCCTTTGGGTCAGAGGCGAGGGCTGTCGCCGAGGAGCTGGATCCCTCGTGTGATGTTGTATGCACGTTGGTGATGAAGACGACAAGAACCAACAAACCCGCCCACTACCGGGCGCCGTCGGGAAGGAGCTACGGGCGGCTGCAATCTGGTGTGATTTCGCACTAAGCAACACACCACCGTCGATGGGCGAAGCCATTGTCACGCACACGAGAGGGCCGCCTGGCTCACCAGGTTGGCTGGGAACGCTGGGCGGGCAGCGAGGGGCTGGCACCTGGAGGGAGCTCTGCTGCGGCGCACGTTTGGCCGCGCTGCACCGCTGCAAGAGGTTGCAGCCACCGTCGAGCGGGACTGCGGGTGACGCTGGGCCCGTCACATCGACGGCTCGATGCCACCCACGGCTGCTGCGACTCGTCGACGCCCTCGCCAACCCTGGTCTGCTGCTCACATTCGAACCTGCAGCCCGAATGCACTTTCACACGCCGCCTCGCCAACCAGATGCCCCAAACCCATGTCCCGCAGATCCCCAGCCGCTGTGCAAGGGCCCCCCGCCCCGCCATTGGCCCCCATCGCTGTCCCTAGCTCCAAGCCTGGCGCCAAGGTGCTGCTCCCGATAGGGCAGCTCTCGCGGGGGGGGGGGGGCTGTGGAGGCCCTCTCGACATGGCCCCCAAGAAGCCCCCATGGTAAGAAAAAATGCTTCATTAACCCAACTGTTCCCGTCAGCTGCGCTCAGATTGTGCTAATGGAACGATGCCGATGATGATCGAGTCCCAAGCCCAATCACAGCCGAGTTCTACTTCTCACGCACACGTGCCGCAGCCATCCCATCTGCCCATCTTAGCCCATCCCTGCTCCCACAGCTGCCGCGACTTCCATGGTGCCCCTTGCACGCCGGCACTGAGCACGCTTCTTCTTGACCTAAAAAACGCCATCCCATGGCGAAGGGCTTTTCCGACATGACATGTATCGTGTCATTCACCGCCGTGCCTGGCGTCTAAATGGAGTAGTTCAGGGGAAGTGACAGCTTCCATCACCGCTATCACACCAGACCATCGGCAGATAGCTGTCAGAGACGCACCAGAACATCTTATCACCTCGCCTCCTTTGCCAACTTGTCATCCTGGTGGCCAACGTAGTTTCTGCGTAGGCGCTCGCTTGTCAATTCACATACAATACGCATCTCAAGTTGTACATATCACCAACAACTCGTTTCACTTACACGCCCTAGTTCCGTGTCAACTGTGGGAAAGAGATAATCGTCATATTTTCACCGTACCGTGGTATCAGGTGCTTGACCATCACCAACACCTTGCTGACTACATAAATCACATGCTACATGATCATACAACGTCTCAAAAAACAAAATTGCTGTATCCATCTAGGTTTCCCACCAAGACCCATTCTGCAAGCAAAGACTTCCTTGGCCCGTGTACTGCAGGCGCCACCCCAAATCTGTGACAGTGACAGCTGCATTCCATCAGGCAGTTCCTGGATCCCGGAAGTAGCTAAACGCCATTGACCCTTGTTGATCCTCTATCCGTACTCCACCTTTCTTTGTGAAAGAAGCAGAACCAACAGACATGTCCATTCATGTGGCTGGAGAAGAAAAAAAAACGTCATGATCAAACTCCTCGCTGAGGCTCAACAAACATTGCGCTGAAAAAACAAAGCGATGCAATGAGAACAAGTACATAAAGTAGTAAAAACCAAGTACTCCATGCTAAAACAGTAAAATGGATAGCTCTTCACCAAACAGTGCTTCGAGGCCTGGTGGTGCCTGGATGTGCACCCTTCTCAATGCATTTTAGTGGAGACACAATCATGTTGGCTGCCATTTGACGAGAGTCCTCCAACTCGGACACAAGAACCATGGCAACAGGGGTCTTGGGTTCTTCCCCCGCCTTCAATGTTGGGCAGCTCGAAGTCAGAGTATCCACAGGCTCGTCGACGTTGTGTTTGGCGCGCGGAGCGGTCGGCTCTGTCTGCTTGGCTGGCTTTGATAGGTCTGTCGTTGACTTTGACGCGGCCTTTTGCCCAAAAAGAGCCTTTGGAACCGCAGATACCGGTTCGTTTTGGACCGGCGGGCGGCTCCTATTGCCTTGGCGCGAAGGTGTCCGCTGCGTGCGCCCGTTTGCCGAGGCCCTGTGTCGAGAAGAAGAGTGTCCATGTCCAGCCCTTGAACGTGACCTACGCCCATGGACTGGACAGTTTGGCGATGGATGGTCTTCAATTAACCGGAATTGAGAGAGGTCAACATCCTGGGATGGCCGTCGACTCCTTCGAGAATTGGTTCGATGTTCACGTGCCGGAGTAGATCGAACTGGGTTGCTTTGCTCAGGTCTAGATGACCTTGGCCTTCCCCTGCTGTCTGCTCGGCTCTCGCGGTTAGGAATATTTGATCCAAATCGTTCTCCATAAACATTAGGGTTTGGTGAAATTCTGCTGCTGATATTATGACCGTCTCGTGAGGCCTCTCGGTTTCCGAGTCGACTGCGCGACGTCGGCTTGAGGACAGGAGTTTCGTCTCCGGTCGATTTCGAGTGTTGCCGTTCAGGTTCCGCGGGTACTGCTAGAATATCTTGCCAAACGCTCGGGTCCATGGTAATAGGAATAGAACCGCCTGACATGGCTCTTTCGTGGCCGATATGTTTTGGAACAAGACCATTCTTCGGTGGCTTAAAGCTCGCAGTTTTGTCGTTGCGATCTAGACCCTCTTTAGTGACCCCAAAGCCTGTGGTTAAAGATTGCTCCTGTGCAGATTCTGCGCGGAGTGCCATGTCTTCAAATCGATTGAACGCGGCTTTCAACTCTGACTGTGAAGGTTTTGAAGAATTGAACAGGTTCGGCCCTCTCGAACGGCTACCATGACGAGCCTTGACAGAATCGTTTCGGCGGCCAGGGGATCGTTGCGAATGTCTAGATTGAGAAGTCCTCCCTCGTGATTTGATCGGACTTGGAGGGTTGGGTTCCTGTGGTGGTGTTGGAAGTTCCTTCATGTTGCGAGGTCGACCAGTCTGGTTATTCCACACAGAAACGTCTGAACGCAGGCTGTGCCTCTTGTTGTTTGCACGAGATAGAGAACCAAAATCGGATATAATCTCGTCCATATCTTCCCTTCCAATAACCCATGGTGCTTCCTTAACTGAGGGCATTTTAAAGTCATTCGGCAATCCGGGGTACTCCGGGGGCGTTTCGGGACCGTTGGTAGGGAGAATATCCGTATCTAACCCAAGTAAGTAGGCCTCCATTCTAGGATCCATCTCGAGGTAGCCATCCTCATCATAGGGCACGGCATCATATCCAGGAACCTCAGAATCGTAGTCGTGTATCGGAAGGTATACCGTGGAGTCAATGGATGAGATGGGAATCTGAGGTCGAAGATTATGAGGAGTGGGACTCGGTGCAGACGGAGTGTGGACCGAAAGTGCTCCCTGAGAGTTCTCGAGATGTGTCGTCTGTGGTACACTTATTATGAGATCATCTCTTTTGCTGTGTGAGTTGTTTGTATCTTGTTGCTGAGGTTGAGTTGGGTTTTGTTCAGCAGGTTTGAGTTCCTGCTCGTTTCGTCGTGAGTTTGAGAGCCTCTCGGATTCTTGGTCTGGGCTGTTGGATCCTCTGCTTATAGACGAACGACGGGATTTGGACGAGTAGGGGCCATTATCGTCAACTTCTACGGTTTCTCCTTCTGGACGATACACCAATTTTGCAAAAGGAGGAGCCTCAGTGTCCACCACAAGCAAATCCTTGTCCCCGCGCCCAAGAATGCCATATACTCGGACTTCACCTTCCTTGATGCCAATGACAGCGCTGGTGCCGGCATACACGACTTCGTCCTCCATTCCGGTGCGATTTGCAAAAACCACAATGACTTCTTCGTCCCATTCGGAGCGGATTATGGGTTCCAGGCGCGAGATCCAATACGAGAGAGTATTCATGTCGGGCTCTTGCGGCTGTTGGCTAAAGGTACTGGCGTCTTCCTGAGTGATCCATGCCATGGAGACCACAACGAGGCGCGTCCTCGCATCCAAGACGTGATGCGCAAACTCGAACGCACTCCAAGGGGCCTCAAACTTGTACGGGCTATCATGCGCTGCTTTAGCAAAAGTGAAGTATACGAGTATGGCGGGGCAGTCTTACTTCAGGTCCATGCAGATGCCAATTGAGACTCGTCCAAGACCGGGGAGTGGCTGACCAAAGAAATTCTCGCCCTCAAGCGCCCATGTCTCATCGGTATAGTACAGGTGAGTCTTTCGGTAGTTGGCGACGGTGTCGCCTTCGGAGCTTACAACAAGAGCCGAGTTGTAATATTCTGGGTTCGCGGGCCACTGATCTGTCAAGTCGACCTGCTCTGGGTAGCCCACAATAACTGAGCAGTCGCGTTTGAGAGCTTGCGTGCGCGCCCACAGCGCGCTGATTCCGGAATCATAGTGCTCGAGGAACGGGGAGATTTCCTGCAGGGACTTGAAGTTGTATCCTATCATCGTGTTAGGGAAAAGCAAGTTCATTTTCCCTTTGCGCCCGGAGGATGAAACATGACGGGATATGGGGGTTTGTTTTGCCCAATGCCATGCTGTTCCAGCTTACCAGAAAAGGCCATCTCAGGCAGTACAAGCAGATCCAGGTCGTCGGGGTCTACTCGGTTCAGGATGGCATCGGCCCTGTTGAGGTTGTTGTCGACATCCCCGACAACGGGAGCGAACTGGAGGCACCCGATCTTCATCTTTGACGCTTGTCGACAACTCTGCCCGCCGCTGATGGAGTTGCGTTCGCGACGCTGCCACTACCCGACTGATCTCGCCGTCGCAGGTCGCGTGGCGTACAGATCGCGGAATGACAGTGGAGATTGGCCGCACACAAAGGAAAGATCCGAACGAAAAGAGAAGATTCGGGAGTCAAACCAACAGCATAAGCGACCCGAGGGAAAGGATACAAAGCCGTTTATGGGGTTAGGCCACGAGGAGGATTGGGTGACCGCGGCCGCCAGACCGCGCCAGCCCCTGCGTGCCCCACGAGACTGGCTCTCTCAAATGATGTGCGCTGAGGATGAGAGTGGGCAGACGTGCACTGCCATGCCCCCGGCTTGCTGGAATGGTCTGGCCCAATCGCTGGATCAGTGACGTTGCGGAGGTGCATCAATGTGACGTCCTTTGGCTGTGGTTGCGAGGGGCACAAGTGGTGGGGAAACACGGCGGGCAGAGGGGCCACGGGGGGCTGCGGGGATGTTGGCCGAGACTCCGGCGGCCTCGTCCAACAAGCAGTCGCCGTTAGCCGCCGGGACTCTGGCTAGACAGGGGGGGCCTTTTGCGGGCCCCACCACCGCCGCTGATCCTGGGCCTACAATCTGCATCTCCTTGAATGTGCGAAGGGAGGTTTGATGTACCAAACCGGGGTTTAGTCCAATGAAAATAGAGTACTTCTCTACGCTTTAAATTTTGGTGGCAATAGATGTCTCTCCAATCATTGATGGATTTTTTTGCTACTTTTGGTAGTGATCTTGTAGCTCAGTGGCAAATGATGTTCCTAGGTACATTAAGTTGCTTATATTTTAGGTGATGAAGTTTGTACTCGTCAACGATGTGGAGACGGGTACCTCAGACCTCCCTTTGCACATTTAAGGAGATGCAATTACCAGCCCGGCCCTCGCGGGCTTTCCCGCCTTGAGTAGAAGCCAACCAATCACCTCCATGGGCCTGTCTCTGGCATCACCACCGGCATCTGCTAGCCCGTGCTGCCACCACAAAGATGGTCCGATGCCCTTACATCATGTCCTTTGCCCTCTCTCCTGGCCTGTTGGTTGGCCCGCCCGCCCGGCGGCATGCCAGGAGTGGACACTATGGCGACTCTTGAGGCCTGAGTTGTCAACCACACAAACGGTTCACACAGGACACCACCTTCCATTAAGATTTACGCTATCCAGCCGTCTCTCAAGACACTCTGCGTGTTCCCCGTTCATTCCTAGACATCCTTCTCCTTTCCCTCATCCTCGCGCCGGTCACACCTGACAGCACCATCCCCACTTCCAGCCAGCTATCACACCGGCTCAGCCTGTGGTGACGAGATGCACATTTCAGGCGTTTCGAAACAGCCATTCCCAGCAGCTCATTAGCCGTTTGCAGGGCAACATGGCCTGCTAGCCAGGTGGTTAGACGGCACCTAGCTGGAATGCACGTACTTTAGCCTGCACTCAAGCCTGGACGTCACCAGCAAAAGCGTGCTCTACGTGCCTTCTATGCATTAGCTCGGCGTATGTGTGGGGCTATCACACTGGTCCAGCACCAACCTCGCGACGCTTCGAGGCAGAGAAGCGAGCATCGCTCTCCTCACATGAGCTGGTGTGACCCGTTGGTCCGCATCGATCGTCCAACTTGATCCGTCGGCCTGCGTTCGCACTAAACGTGGGAAGGGACAAGGCATGTTGGTTTTGGTTTCGACCTTCCACAGTTCGAGTCCAACCCTCCAACCCTCCAACCTTCCATGCCGCTTATGGATGTCAACGCTGCAACCGCTCTCGCGCTATAGTTTCATATCCTGCAGCCAAATCGAGCCTAGCTGAGTTCCCAAACAACTGAAGAGGGTGTCAGACAGGCCCAACTGCCAGCGCCAGCCTGCCAACAGATATCTGACAGAAGTTTCATCCGTAAATGTTCCATTGTAACCCCAGATCATCTGCCGTTAGACCCTTTGCAAATCATGACGCTACCTGTTCAGATCTACACGACCTCGGTGTTTCATCTAATATCTCATTGTCCATGTGAAGTCTCTCAAATGCAGCATCCACAGGTATCGACCATTGGTCTCCCAACTAGAACCAACTCGGCCATACTATTGATGCTGTGGGTTTTCCCGGCATCCGGATCTGCAAGCTAGCAAGGCGCAATGTGCGTCCGTTGCACCGTCGGGAATATTTCAGCTGCACCCTGCAGCCGCACGTCTTCGGCTTCACCCTTGCCCTTAGCCCCCAACATGCACTTCTCCATGGCCCACAAGCTCTCATGCCGCTGGTGCTTTTTAGCCCCCATCTGTTGGCGACCAACATTATCTTGACTGCAATCAAGGCCCGAGTTGGAAATACACGCGAGAAATCTACACTTGGTGATAACGCGAACTTCGCCTGAATGTGAAGCTATTATTAGTGTCTTGTTATGTGGAAATTGGGAAGTACCGTCAGCGTCAGCATGCACAGCCTCATAAGCCGAATTCTACCATAACAAAGAATCACGTGTAATATGTTACTACATGTTTTGAAACTCATTCTTCCAAATTGACTTTCCCCACACGGCGCCTATGATTAGACCTAATATCGAGGCCGATATTACGCTGAAGACGAAAAGTCATTGGCATAGATTGCAAGATTTCTGTCAATGCTTTTATTGGGCCACGTGTTTCTTCTTCTTTTGTATGGAGACTTCAGTTAATTAGATGAGCAGTGCACCGTAGGAGGAGACATGATGTCATGATGGCCGCGTTAACCGCCATTTCCGCGCAGTTCAACAATGTCATTGCATAAATAGAAGAGGGAATCCACATCTTTTCCGAGGAGGGTTGCCGCGGAATCCGATTTCATTATTGGCGAGACGCCAGAAGCAGGCCCAGACCCTGTCAGGTCTCGTTTTCGGGACCAACGTCGTAAATCCATGGCTTGAACGGAGGAAGCGAAGACTCTGGTATACGAATGGGTGGTCTTCCGGGATGTTTCTCTACCAAGGCAAAACACTAAAATTCCGTCCAGAGCATAGCCAAGCCATAGACAGGTCGCTTTTTCGAGGAGCAAGAATGCTAATAATCTGTCAAAGAGTTCAGAAATTACAAATATGCGCCAGCTGACAAGTTTTTCTCAATGCAAAGCACTCCAAATTTATAAATACACTCATCATGTTCTCTAAGCGCTAAATACAAAATGCAGCCACAACCAAAGCATGGTGAGGAATAAGGGAACTCTCGCTTTTTTATCTGTATGCTGCTAATAAACTTATTAATCCCATACAAGTCCTCAGAGGCCGATGTCATGTATGTTCGATGGCTCGCAGTATTGATCTGGCAGTTTTTACGAATCTGAAAGTAGTCAGAAGTCATTAGGAAAGTGAGACATACTTAATTTAGCTTCGTTCTGTCAGTGGCATGGGCGGCCATGGGGCGTACAGAGTACCTGGTGAGAAAACGAAGGTCCAAGTGACACTGTTTACTGATCAGTTTTTTTCTTCTTCTTTGGTGACTGAGAAAACACTGAAACTATCCAAATAATGATAAACACGTGTTCTTGAATGTGTTGAGAATGCGCGTTGTTTGTTCTAAGAAAGGAAGTTTTCTCTCTTTCGAAATCCACTTACAATTTCGACAAGGGGCCGCAAAATTATTCTTTTCTGTGCCTAAAAGCCGGCACGATTCGCAATTACGAATGATTGATCTCTTGCGACGTTAAACGGCCGTCCTGGATCAACACATGCAGTCAGGCAGCCTATTGAGCATGAAATAATACGACACAGCTGACGAGGGTATGGGGAATTAATAGAAGCCTGCCAGTTAATTTCGGCGCGTTTATTTGACAGCACTTAATTATTATACCAAAAATACTCCAGATTTTTAATTTCCAATATCAACGTAAGTTGGTGGCTTGCACAGGCAGTAAGTGGTAGTATCCATCAAGGAGACTTGGATTGGTTAGCTGCGTGATTGTGCCCCTTTTCCCTTTACATGTCGAATCTAGGTAACAGTTCGTAGTGTTCAGTACTCTTAGGAATGCGCATATAATAGACGCAAAGTGCCAGCTGGTGGAAGACCGCTGTCTTGGTTTTGTTTTGCATGTCTTCTTTGGGGATGACTTCTCTCTCGGGGGAAAAACAACCCATTAAAGGCTATCAACAATAATGACTTAGAAAATACCGAGATTCACGTACAGAACTCGTTTACGAGTAGGAACTATTTGACTTCATACATGATCGCTTTGTTGTCCGCTTGAATCTCCTCTTGCTCATTGCATGAAGCAATTCTGCATGTTAACACCTATGAGCCTCAGCCTCATTATGGAGATGAAATCTTGAGAACCTGTCAGTATAACCAAATAAGTTAAACTTGGCGCAATTAGTGCCCATGAGTAGTTATATCGTAACTTCAGTATTGTCAAATATGAGCCCCAACCATCTCTACAGTTTCTCCATATTAATGTTCCAGATCACATGCTGTGATCTGAAGCTACCCTATAACCACATACTCCGCCCAACAAGCTTTTATGCGGGCATGTAAAGTTGACGTTGATCTTGGAGCTTTTAATTGTAAGCTTGTGGGGGTGGAAATTTATGCAGAATATCCACTCATTCTTTCACGTCTGTGATTATGCAAACCGTCGCCAGTTCAGCCCTCACATGATAGCACCTTTGATCAACATTCCGATAATAGATGAAAGGGAAATTACCGCCCGGAAACAGCAGCTTCCCATCATTTACTCCCGGTGGCCTTTCCTCTTTTACTAGTTTGCATTAGCCCCTGTGTCTTCGTCCCGACTATGTTCTCCCCGGGAGCTCCACCCATCCGAGATTTCCGGCAAGGGTTCGCACTATCCATAATGAGCTGCCGTTTCTGATTCTGTCATGGGGACAATGTGGATGACCTTTTGCAATAGACGGGCTGGCCACATGCCGAATTTTGCGGTTACCGGCACCATTGGATCATCTGGTGGACGCGCGGAGGGACCGAGCTCGAGGCCAGGAAACCATACGATAATTACAGACGGAAACAATATTCCTCAAATACCGTCATGAACGGCGAACATGTTCAAACAGTTCAAAACAGAAACGAAACAATTGTGGACAAGAAAACATTGAGCATGTTACAATCTGGATCACATGGAATCGGACATTGTCGGCTGATCAGGTTCGGCAGCAAGGGCCAGAAAGCTCAGTGGAATGTGAAGACGCCCGCAGCAGACGCGGCCGCATGTTTCACTTTCATGCCCGCCAGCGGCTCAAGGTTGCATCTCGGCCGAGGAGAAGCAAAAAAGAAGAGGGCTGGGCTTGACGTCCAATCTAGGCAAAGTTGGTGGAGCAATTTCCCCTTGGTCAGTCACGTCCGACATGAGACATGAAGCACGGCCACGTCGTTGTTCAAAAAGTTCGGGCGAGCGCCAGAGTAACGAGTCAGGGAACAAGCTTCGAACCAACGATGGCCGTGGAGTTGAAATTCCCTCACCGCGTTTACTTGGAGCATTGCATTTTCTGTCGGCGCCGGCCTGCGTATCGCTTCGTTGACGGGAGCGTCAACTTTAAGCGATGGAACGCGGCAATTTCAGCCCTTGGTCAGATCGGATCATGTCATTTCTTAGCAGCAATCCTTCGCGCACTGTCGCCGGGGAATGAGAGGAGGGCGCGGCCCCGGAAGGAATGCAAAAGCGGTGGTGAGGGTGGGAGCAATATTGTGTGTGGACTGTGACGAGCCATGCAGCACATGCAGGCTGCAAGCCATATCACACGGCCAATGCCAGCGATAGACGCGCTGGCGGCTAAATGATTTTTCCGGTTGGGCTGGCTGGCGACAATGGATCTTGTCGCTAGGGTCCTAGCCAGATCTGTCTAGGCGAGGCGGCCAGGGTTCGTCCACCTGGAGGGCGGAGGGTGGCCGGGGCCACGATGTGTCTGTATGTTGGTTGTTTGACAGGCAGACTGGCAGGCAGACTGGGCAGGATTTGCGGCCTAACTGGCTGTTGGCTGCGTGCTGCTGGTGTTGGGTCGTGCTGGAGGAGGCCTGAGGCTGCCATGCAAACGGGCGGTCTGCACTGTCTGCACTTGGACGCTGCACTGTCGCATTGTGCAGTGCACATTGCTTGATTTCTGACCAGCCCTTGCACAAAAGCAAGCAGGCTGAGAACGGGCTGCCAATAAAGTGGGCTCCCACCACTGGCCCCAGTAGGCCGCAGGTAGGGTCGGCGGCTATAGTAGACCACTCACCCGCCGGCGCTGGGTTTCAGTCCCGTCCACACACACTTGCGTCCTGGTTCATCCCCGACTCCGACAACCGCCCGGCGCGCCCGCTGATTGGCCCAGGCCTCGTCAGCAACCAATGCAGGCGTCTAGGTCGCGTGCGAGGCGCCGTCCCATTGGCTCCCACCCAGCCTGCCGTGTTATTCTTGGCCATGGGTAGTGCACAGGATGTTACCCGGCCGCCTTGATCGGCGCGAGTCCTATTTGCTCACCCGGACACCAGACACCACGGTATGCATGCTATGCCAGCTAGTGTTAGCCAGGATGGCCCGTCGGGCTTTTTTTCTCGCCTTTCAGCTAGCCAGTCGCCAGCCGCAGCTTCTGGCTGACAGTGTAATTCCCAGTTTCATATATCTTCGCTGGCTGCCCGTCATCGAGCGGGCCTCCGGGCCATAGCCTTTGTTTCTTCGCTTGATCGTCTTGCCTCCGTCGACTGGTTTCGAAACGGGTTTCGGCAGAGTATACTCTTCATGCTGGCCATGTGGATTCGATCTGTGCCATAGCGTCTCTGTTCCAACCAACACTACTCCCCCGCGCCGCGCCGATCCCTTGCCTGCTGGCCTCGGGACCAACAGCCATGCCTTCGTCAATGTCCCTTGGTCTTCTACTGGGGTTTCTTCTCAGGGCTGTACTTGCCCTGGAAGTCACTCCTGGTTCATCATGCGCCACATTTTGCATGGACGATCCGGACTCGAATGCGTTTGACCCCAGCTCATCCACCACCAACACCTCGGACATTGTGTGCAAGGATACCGATTTCTCCAGCGATTCGACAGGAATAAAGTTCCAAAACTGCTTAGAGTGCCTCCAAAAGAGCAAGAAGGAAAACGGGACCGAGTCAGATTTGCATTGGTATCTCTGTAGGCCAACCCAGGTATCGCCGTTTATGTAAGCCCGCGCTGACAGGACCCCAAGACAACCTGCGATACACAATTAGCACATGTCTATACTCCGCCCCCGTCGCTCCATCTTTCGACACCGACTCGCCCTGTGTAATCGACGACGCATGTGGGACCCTGCGAGATTCCCTGACATTTGATAATCTCACGTCCAAGTCCGACACCACCTACGGATACTGCGACGCTGACAATGGGGACTTCATGGGATCAAAGCTTAAGCCATGCATTAGCTGTCTGCAGTCGAGCAGTAATCAAGTCTATCTCTCCAATTGTATGCCTAGAACCTTGAACTGGATCCGTCAAATGACCCTAACTAGTTTGTACAGTCATGATTGCTCTTGAGGCAGGGTGCGAACAAAAACCAGACGCCGGCTCTCTTCTCAGCCTGAGCGGCACTGTCTTCACCAACAGCACCGTCAACATCACAACACCAGCTGTGGATATTACCGATAGCCCCGCTGGCGCTGGCTCTACCACAATGACCAAAGGTACCATTGCCGGTATTGCCATTGGCACGGCCCTCTTCTTCCTTGGTGCCGTTGCCCTCTTTGTTGTGTACTGGCGTCGCCAAAAAGATGCCAAGAAGCGAGACGATGCTGCTTACCGCAGCCACTTTGGCACTCCAGACCCCTTTCTGCCACCTCAGACCAAGATGTCTGCCTCGTTGCGCTCGTACAGTGCACAGAGTCAATACGAAAATGGCCGAGCCATGGCCAATGGCGACTACTACGACCTTCTCGAGAAGGAGGCTCGCACCACCACAAGGCTAACATACAACTTTGACCCTCGTGGACAAGCCAGAGGTCCAAATAGTGCCATTCCTACACACCAGGCCTACAACCCGGCTGCCATGTCAAGAGCCATGTCAACAGCCCACAACCCGCTGACACCGCAACCTACCCATCAACGCCATCTTTCTACTGCAACCGATGCCTTGTCTCTTCAGACATACATGAATACGGGCAATGTTAACGAGTACAATGGAGCCACGGCTCATAACCAATATTACCCACCACCACCACCACCGTACAATAACAACACCAACACCCAAACTCACCACACGCACACCATGACCACCAGCCACAACGCACCCACTATTCGTCCACCCTCAATGACTACTGTCCCGCCACCCCCTGCCGGCCCCCCTCCCGCAAAACGAAGGGTTCCCTCATTGAGAGTTCCTTCATTGGCTGCGCCTTCTGCTCCAAAGCTCCGAAAGCCCAAGCAGTACACGCCGCCAATGATTGCGACAGGCGCAACACCAGTGCATGAGCAAACTGGAGTTATTGCCATCTCTGGCCCGGTCATGAGTAATGACTCAAGATTCAAGGACATTCCCCTAGCGGGAGGTGTCGTTTACGCCGAGAGGGCTCCGGCCCGTGAGAATGAAGACTACCAGGGCATGCCCATAAGAAGCGGCAAAAGCACCCTTTACGGAATGTGATGGCGGAATGAATGTATTTAATGGGGTATGAATTTACAGGATAGCACTGGAGTTTTTTCTTTTATAAAGGCAAATGGATGCCGATAGGTAGTTCAGGATCAATGGAATATGAGCAAGGCGTTCCGGACACAGATAGTTTCAGAGGTTCATAATACGTAAATTGATGGTAGTAGTACAATAATTGTAACCCGTCTATTCTAACCGCAACAACACAATTAACCCAAGCGATGACCCGGGCCCCTAGTCCTCCATGAGTCGGGGAGCGGACCCCTCGATGCACCAGTGCTGCTACCAGTTGAAGGCTCCTGAGGTCGGACCGCAGTGCCAAAACCTCGGTCGAGAACCCGAGGTGTCTGCACGAGGCGAGTAATAAACTGGGGAGTGGTGATCAGGTTGGGGCCACCGCCAAATTCAGGCCAGAGTCGTGTTAGAAAGTCATACAAGTGGGCAGCGACCAGGCCCTCAAGCTGGAGCAGCATGTTCATGTGGCCGCCGGGGAAAAGCAGGTTGATCAAAATCATAGCAATAGGCGTGAGCTGGGCCGGGATGGTAATGAAGTAGAAGGTGGCCTTCATGCCTCGCTGGTCTTGGGTTACGGTGTAGACCATGGCGAGAATCAGGGCGCCCAGGAAGTTGAAAAATGGCAAACCGACCAGATAGTTGATCGTCTAACAACGTTGTTAACGTCTGTCACAGTAGGAACAATAACGAGAAGATGTAGATTTAGAAATGTAGGGAGCTAAAAAACCACTCAAGTGAATTGGGAATCACAAGAGCCATCCATAAGACATCCCACCATGCCTACACCGCAGTTCAACCCGGATTTTGCGAATGATGGGTGAACCGAAGTGCAGGGGTAATCTTCCTCATTTCCAGGAACCGTGATAGTAGTAGAGGCATAACACTATCCGGGCAGATATATGAGGGGCTAATGTGAAGGGGAGGGCAAGGGACAATGCACGGAGCGAATGGGCCTAAGCTTACCAGAATGGTTCCACAGACAAACGTCAAGTACCAGACAACGTCGGCCTTACGAGGCAAGCGTGGGTTGCCCATTTCCAGCTGGGACAGATAATTGTAGAGGAAATACAAGTCAAATAGCAGACTGATTCCGCCGGAAGTGACGAGAAAGCAGGTTACGGGGCGCCATATTTGGGGAGGAATTTGCCAGAGGTAGTAGGTGTGGTGGATGAACCACGAGGCTGGTAGTAGGCGCAGATGAACACCCAGAGAGACGACAGCGGCCGCAGAAGTCACAGTCCTGAGAAAGACTATGTTAGCGAAGCTGAAAGCCAGACGGCAGCGAGGGTATTGAAGCTTACCTTGCCAGGGGAGGCGCTTGCCAGTAGGCATCCATTAGATTCTCCGACATATTGGGCAACTTTGCTCAATCGCGAGAGGCTGAAGGTAGATGGCAAGGGAAGAAAAATAGCAAATCCAGGAACGCGACGCAATGGCTAAGCGCAAGACAGCAAACACGCGCTTTTATGAAAGAAAGAGAGTCAGGGACCGAAACAGGGCACTGATCTTTGTGGCACCAGGCAACGATGTACTCATCGTTATTGCTTGCGTGTCATCTTCTGTTGGAGGAAGATGTGGACAGAAGAGTCTGGAAAGGCGAAAACGGGGTTAAATACTGGAAAATTCCAGTAGGGCGAAAAGTTGCGCTATAGCGGGGCGTGCCTGTGGGGACGGCGCAGCTGTTGGCCGAGCTCCCGTTGTGAGGCTGAAGCTATCCCATGTGGCGAGTACGGTTTGTCAAAAAAGTGGCTGGTGTCTGTCCGTCATCGAAGTGGGCTTCTCGGATATCGGAGTTGCCGTGGAGGTGACTTGGTGGAAACTTGCTCGCCTCATGTCGTGTGAGCAGGGCTTTTATTCAACCGAATACAAGCTGAAAGAACTTGGATGACCTTGTCATTTTTAAAAGCCCATTAATTGGACCTCACCGTGGCATATCACACGCCAATTGCTCGGCTGTCAGTCCATTCTCCATCGTGAGGCTGAAACCCCCCGGCAAGCGCGCCGCCCGTTTGCTAACCACCAAGATGCGCTCCACGGATTTGATGAAAAGCGAGGAGGCGACGGATGCCGCCTGGGAAGCCACAAGAGGAGCTCTCACCGGAGCTGCTAAATGGGGACTCGGCACGGCAATTCTCGGCGTCATTGGTTATTTTTGGTCGCCCGTATATCGTGGCACGACAATTCAATTCAAAGTGTAGATACCCCTCCCAGATGCTGACTTTTTACCCACTCACACCACTTTTAGCTACTTGCAAATGTCGGGCATGGTTTTTGGAAGCATGATTGAAGCCGATGGGCGCCTCAGGAAATATGAGCATGAGATGAGGATGCGAAGAAGGTGGATGCAAGAAAAGGCAAGATGGGAACAGTATGAGGCCGAGGTTGCGGCCGAGGTTGCGGCCAGGGCGGGTGAGAAGGGGGATAAATAAACGACAGAAGCCCACAGTGCCTCATGAAATCTACATGTATATTATAGGGGAAGCGCCATTCTAGCGGTCTTTGTACAAATCACATTTCATTTGGTTCTTTTTGCCTCTGGTGCAGATCCTGTCCAACTCCAACGCCAATTATGCAGCTATCATCATAAGCCGTTAGGGCGAATCTCATTTCGAGGCTACCCGGAAACGTTTGGGATCCATGTTGATCTTGGAAAGTCGGGCCACGCATGCGCTGAGTTGGAGCAATGTCTGCACTCCTTCGAGCACTTTCATGTGTGTGAAGCCAATCTCCTTGATAAATTCCAGCTTGGAGTGTTCGCTCAGGGTCGGGATGGTCTTCGTGACTCTGAACATGGTGCTGATAATGTCGTGACTCGAGTATCCCAAATCCCAAAGCTCTCGCAAAATGTCTAGTGCCGCGTCTACATTGCCTTCGTAGCATGCCTTCAGCATTGCCTGCACCTTGATTGGGTGAGGAGAGTCGACAACTTTGAAGACGTTGTCGCCCGACACAAAGCCGAAACCTGCCCATGTGGATTGAAGATTGTTGATGGCCTGTCGCATATCTCCTTCGGCACTGAAAACCAGAGCTGCCAAGCCTGAATCACTGTACTCGACGTTTTCGGCCTCGATGATTTGCATTAATCTCTTGACGACTTGTTCATCGGTGAGTTTGGCATATCGAAGGATAGCACATCTTGATTGAAGTGGCTCGATGATTTTGTTCGACTGGTTACAGGCGAAAGCGAATCGGGTTGTGTTGGAGTAAATCTCCATTGTTCGTCGGAGAGCTTGCTGAGCACCCGAGGTCATGCTGTCGGCTTCGTCGAGGATGATAAGCTTGTGTCGGCCAGCAGGGAGGGTGACCTTTTTCTGTGCAAATCCCTTGATTCGGTTTCGTACGACATCAATACCTAGCAAATCAAGTTAGTGATGGCCGGTTCAGGGTTCCGTAGCTGACACAAACCTCGTTCGTCACTGGCGTTGAGCTCCAACACCGCCTCCTTGTAAGAATCCCCCAGCAGCTGTCGAGCTAGACACAGAACACTGGTCGTCTTTCCGATACCAGGCATTCCAGAGATGATGACATGGGGCATGTTTCCTTCCTTGGCGATGATCTTCAGCCGCTCGATAGTCTCTGTGTTGCCAACAACATCGTCAAGGAAGATTGGACGGTACTTTTCCACCCTATGACCAATTAGTGAAGGTGGACGATGGAGATTGGATGCCAGGATGTCTTACCAAGGAAGCTGATATGATGAAGAGGAATTAGCAACGGCCTTGGAGGCGGCCGAGGATGACTCGCCCTTTTCTTCTGGCTTTTGCGGCGCCATCGTGGTGTTGTGGTTGGTGTTGAAAATGGTGAATTTGACTATTCAATCACTTTACGCGATCTAGAGGGGAGGACGCGTTGTGAATTCGCATTGGGACTTTGCCTGCTGCCATCAAAAGATGGCCCGTGCACACACAGCAAGAGCACCCCACCCCTGCCACCGCCTTTCTTAGCCGCCATGGCAAAACTTCAGCGACAACTTTTTCGACCCATGATTTTTTTGCCAGCCAGAGACGGCCAGAGATACCCCCCAAACCGCCCCCTCACGAGCTGCCGACCGCCAGTTTTTCTGCTCTAAGCGAACTCCACGGCTCTGCGACTACATTGACCAGGGCCCGCCGCCGCCAGAAGCCATGGGTGTTGCGAAAAAGACGAGAAAATTCGCAGAGGTGGGAGATTTCCTTATCGATAAGCGGCGCAAAAAGCGATGCACTGTGCTAACACTGTCCCAGACCAAGCGAGTCCTCGGTCGTCGCGATCCCCGTCTAAAGGAGAATAAGATCAAGGAGGAGCTGGCCGCGAAGGAGCGGGCTGCCAAGAAGACGGTCAATGGCGAGCTCGTCCGAGAGGCGCCCCAGATGCCTAGCAACATGTTCTTCGAGCACAACACTGCCCTCGTGCCGCCCTACAATGTCCTCGTGGATACCAACTTTCTTTCCCACACTGTGCAGCGAAAGCTGTCGCTGCTCGACTCTATGATGGACTGCCTCTATGCCAAATGCAACCCTATCATCACATCCTGCGTGTAAGTCCACCCTGTTGCTCTGGTTGGTTGGTTGGTTGCCGCGACTAATGTTCTTGCAGCATGAGCGAGTTGGAGAAGCTCGGCCCGAAATACAGGCTGGCACTGCGAGTTGCTCGCGACGAGCGCTGGCAGCGCCTAGAGTGCGACCACAAGGGAACCTATGCTGATGACTGCCTTGTCGACCGTGTGCAGAAGAACAGGATATACATTGTGGGAACCAACGATAAGGCGCTGAAGCAGCGGTTAAGAAAGATCCCCGGTGTGCCGATTATGAGCGTGGCAAGGGCCAAGTACGTGATTGAGAGATTGCCTGGAGCACCAGCTTAATAAAGGGTTGCGTTTAATGGAATATAAAAATGGGTTGCGTTGTTCATCTGAGCCTGCCTTAGTCCGTGGCGGAGCGAATAGGGCTGTGATTTTTCTGTCGGGAATAAATAAGCATATTTCTAAGATTACGCAAGATTTCTTATTTATTTTTTATTTTCCTCCCTCCTTTCCTGCTGGTTCCACGTAGCGTTGCAAATCGTGATTCCTGGCTGGGCTCATTGCGATCACTCCGCTCGCGCGCTTGACTTTTCGGCCTAAATCCTAGTGGGCTCACATCAACTACCAGCGCTTACGCCCAGCATTCTAAGCCACGTAAACTCCTCATCGCCTACGTCGTTGATCACTTAGACCAGCCCTTATTTCACCCGACGCGCTCGGTTTTCTCATCCCCTTTTCTTCAACACACGCCTTGAGAATTTCAGTCCGGGTATTCGAAAGAGTTATCAGAACCCGCCCCGCCTCCATTCGCAAGTGCAAGTGGAGTTCGTTAACGCCATGGACCAAGACTCCAGCCCGAACGACGTCTCGTCGGCCTCGGGCCCCGAGCGCGAACGCCAGAAGCGCTCTCGTATTGTGCTCTCCTGCGCTCCCTGCCGCGCCTCCAAGCTCAAGTGCGACCGCGACCAGCCTTGCGGGCAGTGCGCCAAGAAAGGCCGCATCGAACTATGTCAGTATGCGCCTCGCCCGGAGAAGAAACGCCCCACCAAGGGCATGTCTGCCCGCCTCAAGAGGCTTGAGGGCATAGTCCGTGAGATGATGGAGACCGAGAGTGCGGAAGGCACGGGGAATGGTGTCCGGAACGATGGGTCGCAGACAGGGCCGGCCGTCCACGGTCATGTTGTGAGGGGGGATAATGCCAACGCAATGACGTATGTGGGAGCCACCCACTGTATGGCTATGCTTGAGGATGTGAGTGTAGAGATGAGTTCTGGTGTTCTGTTTTTTGAAATGACACGGTTGCTGAGTTTGCTTAGATTGAAGATCTCAAGAGCTACTTTGATCAAACAGACGACGAAGAGGTTGAAGAGTCTGGAGAGATTGATTCAGCCGAGTTACTCTTGGTCTCCCGCTCTGGACCTAAGAATCGCCAGGAGCTGCTGTCCTATTTACCTGAACGCAAGGTTGTAGATAGGCTTCTCACAAGATATTTCAGCTCCATGAGCCCCTCTCAACGTACTTGCCCTCCTCCAAAGTCTCCATGGTTCCAGATAGCTCACAAATGATTCATAGATATCGTCCATCGACCGACATTTAATAGGAATGTAAGTTATATAATCGGGCTAGGAGAAGCGAAGAAAAGCAGCGCATCTAAAATGTTATAGTATGCCAAGTTTTGGGATAACCCCGACGAAGTGTCTCTGCACTGGATAGCTCAGTTATTTATGTTGCTCAGCCTAGGAGTTCACTTTAACCGCTACATTAACCCCAGCGAAGTTGACAGCGACTCGCTTATTGGAGCAGACGACAGGATTAAACTCTACAAGACATGTGCTGGGTGGGCGTTGGTTTGGGGCAAATATATGCAGCCAAGTATTGAGACCCTCCCGGCCTTTATTCATTACGTCGAATCAGACTTTTTGCTCAACCGAGCGGCCCAGATGAAATGCTACATCCTTTCTGGTGTGCTACTTCGCCTAATGCTGAAAATGGGCCTGCACCGGGACTCGAGCAAGCTGGCGAACATTTCCCCGTTTGAGGGCGAGATGCGACGTCGTATGTGGAACATGGCTATCCAAGTCGAGCTATTGGTTTCCTTTCACATGGGCCTGCCTAGCTTTCTCCAAGGCATCGAAACCGATACTACGGTGCCGCGGAACCTACAGGACGATGACTTTGACGAGAACTGCACTAGTTTGCCTCCCAGTCGACCTGACGCGGATTACACGCCGATGACATATCCCATTCACAAGACGAAAATTCTCCGCGTGTTTGGTCAGATCGCCCGGCAGGCACATGCTCTCACACCACCCAACTACACCGAAGTCATGAAGCTTGACGGCCTTCTGCAGGAGGTGTGGCGGGATGTTCCCGCGTTTATGCAGGTCCGGCCGTTGGGCGAGTGCATCGGCGATCCTCCCATGATGCTGATCCAGCGGTTCGGTTTGGCAGCCCTCTACAACAAGAGCCGCTGCGTCCTTCACCGGCGGTACCTGGCCGAGCCGATACCGCGGCGCGAGCACGACTACTCTCGCCAGCAATGCCTTCAGGGCGCCATGACGCTGCTCACCTACCAGCATACCATTGCCGAGGCATGCAAGCCGGGTCGTCTGCTTAGTAGCAATGGGTGGTTCGTGTCGTCACTTGCCGTGCATGACTACCTCCTCGCTGCCATGGTCCTTTATATCATCATCAAGAGCGAGCACTATTCGGAAACGGGTGGACAGTACGACTTGACCGAGCAGACTACGCCCACACCCACCAAAGCCGAGCTTACTGACATGATAAAACGCTCATATCTTATATGGGCCGAGGCGGCCAGGACCACGGCCGAGGTCAGGAAGACGGCCGACACGCTGGCCATCATGCTGGCCAAGCTTGGCTGCCCCGTGGAGGGTCCCGCCGGGCATCCTGGGGCAGCAGACTATCCCCGGATGACCAGCATCAGCAACGAGTCCTCCTCGATGGGGGCCCCGTCGGTGGATCCTAGCCCCATGGGGACCCTTGGTGCCGATTCAGATCTTCTTTCAAGCCTCGGGCTGGGTAAGAAGCTTTCTCACCCCGAGATAGCAGAGTGGATTTTTTTTTGGCTGATAACTGGCATAGGCTCAACGTCCGGATCCGGGTCCGGCTTTACTCCCTTATCTCTTAGCCAGCCGGCTGAGGCGGCTACCAGCATGAGCTTCCCCGGCATGGAGCCGACAGCAGGGGCGCTTCCCGAGGGACTCAACTTTGATACGTCTTGGATGGAGGAAACGGTGGATAATATGGACTGGGTAAGTCATGGGCAGTTGCGCGGCCGATTAGGCAAGTCACATTTAATTAATCATGGGCTGACTCATTTTTGAACAAAAAAAAGCGCTATCTCGACATTTCCCTGGCTCATAGCCATGATGCTGGTCGAAATTCGGATACGGGCCAAACTTGGATAGAGCGTCCCCCTTCCCTCGAAGACATGATGGGATCTAGCGGATGGGATCGGCTTCCTTCTAATTTTGGAGGATTGCAGGGCTAATGAGATGGAGGGGCAAATCACAGGACCCAAGTGATTTGATCGCTTCCAGTTTCGGGTTTGTGCGGCGGCTGGCTCAAGGAAGTGTGTGATATTGGGCTGAGGGGCGATGAATCGGTCGCGTGGGCACTGGCCGATATCAAGATCACCATGGGAGGCAGTGATTTCAGTGGCACTTTCATTTCACTGGGCGGGGACTGGAATTACCGATCATACAAAATACGGCAAGCTGGCATTTGAGACAGGCGTGCAGGAGGGCTTATCAGGGCCCAGTGGCGTTTCTTAGAGTCATTTGCGTGTGCGCGTGCGTGCGGGCGGACGCTCTCGGCTGTTGTCCGCAGGGGCATAGCGCCTCCTGTTATCTGGGGAAACCCAGGAGCCGTCGAATCTGGGGGACAGTAACGTAACCCCGCAGTGCAATGGCTACACTTGTCTCACTGCCAGCTGCAGAGTGGCTACTTTGCCCAGAATGGATTGATGTGTTTTGCGGTGTAGCTGGTGAGGGTCGGTATGTCTGGCTTGGAAAGGAGGTGTGGTGGCCGTCATGATCTCATGGCCGCAACATGTAAACATTGTAAGACATTATGGTTGGATGTTTCGTAACCACAGGCCAGAAGAGCTTAGCAAGATCGTATGCCCATGTACCAATGAAGTTGATTAATACCCAAGTTCTTGGGAGAGAAGGCATTAGAAGCTAGATCGACAAACCCAAACTGCCCTGCCAAGTGGGCGCAAGTAATATAACGCATATGTGTGCTTATTTGCTTCTGTGGCGTTGTGTCACAGTATCCCCCCCCTCACGCCAACATGAATTGATGAGGGGATCCGGGAAGCGCGGAACGCGGTAGCGGCTTAGCCTCTGCGCTGTCTTTGAAAGAGCCTTGGGGGGTTTAGGAGACTTCCAAGCTGCTCTTGGCGACATGTCGATGATATATTGAATCAAGGCCAAATCATCAGTGTCTTGCTCACAGATAAGGGCTATCAGTGTGTTGTAGGTGCGACTCGGACCTCCTCACATCGAAGTCAGTGCGCACCCTGCCTCCAACATCGCGTTTACTGCAAGGGTCATGACGTAGGGCCAGCACGACATCTACTCAAAGAGCACAACCCGACCGACGCCACAGAAGGTGGAAAGTGTCCGCGGAGATGCTCAATCTCAGCACGGTCCACCCACCGCCACGCTCCTTGTTGCTCCCCTCGCCTGTGAGACCTGTCAATCAATCCATGACTGCATCCGGCCTAAACACGCTGCATTACTTGCATTCTTACGCGGCTGGTTGGAGTTTGATGGATAAACCAGCTTTTATCCAGCACTGTATCACAGGTCTTTTGGCTAATCCCTCTTGCGGCAATGGCCGCGGCAATATCTTGAGTTGAGGTGGAAGCTGAATGGTGCCGGCCGGGTTTGTACAGCTTGTACCAGCCATAAGCTACCCTGGTTCGGTTGGTTACACAGTGCTTCGGCAACCTCCCCGTCCCATGCGGGTGAAATGCAAGGCGTATGTGACGATGGCCTTGGCTCTCGGGATGGCTATCCGACTTCAACTGGCCACCTCACGACCGCCCAGCTCAATCTTGACCGACACGGGCTGCGACCCGGTGGCAGAACATGTGATTTCGTCGGCAAACGCACGCTACTGTTTTGGGATGTGAATCTTCCAGAATGGCGGTTCTTTCCTAGGGCCATTTTGGTAGCGCGGCTTGGTTGAGATTAGCCTGCCAAAGCGTCTAACCCAGGCCTTGGTGGATTGCAGTCTGGTTTGGGATCAACTCCCTGGACATCACACCCGCGCTGACTGCATTATTGCTATCCAATGACTTCAAAAATGCATGACTGAACCGCCACCTCTCCTTTTTGGGCCGGAAGACACACACCTCAGTTTGAGGGTTGGCTCGCACCAGCGACCTGGATACCATTTCTGCCACCCGAAACGTGGAGGCCGAGAGCTGACGGGGTTTGTGCACAAAGCACGTAGATGCATGCGTTGTGCCTGGCAGATAGGTTGGATCCAAGCAAGCTATGGTGGCATGGCATGAGCAAGAGATTAATCATAAATGTCAATCTGTTTGTCACCTTAGCGCATGGGACAGCAATGAGCTCCAACTCCCGACAGAGTCACATCGGAGGCGGCGACCTTTTGGGGATGTCGTCGTTGCCATTTGCCTTTGAAGGAGCAGGTCGGCCGTGGCCATGGCTGAACCACTGATGTGCATCAATTCGCGGGGGATGTGCCTTGACAGGCATGCTTGCAAAAAACTGCCCGACCACAGTAGTACAGCACGGTAGCGCCAACTGTTTTGACCCTGTTGGAACAAGTGTGATGAGACTCAGCCCGGGGACTAGAAGTGGGTGCGGCCGGTGCAGGGAGGCGGCTTCGCGTCAGGCTCAAGTCGTCGTTTTTCACGTCGGGTGACCAACAGCAATTGATCCATCTCCGGCTCCATGACGCCGCTATCGAGGGCGGGCAGCAAATAAGCATGGCCAAGGTCGGACGTTTGGGTAACTCGATGAGAAATGGAATCGGGGTAAAATTTTCTGACTGGAGAGTTGCCCAGAGCGCCCTCCAAACTTTTACCTAATACCCACGCTATTCGGCATTTGACTCCTCTGTCCCATCGTGGGTGTGGTGGTCGCGGACCGGACTGTGGACAGGGCCACCACGGTCCACTGAACCTAGGCCCCGAGACATCCAGAAATCCTAGACACCCCCGTAGAAATGGATGGGGCGCGGTTGGTTTTGCGCCCTTGGGAATCCTGTTTGCTCCCTGGCTTGCCCTACACCTGGGGTTGACCGTGATGAGCGACGCAGGTGCAGCGGCTGGGAACGAGACTAGCGAGCTGGAGCCGACATTTTCGTAGGTGGTCAGCTGATTCTCGGTCCGGACGAAGAGACCTGGCTGCCAAGGATCGGGTGTCGTCGTCGATTGGTAATCGCTGAGTTACGGCGACAAAGAGACGTGTATCCTTTGCCGAACCGAATCCGATGCATCGAATAATTAGAGCTAATGAATTCGCCATGAGTGCCCGGTGTTGGGTGAGATGCGTTCGACCTTCCTTTCGCGACCCCAATTCCGCAGCATACTTGGAAGCTTCGGACTGTCGGCGGATCCTTCCAAGTCCTACTAGGTGCGCACGTGTGTGGCCTGCGGAGCTCGGAAATGCCTTCCTTTGGCTTAACTTTACCTACGCCTCAGATGCCTTCATGGTATTGTGCAGGTACACATGCCCCGGATCCCTACCACTTTCCTTGCCGATGAACTACAAGTTTCGGTGTCCCCAATGAGACGCGACATGGCGTAATCCGTGGCAATCGTGGGGTCCAGGACAAGGTTGATTTGGCTCTTTTGGCGGTTGAGGGAGACGAAGCAAAAATGGGGTGTTGGTTTAACAAGCGAGAACAAGCTCAAGGTGAGATTGGATCGAAGGCCCGTGAATGGTCTCGTGATGTGTAAGACCAGGGCCAAGAATAGGCCAGAACTGTGAGCCAGAAGCCAAATATCGAAATGAATGTAAGAGGAATCAAGTAAGTACTATGTAATGGAAAGCAACAGGCGGCTACTGGCCAATCAACGCCCGGACATGTCCGATGCCGCAATCCCGCAATTCGATGGGCTGGACCTCTCCCGGCTGCAGCCCCATGTTATGCCGTCTCGATGCCATCGCAGGGATCATATGAGCACTTGTTCAACGCTTGGCCTAGCGCACCCTTGGGGATACCAGAGCCGCTTGCCTGCTCTGCGACCCTAATGACGACGACGCCGTATCCAGGATGGTGGTGTCCTTTGAGAGGCTGAGGGCTTTGCACACGTGTCTGTCACACACACCGATACCAGGGATACCAAGCTATATTTGCATCTTGGTACTCGCTTGTGATGCACCCCGTTTTCTTAGTAGCTTTCGAACCTGCCAGGATCGACCCAAGGCGTTCTTCACCGAACCTGTGGTGACCAATTGCAGGCGGCCTTGCCAGTCGGATTGCCCAATGATGATGGTTCGCCCGAGACAATATAAAGCAGCAAAGCAAGACAAACGGCCCCGGAAGCAAATTGCTGATCAACAGGCTGCGGCTGGGATGATGGTCTGGGGCTCTGCCGAGTGTACCCCTTCTCTGCTCGCCACAGCTATGGCCGTTCATTCCATCACGTTCCACGTTCCACGTTCCACGCCTCAGGGGTGCTCCGGTTGATGCATCATAAACCGCTGCACACGAGTATACAAAAACCAAGCTTCACGTTGCACCCACGGGCTTGCCCCAGCATCCAGTCAGTGGAAGCTGGCCTGGCGCGTGGGTAGGTGACATGTCGTCAGCCAGCGTCGGCGGGTTTACCTTCCCCCAGCGGATCCCACCCTCTAAATTTGAAGGCGCCGGTGTCTTTTTGGTGGGTGGTCTTCAGTGATTGGCAAGCAACTGACAGCGAGCGAACGCACCACATCCCACACAGTCGCAGGGCCGACGGTAGCCAGACCCATGCCACGAGCGATCAGCTTTTCTCCCGATTGGGCCGGGTTTGCCCTGGGCTCGAGCTCTGCTCCATCAGAGAGACGGGCTTCCCTCGATTCGAATCTGTCGATTCAGGGCCAACCGGGTTGGCAGGTCTGTGCTGTTCTTTATCCATTTCCGGATTGGCGACGGGAGCTCTTTTAGTTTAGTACTGCGTTCACGTAATTACGTCGAGTCTTGTAAGTTGAACCACTTATCAGGGAGCCGGTGTCATGGGTACATCACATGGTCCATGGTGCTGTAGCCGTAGCGGTGGTGGAGGGAGGAGGGGAAGGGAGGGCTGGGAGGAGGAGGGAGAAACAAATGAGGGTAAGGTATTTTCAGGACGGGACAAGCAAAAGATACCTAGTAGTAGTTTTGTTGGATGAATGATATGGCCACGCGAGACCGGTGGACGGACAAGAGGAACTCAGTCAGCATCTGCAGCCAGCATTGGCTCGCCCATGAGAAGCGGGGGTGCCTCGTTGTAGGCGTCAACTGGGGTAGAAAAGACACCATCAGTGCCATCTAGGGTTTTCCCCCTCCCTGTGCGACTTGGTTTTTTTTTTTCTCTCATGGCTGGTGGATGAGTTGAGGAAAAAAAAAGATACTAATTTGGATGTACTGATAAGGAGCCGAGGGTCCGGGGGGCGTAGGGCGTGTCCCTGTGCGCAAGTGTCCAAGCTTCTTTCTGGCAAGACTGAGAGGGGAGCAGGGCGGGCTGCAGACGGCGGGGGTGTGGGTATTGACCCGCGACAGGGACGGATACGGACCACAGCGGACAAGTACCACGAAGTCGGGATGCAAGGCCGGGGGTAGACGGTGTGAGCGGGTGCGCGGACTCGTGGATGGGCAGAGGTGCGAGCGATACCCCAAAGCGTAATAATACGCTTAGGATAGGACCGAGGTTTGTAGCTGAGGCGACTGCTTTAATTTAGTAGGGCAGGTGGGCGTTGAGTGATGCGCAATCTTTAATGAAGATGCGTGGTGCATCGACGGGAAGTTTTGAAAGGGGGCTAATCAAGGTTGTTTTAGAGCGGATTTTCCTGGGGTTCCGTGCTTGGGCTGCCGGGTCGTTATCAGTCGGTCACGGCAAGGGTTTCTGAGGCAGGTCACATGGACGGAGTGCACCATCCGGACACCGAGTGTTGTCAGAGGTATCAGTCAGGATTGACCAGCGCAGGGGCTTTTGGCTAACACGGCCTGGGATTTGGCCATGGGTTTAGGCTTGGGCCTTCTGCCTTCTGGCAATAGGAATCCTGGGGTGAATGCCGCCCGTGGCCCATGGACTGACTGCGGCTGCTGATCCGATGCCTCCTTCCGGGAGCATCCAAGCCCAAGCATTGGCGCTTGCACAAGAACTGCTCGTTATCTCCCTCAGTTCTGCCATCCCCTCACATATCATCTGCATGCTCTGCCCTTATACACGACCCCAGTTTCCAGCTTTCCCTTCCCCCAGCTTTTCCCTTTTCTCTTTTTGACCACGAATCCATCTTTGGCCATCCCGCATTTGCTCTGACCCCCTCCGATTACCGACCGAGTCGAGACTGGACGTTTGGCCTCGTGCTGATTCTCTGCTCCTGCATATCCATCGCATCCCACAAGTGCCGCGCCAAAAAAGAAAAAGAAAAAAAGAAAAAAGAGGACGAGGCAACACTAGTAGCCACTGACGCCCAATTGTTCCCCCCCGCTAAAAAAAAAAAAAAAAAAAAGGACGACCTGCTGTCCGGGAGGGTAAGGAAAGTGAGACGGCAGAAAAGGACGATTGATAACGGTGAATGGTGCCCTGCGATTCGCCGCCTGCCCCATCACGTCACCCGCCAGTCCCAAAACAAACTTCTCAACCCTGAACTGGATAGCGACCTGGCTCAAGCCCGCATCGGCCGCACATCCTCAGAGTACACCGAAACTCCAACGCAACCGATTCTCGAGCCTGGGAGTAATTACATTGTCGACTATTTTTGCACCCCTGGATCCTGCATCCAGAAAACTCGGCTATTGCCAGATTCCCTGCCGGGTTCCCCAGTCTCGGAGCTATATTGGCTAAGAGAATACCTTTTTCATCAAGGTTCTAATCGCCGGGCCGGTCTCGCTGTGAGCTTTGTTGTCGCATCCGCTTGGTTGTTTTCTCTCCCGCGCCGTCGAGCCACCATCGATCGCTCCGCCGTCTCGCTTCATCTTCTTTCGGCCCCGGATCTTGATCCTTGCCGTTTGTTCCTTGCGCGGCTTGACCTCAATCCTATCTTAGCTTGAGGCTGCTCTTTTTTTTTTTTTTAATCCCCTACTACACGAGAGTGTTACCACCCACCACGCTGTTTTACTACCACTGCTATTACTACTTTGACACCCGCCATCCCACACACCACACCCGCGAATATACATACACCATATCCGTACGCCTCTTGCACTCCCCACACACACCGACTTGACCAACACCCATAACCCACAGGCCAACCCAGCGCATCGCATCGCAACGCATCCTACCTTGCCTTACATTTATTTCATCACTGAAAGAGATCGGCCTTCCCCGGTGTAACAGGCCCCCTTGCTCGGCTTAACTCTCGTCGATTGTGCTCGAATTGCCTCGACGTCTCGTCCGCCCGCCTTTAAACGAACCACAGTGCCAGCAACACGCATTTGCGCGAGGGCATCAGACACACCCAACTTGAATATCTTCCTCCGTCTTCCAACCTCCAACCTCACGCAGGCCTGCCTGGCTCCGCTTAATACTAGAACTCTTCGAGACCAAGCTCAGAAGCAGACGGACGCCCCTTCCCCGAAATCCACATTCACCCACATCGCATCCACCGTCCATAGCCCACTTCTGCGTCGACTGACCAGGGTTCCTTTTTTTTCTTGCTGCGTCAGTCTTGGCTATTTGCCTTTTGGCCCTGGGACCACTCACTTTCCCCCTCCTGCTCTGGTGGCCCCGCGTTGACCGGTCTTCAATCCACACGACAGAGAGGCGTGCGCATCTGAGCACAAGCCCGCCGCAACGCCGCGACCCAAGCATCGTGACCTCCCTCGTCTGGCGTCGTTACCCTCTCTTTCTCTTTTAATCTTGCTCCCTTCCTCTCCTCTGCCCGCTGGCCCCCGGATTCTTGATTTGTCTTATTCCCCCCCTCTTCTTCCAAACCCCTGGCCAGCGAACTACCTCTGCGACTACTGCCGCATCTTGCGCTGGTGATTCCGCTTCTGCGCCTGCATTGGCTGGTTTTCTCGCCCACGGCGCTCCCAGATCCACCGACATACGTTCGTTTTACGTACTGCCCTCTGGTTTTGGTCGCCGTCCCATGAACTTCCGTGGTCGTGTGTGCTCTGTCCTCCCCACCAGCCATTCAAATCACACCCCAAAGCCTTTGTTCGACAAATAAAAGCCCGGCGCCGGTTAGGCACTGTGCCATCCCACATTTCAGCGAGTCGCGCGCCTCGCTCTCTTTTGCGAATCCCTTCCTCCGATCTGCGAGCGAACGCGCTATTATGCCCGCCCAACTGAACGGGTCCATGACCGCCAGCATCCCTATTCGAATCCCCGGCGACCAGACCACAACCACTCCCACTCCCGTCTTTTACAAGCAGCACAAGCACTCTCGATCGTCCTACTCCGAATCATCCCCGCTCGCCAACTCTCGAAACAACTCCCTAACATTCCGCCCGCCGAAAAGGCTCATGTCCAGCCCCGACAAGACCATCGCTGTCATCAATGCCAGCGGAAGGCAGGCAGCGTCCCTCATCCGCGTCGCCACCGCCGTCGGCTACCATGTTCGCGCACAGCTGAGGAACCTCGAGGGCGTCGTTGCGACAGAGGTGTCGAGCAACCCCAATGTCACCATCTTCGTTGGCGAGCTGTATACCAGACATGCTCCGTCCGAGGCAAATCGCGACGTCACCAAGCATGGCCCTATCGCGGGTGTCGGCGTCAACTATGAGTTAATCTCAAATCTCTTCCGGGGCGCCCAGCTTGCTTTCATCAACACTACCTTTTATGGCGACGAGCTTCAGATTGGAAAGGCCCTCGCCGATGCCGCCAAGCGCGCAGGCGTGCAGCACTACGTCTACTCATCCATGCCGGACCATTCTGCCTACAACCCCGAGTGGCCATCGCTGCCACTGTGGGCAGCCAAGCACGAGGTCGAGCAGTATGTGCGCCAGCTGGGACTCCCAGCTACTTTCGTGTACACGGGCATCTACAACAACAACTTCACCTCACTCCTCTACCCTCTCTTCTGCATGGAGCTCCAGAAGGATGGGTCTTTTGTGTGGCAGGCGCCCTTCCACGAGGATGCCAAGCTTCCGTGGTTAGACGCCGAGCACGATGTGGGACCGGCAGTTCTGCAGATCTTCAAGGACGGCCCGTCCAAGTGGCACGGGGAACGCATTGCACTTGCATATGAGTACCTAAGCCCCAGAGAAGCCTGCAAACTCTTCTCCAGAGGCCTCGGCCGCCCGGTCCGCTATGTCAGGGGTCCCATTGAGATCAAGGTCAGAATCCCCGTCGGGTATCGAGAGCAGCTTGTCGCTTTGGAGAAGCTCTTCAGCCCCAACGAGAAGGACCCCCGAAAGCAGCCACCCTACTTTGGCGACAACAAGGTGGAGATTAGCTGCCCGAGCGAAGCCTTGGAGCTCTGGGAGGGTCCTCGAGGACTCGAGGAGTACGCTCGAGAAATGTTCCCTCTAGAAGAAGAGGCCAACGGCTTGACATGGATGTACGAAGACGAAGAGGAAGAAGACGAAGAAGTACACGCCACAGCCACCTCTGTTGAACAACTCAGGATCAACGACAATGACCATGAAGACGACAGCGACGACGATAATGATGACGTACTGGTCATGAAGGGTCGCAAGCGGGACGAAGAGGGCTGGTTGGCATAATATCAATCATTGCTCCCCCACTTGGGAGAATTGCATACCCCATCATCCCTTGATGAAAGGAGGAAAAAAAAAAAGAGGGAGAAGATGACAAGGAAATGAAGAGAGAAGACTCAAAAAGAAAGATTTAGCTCAAATACTGAAAGTCCAAGCATTGGTACGGAATGGTGGTTGGCTGATCGGCAGCGATTGTATTTGGGCGGAGCGGAGTTGTGCTGTTTATTTGCACAGGGGTCCAGGCCTGTTCTTTGTCTGTCTTTTCGAGAGGCGCATACGGTGGTTTGGTTGGAATGAAATATCATGGCTGGTTGATGAATGGGTTTTTGGTGAGAAAAAAAGAAATACATGACTTTTGACTACCTTGGTTGGCTCTCTTGTTTGTGATTCGGCGGTTGGTTGTAATTCGGATCCAACCTGACACGTACACATGCCACTACCAACTTTTTTTTTCTCTCCTTTTTTTCTTCCACGCAATGCCTCGAGAAGTCGACAATGAATACGGCGATCAAGTAGGATGGAGGAGCTCAACGGGCTCGTTCTGGGGTGCTTCGACGCGCGATGGATGGGTAGAGTATGGTTTCGTCGCTTATCGGTCGACTTGGGGACGATGGAACCGATGGGGACTTTGGCGTCGGGGCCGCCTGCGTGACGAGGATGCGTATGGGCAAAGAGATCGAAGCGAAGGAGAAAACAGGCCGACAGCTGGGAAATAAATATTTCATCGCGCCCCATGTCGAAAAAAACGGTCCAACCTCGCAGCGCCGCAAAAGGTGAACCAGTGCCATATTCATGCTACCCCGACGTCATGGGTGAGACGCTGTGGATACAAAGCTCGCCACTTGACGAGTATGGTCTGGGGCTGGCCAGGGAGCTGCGGAGAAGCAGAGAGCAAGTAACAAAGAATAAGCAAGCAAGAAAACGAGAGCGGTGGGAAAGGAGCTGGCAGCCAATTGTTGGCTACCTAATTGCAAAACCCGGGGATTCAGGACGCCCTTATAAGCCGCTCCGGCGGCGTTGGGCTCTCCTCCACCTTTTGGGTAACCCGCTGTTATCCATGCCGCCCGCAGGCCGCGTGGGGTATATGGCCGCCGGGGGTTCTTCTGCTTGGTCCCCTTGCGCCTCTGTTGGCCTGCGGCGAGAGGGATAAAAAAAGACGACAGGCAAGGACATAACAAACCAAAAAAAGAAGCCGTGGCAAGCCCGGGCTGGCGTGGGGGAGCCCGTACCAGGCGTCCTGCGGCTAAGAGAGACAGGGAGTGGGATAAGGGAGGGTCAAGGCGCGGCGCGGGATGCTGCTGCTGTGAGGCGAAAATGCAGCCAAGGGCTTTTTGGTGCGGCTGTATTTTTGTCCCCCTCAGGAGCACGGTGGTGTGGTAGATGGGCTTTTTTTGGAGGGCTTCTGTCTGGCTTTTAAAATCGGGCCCCGACGAGCCGGCATCATGGATGCATGCCGGCTATTTCTTTCTTTCTTTTTTTTTTTCCCTTCGGGGGCCTCACTTTTTTGTGTGTCGTGGGAATGGGATGGGCACTCCGCGATGGGGGAGGCGCGGAGAGGGAGGAGGAAGACTGGTCCGCGGAACCGAGGAAAATGGAGCAAGCATCGACGGGACTATTTTAGCGCCCGGGGGGAAGGGAAGGTATATAGAGTTAACTACATAAAACCATTACAATATAAATTCGGCTTATTAGGTCATGCCATTATTTCTGCTTTTTGCCTCTGGGCTCCTTTTTTCCCTCTTCTTCTTCTTTTGCACGGCTACAGGTCTCCTGACCAACGAAGTCTGCGGCCCGGCAAAGGCGTGCCCTCCTTTTTTTCCCCCACGAGAGCGGGCTCTCCATGGTGCTGTGTTGTCAAGGTATGGTAGGTCAAGGGTGTGTGTGTGTGTGTGAGTGTGTGAGAGAGAGAGTGTGTGTGTCTGTCTTTGGTGTGTTTTTCGTTATCTACAGAAAACCAACTTATCGCCTCCGCCGGGAATCAATCAATCAAGACAAGCAATGGGAAGGGAAAAAAAAAGTCTGGGACCCCCGCACGGGAAGCGTGATGCCGTGGAGATGGAAAAGTCGGGGTCTAGACTCTGGGGGAGAGGGGGGGGACCATTGGTGTATCTTCCGAGCTGGGTTTTTTGATGGTCGAAGGGGGAGGGCGTGATAAGGGATCGCCATGTTAGAGGAAGGAAGACGCGGATACGCGTGTGCCGAAGTTTTGCGCTGTAGAAGGTTGAAGCTGTTATCACCACACCGACAAAAAAAGCATTCGTTCTCGCTCGCCCTGGCCAACTGTAAACAGTCGATTCGTCGTGGTAGGAAAGCTTATTCACTTGGATCGGCAGTATCCCAGGGCTCAAAGGGGAGGGGGGCTCGACGATATGGCCGCCGTCTATTGTGTTGGTGCCGGCTCACCCAAGCCAACCACACGGCTCTCATTGGTACAGCCTTGGAAGTGTATGTGTGTGTGTGTGTGTGATGCTAGAGCCCATCGTCAAGCCACGTTCAACACCAAGGGAACAAAAAAAGGCCAAAAGTCGGGCCTCAATCTCTTTACACGAACCCTTCAGCTGTTTTGCGAGAACGGTCACACGACACACAGTTCATCTTTGTTCCCCTTGCCCACTCACCCCCCGGCTCGGCCCGCTCAGAGAGAGAGAGTACAAAAAAAGTATGGCACATCGTGAGCCCTGTCGAGATTCTAGAAACATGGGGCATTGCTCGGGCAAAATTCAAAATGGCAGCTAAAACGAGACCTGGACAAAACACGGTTCTGTAAGCAAGGGTAAGTAACCTTATCACAGCCCTGTCTGATGTCGATGAACTTTGTCGTATCGCAACGAACTGCTATCCTGTGCTTTTTATTCACGCCGGACATTGTCAGAAGCAACTGGGCGAGGCTGAGGGGGAGTTGAGATTGTCAGGCTGAGATTACCTCTCTCTCTCTTTGTGTATGTATGTGCACTTCTGACATGATGACGACCGATTCTGGGATAGATCACGTATTTCTCAGTGTGACGGGAACAATCCAACACAATTTATGCAACGGATTGGCATCGGTTATATGCTTCCGAGATGTGGATTTAAATAGGGGGCATGGGGGCTTCAGCCTACAGGCATAGCGAGGGGTTATTATCCTAGACCACTTGTGTTTTTTTTTATGACAGGAACATGGCCAAGGGAACGACTGCATCTTGTTTTGTACGCGGCACAAGAAGGAGGCTGCCGAGTCTCATCTGGACTACCATTGCGCGGCTGTATCTTCCATCTTGGGATCGCAAAAGGGTGGGCTTGAGGGGACTCGGGATGTTGCCACTCGCTATCCATTTCACATAAAAAATGTCACATCTCAAGCTATATCACCGGACACGCTCTCTCCCATGCGCACGTTCCTTGTATCACCCTCCCTTCCCCCCTCCTCTTGCCCCCCCAAAAAGGCCAGGGGGTCAGTCATGGCCACCTGCCAACTTGACATCCCGAAAGCCCTCGCTTCCGAAACAGCGCAGCCCATGAATGCCGTGAGTAGCCGCTCACGTATCTCTCAGCTGAAGGGTGCGACACTTTTCCACGGCGTCAGTGCGCGCTGGAGGTTAGAGATTGGAGCTGTGGGTGCTGAAAATGATTCATTGTGAAAAAGGGTTTTGCGAAGGGGGGAAGGGACGTTGGCTCGCCTCGTTAAACATTGCCTTGTCCATGATTTTAATGGATTACATTCACGAGAAGGGCAATTCCTCAATTCCTGCTTTTCCCGTCGTCGGTTTGCGAGCTTGCGGCCTTGGAAGAAATCTTCCTCTGCCATGTTTTCACTCTTATCAGTGCTAATCAGTGATATCTCTCTGGCAATCTCCGACGCTCCACCCGGCCATTTCTTGATTCTCTTCGAAACACGAGTTTGGAAAAAAAGGGATCGTAAAAAAAAAGCCGTGATTATTCCCTTTAATGTTACTCATTTCTCGTCTCTAAATGCCATATTCTGGGGAGAGGGTGGAGGCCGTGGTCAAGGGGTGGTGGCGTGGTTTCTGTCTGTGACAGGGCGCTGGAGCGGGACGTATCTTTTTTTCTTTTCTTCTTTCTCACTCAGGGAATACCGTTAGATAATGGAAAAGAACCGGTAAACCAATCGAGCGATAAGGTGTTGGTCGATGCTGTTATTTGACAAGACCACCTCGACACGGACCTGTTCCCTCCATTCACGATTTCCCCTTGACCAAACCAGCAAAACAGCACTTGATATCTCAACACGACAATAAAATAAACAAATCACAAGCGACTAGATACAGGAGAATCGATCTAAAAGGCTCAAATCACCACTGCCGCCGCCGATTAATTATCCCTGCCCTTCACGTCATACTTGTTTTCCTCGTCAGCAGTCACACCAGCGCGGCCTTCTGGCAGAATGTTCAGCTCGTCCTCGACCACGTCCAGGTGTCGGAATTGAATCCAGAAACACGAACCCGCGATGAAAGCAAGAACCGCCACGACACCGTAGTTCCAGACGAGGAGAGGATCCTCCGCGAGACTGACCAAAGCTTGGCCTATGGCGGCAGAGAAGGCCGTCATGAAGAGAGACACTGCCTGGACCATGGATCGCATATTCTTGGGTGCCTTGGAGAAGGCGTACTCGAGGGAGGTGATAGATGCAAAGACTTCAGCGAGGGCAATGAGGACGTAGGATCCCGTCTGGGCCCAAACGTTGATGTTGGGCGCGTCACAGTCGCTGGCATGGGTTCCACAATCAGACTCTTTGTAGATGTAGTACTGCACAACCGTAGCCCAGATCATGGCAAAGCATCCCACGAAGAATCCCGCCGTGATTTTCTTGATAGGCGTGAACCGAATGCCTGCCTTTCGAAGAGCCGGGTAGATGAAGAAGTCGTTCAGGGGGATGAAGATGAGGAGAGCGAAGGGGTTCAGGTTCGACAAGACGTCGTTAGGCACGCCGTGGAGCTTCATTGTAGCGGCTTGAGAAATGAGGTTGTTGTTGACTGTGATTGCCTGTCAGTGAACGTAGATGCATCCGCGTAGCATTTCGTGACTTACTCTGGTTGTAGCAAAGCCAGAAGACAGGGTACCAGCAGAAGACGGCACATGCGGCAAAGCCACGGGCAACTTCGTCAACCCACGCATCGTCAAAGTTCATCCACTTTGGTCGCGTCTCATCCGTGAACTTGGATGGCTTGACATTCTCCCAAAACGATGGATCATGCAGGTTCTTCCAGGTTCGGATGGGGTTGATCGACCACCGGCCCTTTTGGGCGAGGAACCAGACTTTGAGTGCCGGTCCGAGCACGGAACCACCCGGTGGCCTTCTCTCATATCGTTTCCGTCCCCACCACATTACCAGTGGGCAGATGCAGAGCATGATGGTAGGAAGCAGGTATGAAAGCCAAAAGCCCACATACTTCTCGCAATAGACCACTTGAGGGCTGTCAGTGAGGAACGAGGGGGGCTCAAGTTGGGTTGGGCTGTAACTTACTGCAAATCTGACCTACAAGAGCACCCACGTTAATGCTGAAATAGAACCTTTGAATCTTTAGTCAGCAGGAGTCAAGCATTGTTGAGAATGCGTATATGGCTTGAGCTGGTGATATATGGTCCAAGGGAGTGGTGTGAAACAAGCAATGACTGAAAATACAAAACTCTCGGAGCACAACAAAGATTTGAAGCGAATAAAGGGGACCGATCGATAGAATCAGGAAAGCTTATACATACCAGTTGTAGATTCTCTCAATGGTCACGGCTGGATCAACAATGACGCGCTCGCCGGACTTGAGCGTCTTGACGTGCATGTACTGCTCTCCAAGTTGTTCAACAATCAAGGGGTTGATATTGGGCTTGAAACCACCAGTTCCAAAGCCAATAGTGAGGATAGCGACAATCATGGCGCCCAGGGCGCCGTCCTTGTGTTTGATAACGGGAGGAATCGCAGAGAGAATCAGAATGATGTGACCGAGAATATCGATTCCGAGGGCATAGGTAATTGTCCTGTATCGCCCCCAGTACTGATCGGCGACGGACGCCCCTAGGAGAGGCATGAAGTATTGCCAAAATTGGTTGAAGGTGGTGATACCGGTGGATGCTCTCTGGCCCATGCCGAGAGCACCGGCCTGATCGCCGTCATTGACAATCGCACCGGTTGTTGACCCTTCAGGAAGGGGTTGCTGGATAAAGTTGGTGACTGGAAAGTGTGAGCAACTAGACGAGTCTGTTCAGGGCTAATAGGCAGAGTTGAAAAGAGACAACTTACAGACAACGGTGCATCCATAGTAGGAGAATCGTTCGCAAAGCTCGATGAAACCAATAGTAAAGAGCTTGAGAGGGATGTGGTTCGGCACTCGCCTCAGCGTAGCCATCTCCTCGGCGGTGGGCAGATCTGTAGATTCTGGGGGGCCCTGCTGAATTCCCCACGACGAGGCGTGAGGCTCAACGGTCATTGAGGCGCGCTTCTCCTCGATAACCTCTGCGCGCAGCTCAGCCCCAGCAATAGGGTCGGTGACATCGCCGGTAGGTGCCATTGCTCAGGTAGAATGTTGCCCCGTCCAAAAGTGGGCTTGCAAAGTAGAGTTGGTGATTTCAACAAACTGCACCCACGCAATCCGGATCTGGTGAGCTCTGGGACGAACTGCAAGCCGCAGATTGCGGTCCGGGGCCTGGTGTTTTTTATAGACGCAATGCAGCAAGAAGCTTGTCCCATACCCAGTGCAATGGTGATCACCCCGAGACCAGGGCGGCCGACGTAGCAATGGCATGGGGTGTTCAACAACCACCAGGAGCGGGGGAGGGGTCAAGGAGCTCCATGGGTGGCGTATCAAGACCCAGCAGGGATCACAATGGACGAACACCGTGGTGCTAGACGAGGGGATCGGACCGTGTCAGGATGCTCGCGAGGGAGGCAAAAGGGCACTGCTCGTTTAGGGCGTGAAGCCCTCCAGGGCTGGAATCGGAAGACGGCAAGACTGCAACAAGAGGCTAAAGGAGGGCCATAGGAGGTAGAATCCGACTTGGCAGGGGCTTGGCTAAGACTTGGCTCCAGCCTCGATCGTTCAAAGGTTCCCCGATCCCGTTGTCGTTCCAAATGTGGCATCTCAGAAGGTTGCGGGCGTCGTTGATCCAATGGCTGGCTGCAAGGGTGGCCCTTTGACAAGAATGTGCCTCGTCCGTTCTGCACGAGCGTTGGTGAGGGTGCTTGTAATCTTCTAAGCTTCCAGAATCCAGCCGCGTAAACCCATTCAGAGACGCAGCCAGTCCTTCTAGCCCACACCCACAGCGCAATCCCCCAGCGACGATCGCTTCCATATTCTGGCTCTTGGTGTTGAGCCTGCGTCGGCGCGTGTGGCTGGCCTGGTCCGGCTGCCCAGAGGCAAGCGAGGGGAAGCAATCGCATGGTGAAGGCCAAGCTCACACCAAAAGTTCCGACAACGTTGCAGCTGCCCAGACATGTGCCGCCCTTGAAGCGGAAGTATTCCCCAAGATAATGCATCTCGAGGGCGCCACGCATGCGCCAACGTCCTGAGCATGTGGCCGAACCGGCAGCTGCGTGGACTAGGACAAGCGCTGCAAGGACCCTTGGGCAGTAATCTGCTGATTTACATGCTTTGTTTGTTGTTTGAAACAAGGTACTTTATCGCATAGCTTACATGCTTCCTTCTCACGTGCAGTGTTGGCAAGTGGGGGAAAGAGCCTGTAGGATTTACTTCACCCGGTGCAGCATCATCTGCTAGAAGACGAGGAGAGCAAAAGCATGGCACCAAAACCTCAGTAAGATACGCCTCTCCTTCCTTCCAGCCTCCCAGATGAATGGCCAGAAAAGAAAAGAACCAAAGAAAAGCTGCCCATCCTCAAACGCCGGTGCAAATCCACAACCACACGCGCATACGTAGTGCAGTACGTAGTGTGGGGAGATAACCAGCTCCACACACAACTTGTGATATGTTGCCGGCCCCATGCCACGCCGCAATCGCGACGCCACCTTCCTAATCCTGCTTAAGCCAGTGCGCTCTAGAATGTTTCCCGTGGTTTTCGTCTGTAGCCAGGTCCTCTTTTTAAGCTATCCTGGAGCACCAAGATCTGGGTGGTCTGAGCGAAGCGAAGACGTATACATACAGACATGGTCTGCCGCGCTAAAGCGACGACGACTGGGTTGTGAGAGACCCTGATGAGCCGGTCGAACTGCCTCCTCGCCCGCGCACGGGAAGCCAAGACAGGCGGCCCGCCACGCCGTCTCATACGCGCCATTCAACTTTGTGATATACGAATATTCTGTAAACCTGTTGGAATCTGAGGGGGGAATTCCGCAATCAGCGCTTGCAAACGGCTGGCGTCTGACGCTGCTCGGGTTGGCTCCTCGTCCAGAGCTTCTGACAGGGGTTGCACACCCATTCAACCCAGCTTCTGACCAGTGATGGGAACTTGTCAATTTGTGTGATTAAGACGGTTTACGATAAACGTTTATTGGATACTTCCATTTGCATTTTCGCTGTTGGGTGCGCAGCCGGTCAACCTGGTGAAAGACTGCCAGGAACATGACTCTAACCGAGCAGCCCAACATCTTGTCTATCCCCTTGTCACCATCCCCAATGGTCCTCAGCATGGACCGTCCTGGCTCCAGGCTTCGATCGATATCGTTGCGCGGCCTTTTGGTCTGGAAAGATAAGAAGGTAGAGCGCTTTGTGCCGGATGTAATCGGGCAGTGGAATTGCAAGCATGCACTTAGATGATGTTATCGGTCGCCCAAGAAATAAAATGCTATCTGACGGCATCTGAGGTGACGTTGGCTCGTCGGCCGTTGCCTATTTCACACAGTCACCTCCCCCAAATTGCAGAATAAACCGCCCAAAGGTTCCGGCCCCGTGGCACCGGTTGAAAGGGGCTAGAAGTGAGAACACAAGGACGATCAAGAGGCGACATTCTCGCCAGCGCCAGATCTACACTGGAAGGGCATCCCAAGGCCTATGTTAACTGGTGGCTACACACGAGGTGGTATCCTGTGGTCACCGCTGATCACCGTGGCAGCTGTATGGTCGTGAACCAGGTCGGGCCTTCTAGACGGTAACATCTGTCGCGTTAGCATAATGTCCAGACGCGTGCTAGTAGGTGGTGCCATAGCCACAGTAGTGACAAGATACAAAGGAAGGCGAGATGGGTTTCTCGATCAACCCTTCAAGACAGCGTTCAGAACTGAGAAAAAAATCACCAAAAATGGCCAAGATGCTCCATTTATCATTCGGTTTATTTAAACTAGGTCCTTCCTTTTTAGGCTTCTTTATAAGCCTAATCTAACTCGCTTGCGAAGCCAAGTCCGTTTGATTCTGCATCCAAGCAGCCATTTCTGGGAGTACGAACTTGGCACGTCGGTTGCAGCATGTTGGCCCTAGACCCAACAAGGGACCTCCATCACCTCAGCATTACATGCTACCATTGGCATGTTTCCCGTTACAGGTGATGTCATGCGACAATGCTATGAACATTCATTTGTGGAAATACGTAGTGCGAGATTTCCTCGCATCACGACCATTTATCTAATCAAGCGCTATTTTTATACAAGATGGCTTGGTGATTCAAGGTTGTTTGAGAAGGCCGAGTAAGCCAAACTCAACCGTTGCTGGTTCCCTTCATTTTTCACGGTGTGTAGATATACGACCATCACAGTAATGCAGCGTCAGAGTATTGTATAATAGGGGTGGCCGCCCGCAATGAAACATCTTGAACTTGGTTGAGAATATTTGCTGCGCTCCATGGAGTCAAGCGAGATCCAGCCATTGCCCAAGTGTTATTGTTATCAGCAACGTTGAGGTCCAGTATGGCCTAAGTGCTATATACAATTGCAGGGATAAGATCAAGAAGCAGTGAATGTAGAGCAGAGGGGAGAGCGTGTCAAGTACCATCATAAAATAAGACTCATAGCACTACATCGATATAGAACATCATGATTTCATTTTGGACCTTGGCTAAATGATGAATCGTTTGCCCACTGTCAAACTCGATCTTTAATAAAACTTCGGTAGCAGGAAAGCAAAGAGAGGCAGCTACATCAGATAAAGCTGGCAAATAAGTAGATTGACCCGGACCTCTCTCCATTTAAGCATTTCTTTTTATAATGAGCTTCTAGGTCCGGAGTTGAAATTTTCGGATGCAATTGACTGGTTCATCATTGGTGAGTAGTGGAATTAGGCAAAGGCTTGTGACCCTCTGCCTGACCTGATATGTCGCGGGATGCCTCCTCCTGCCCTTACGAAGCGTCCAGCTGGAAACTATTCATGAAATCTCCCTTGCATTCATGAATCAGAATAAAGGGGTGTGCCGTTGCGCTAGCTCGTTCCACTACGTGGGAGGTTCTGAAAGCAGTGTCAATCAGCCCTTCAGGCGCAACGGTCATGGCGTCTCAAAAGGTGAGAGCAAAGTTCAGCCATAGCGGCAACGTTTGCTTGCCCGTTTGAACTAGCGCGCTTCAAGATTGCGTGTTTATACCACCACGTTCAGTCTCTAAAATTGATGATTCACTTTTGAACAATCCAAACTGGACAATTGGTCCTTGAATTTACTACATGGCTGTATCTAGCAACGCCACATGTCTTGTACAATTCGTCTAATTTTCCCCACCTGCCCAATCCCATCATTGCATTACATATTTAGATACACGCTCTACTAAAGCGAAACACCTTTTTCATTTAGAGCTTGCCCTTGAGCAGGTTGGCAATCATCTCGCGGCCGGTGATGCGAGTAGTGTGCCACAGCGTAGGGAAGTCGAGGGTGCTCGAGAGGCCGTCGGCGAAGCCGAAGAAGAGCATGGGAGGGATCCAGCCGCGGGCGTACTCCATGGCGAAGCAGTTCTCGGGCATCTTGTACTGCTTGACGTCGCCGCGGCGCAGGTGGTGGATGGTTCCGGGAGGGTAGACCTCGGGCTCATAAGAGCCAGGGACATAGGCGAGCTGACTTCCCGAGAGAATGTGGAAGTAGTCGTCGGCCGTGTGGCGGCCGGTGTGGCCCTCGGTACCAATTGCGGTGCCTGTATTCGTCCATGTTAGCTTTTTGACTCGTAACGAGGAAAGGGCGGGCCGTCAAGGGGTAGGAGCACGAACCGAAGATGATCAGGTACTCAGTCACACTAGCGTGAATGATGTACATGGCGCCCATGGCACCTCCAGCATTGTTGAAAACCCACTCCTCATGAAGGTTGATGTGCTCGGGGTGCTTCTGGTGGAGCTCCGTGGTGATGTACTTGACCACGGCGCGCGTGTCGTTGCCATGCTCCTGGAGCGCGCGCTTGGAAAGGTCGTCCAGGTGCTCGAGGTCAAGGATGTAGAACTTGTCGAGGTTCTGCTCGAGGACGTAGAAGACCGATGCCAGCAGGGCAGTGAGCAGGGCGAGGATGCCCAGGAGACGGCTAATGCCGCCAGAGGCATTGCTTGGCTGGGGCATTGCGACGAGGTTGTTTATGGGCTGCTCCAAGAACTCGAGGGTGGAAAAGGAGAGAAGGAGCCGGCTATTAAAGGGGAGCGCGCTGCGACACCAGCCACGGGTCAATTGGCTTAAAGGAGGCGGTGCGGGATGAGGGCCTGCAAAGGTTTCACGGCACGTCCACGTCTAATTAACTAATTGTTGAGGACATTCGCGGTGGAGCAGCACCTCCTTGTTCACTGGGAGATAACTGCCGGGACACACCGCTCGGTACGCGCGAATCCCGTCTGATGCCACGCGCCGGGGGAGTCGGGATGCGAAGCGGACAGCTGCTACAGGGTCCACGAGATGAGCGGCAATTACCCGGTCCGCTTTAGACCGCATTCAACCCATTCTCGTAGCCTCATTCGTTCTCGTGTTCGGGTTGCTAGCCAATTCTATGCAGTACGGTCTAAGTCAACGGGGCTCCTGCATTTGCAGTGTGCCGACATGATGCACAGATGCATTTTATGGGGGCACACTGCAAATGTCTCTCTAGTTGACAATAATACCCATCCTTGTTTTTCTTTTTTACAGAATAATCAGATCTATTTCCCTCTGGCAAGCGCGAGTGCAAGGCAACGCCAACTTTCCCAGATATCTTCTCGTACACATCTCAACGCCTCATGCATCCATTAAAAGTCCGAGATAGAGCATGCAAAACAACAAGACAAAATCAGAAGAAGTAAAAGAAAAGAAATAACAGTTGGGGAGGGAATCCCTCTCGCCATGTGAATCCCATGCGGTCCCGGGCTATCACTTCAAACCCGCCCTTGCGTGCTCCTAGATTTACAAACCACCACCAACCTCCTCGCCAAGCAATGCAATATTTCTGTAGTTGATCACCGTCTAATCCGACTCAGCCCCGATCTCCGTCCGGTCAAAGTCGTCCATGTCCTCGTCGGCTCGGTCATCGTCGTCGTCATCATTAAGGACGGTTTGATCTCCAGCATCCATCGTCATGTCGCCGATTGTGACATCCCCAAGCGTTACGTCACCCAATGTGATATCGCCCACAGTCATGTCGCCGATTGTCATGTCGCCATTCGCATCACCATTGAGATCCCCGGACTTGCCATGCTCGTCGTCTGCGCCGTCCTCGTCGGCGTCCCTCTCTGATTTCTTTCTTGGCCGCTTGACGGGAGGGACGACACCAAGCGTGACTGGACTTGAGTTCCAGCGACTCAAACGACGAACTGATCGTCTCAAGGCGGCTGCGTAAGAGCTGACCTCTTCACCGTAGTCATCATCCTCGTTTGCAAGAAGACAGAGTCCACCAACTCCCGTTTCACGAAACACTCCTGGAGATTTGTCACCGGCATATGATAGGTTTCGGGGAATCACACTCTCGTCGTCGCTGTCTTCGAAGGGGTCGGCGTGCTGCTTCAGTCGTCGGTAAGCTCGGAAAATGGCGCCGTCCTGGCGTCGAGACTTTCGGCTCTTGTGATGCTGCCTACGAAGACCACGATCCAGGATGTATTCCACTCTCTGCGCCCTGTTTCTCTCGACGGCCAGCTGATGAGCTGTCGGGGGGCGAGGTTTCCTTGCGATCACACCCTCGCCGCCATGTGCTGGGGAGGAGCCCTCGAAGATCTGATACTTGAGCGGAGCGCCTCTCCGTACGGAACCCAGACCTCGGCCAAGACCTCTTGGGGGAGGAGTAGACCGTGTGCTATCCATGTCCGACTCGTGCTTGGAGGGTCTGATCCGGGGAAGAATGGCGGGCCCGTCGTCAAAGGGTGGCCGGATCTTGCCACGCTTATTCTCTCGCTCATTGAGGTATGCCTGATCCATCTCAAGAATCTTGGCACGGGTCTTTTGCTTCATGCGACCAAATTCAATCTCTTCAGGAGAATCAACGTTCTCTTTGGCCTTCTCCTCTTCTGTCATCTCCACCAGCTTGGGGACACCCTGGTTTGCGACATCCAGGCCATAATCAACACCAGCGCCAAAGGGGTTTTCTTCGCACCCCTCTTCGGTAAAGTCAGACTCGAGATAGAACCACATGAGCCAAAGGAAGGCCTTGGCTCGTGATGCGCTTGTATATTGCGTCTTCATGATGAGATCGTGGAACTCGCCGGACTTGGGGAAATGTAGCTCGGCAATTTTCTGTGCAGTGTTGCACATGACAAAAATAAGATTGACCGGGTTGGTGCGAGGGACATCTTCGGCCTTGATCTTGTCGAGCGAATTCGGCTCGTTGCGGTCCTCGGCACCGCCCTTGAGGATGGATTTGAGACGGGGCGCATCCTGCAGCTGCTTGTACGCATGGCTATCCTGATGGGCCTGAAGGGAGGGAATTGCGTGGTATGTTCGAAGCTGGGCTCGCATCTCGGGGAAAACTACACGGGTTAGTACGTAGGTCATGGCGCAAATTAGAAACGTGATTGCTCACAGTTGAGAGTCGTGTTCATTCGGCCAACATTGACCAGCAAACAAACCATGGCCATGCCCTTAGCAGCTTCTCTGTCGCTCAGCAGCTTGTCCCTCAGGACTTTGCTGGTCTTTGTGCTGCGTGACATGGTGTCGATGTAGAGATCGGCGAAGTTTTGTTTGGGTAGGGTATTGTCGTATGAGTTGGTGAAGACGGCGTCCTCGTTGTCGAAGACGGCTTTGAGAAAGTCGTATTGAATGTCCTCTCGCCATAGAGGTTCTCCATCTTCCTTCTTCAGATGGCGAATCTTTCCAATCTGCTGGCCAGCGGCTTCCTTGGCCTGCGCAGCTTTACCCTTGCCACGACCTAACTTCTCGACAGGGTCGGGCGTCGCATCGGCCATCTGGGTATCGTCATCCTCGACCTCTGTCACGGCGCGAGACGCAAAGGACTTGGCCTCGGGCTGGACAGGCGAGCTCGGAGGCTCGATTTCGGATGTGGCAGCGACGGAGCTCGGTGATGCAGCCATCGTGGGCGGAGTGTGGACGAGATTTGCTCGCGCAAGGAGGGAGGGAGAAGCAGAGGAAACTCGATTGGGGGATATGGGTCGGGATCAACGGCGCATGACGATGTCGCGAAGAAAGCTGATAGAGAAGGGGGATAATTGTTGATGGAAAAGTGAGGTTGGACGGCGGTGGTGGATGGTGGAGGCCAGGCCGATTGTGATGTGCGGGAGGTAAGGATTTGGCGTCGGGGGGCGCGGGCGAGGATGCAAAGATGAAGATGCCACAGCTCTGGTACCAGCCTAGCCTCACTCTCACCAGAAAGCCGCACTGCTGAGGCGCGTCAAAGATGCGCTGAAGGTTTTGGGCGTGGTTCGCCAGGTCCCCTGTGGCTTGAGCGTAACGAATTGGATTGTGGCTCGTGCACCATCCACACAATGCTAAGCTGACATAAGCAACCAGCTCACCCAGCCACAGTGGCCACCGTCGCAAAGTTTGGCAGTTGCGATCATTGTAAGTCTCTAACGATTAAGCTTGGAAAAAACCTCTTTAATCTCTTTTTTTCAATTTTGCGTATGAAAAATGGATTTTCGACCCGGAAAACGAGTTTGCTTCCACTTGAGTAGCATTCTCAAACTAACTCAACGGTCTCAATGGGTAGCCACGCTTATCCGCCTCGGAGTAACGTGCGTATCGCATCTTCAATTAATGTAGTTTGCAACCTTACAAATTCTTTTTGTGAAAAATATATTGTGCGTCATTGTTGCTTGTCAAAAGCCCGATAGCGAAATGCCAAACCCCCAACTTGATGCCGTGAATGTCCTCGATAGAGCGATCGCTTTCTCAGAAACATGAAGAATCACCCTTTGGCCAAACAAAAATTATATGTTTCACACGAAATAATATCCGTTGGCATAAGGTATCTACCTCGCCCTCGGATCAATTCGCAAATGGTGAAACAGGAGATGACAGCCGCAAGCTAACTGAGTAAGACGGAAAAAGAAAAGAAAGAAAAGCCAGCCAGAATACCGGTGGTTTTCTGTATATTTAGAATCAATGTAACCATGAGGCTCAATAATAAGAATATTAGCAATTGCCCTTGACTGTTGTGTCCAATAGCTTCGAGGTTTCATCCGTTGAGAGCTGTCTGGCCGCCAAGCCATACGAGGTTCAACGAGTAAAGATTAGGACATAAAATCAACGCTAAGTTTCGTCTACATCTTTCCCACCATTTTCCAGCCGCATGTCGGGAGCAAGGGTGTTGTTTATAGTGTCAGAGTATGAAGCCTGAATGCTCTCTACAAAAAATCGTGACTGAGCCCCAGTTCTACCTTCATGCATACTTATCTTCAGGCCCCCAGTGCAATGCAATGCGCGTACTCATCCGACTTTCATTGAGATCATGAAATACCAAGAATACAAGCTGAAGTAGCCATCCAGCTCTGCATTTTCTATTTGCCCGACGCCCCAAGGGGCATCTGCTCACGGTTGTCAACTGCGCTAGAGTGAACCCCACAAGGATCGCCCATTGATCATGTCGTGCAATCTATACTTTGCAGAGAATCCCCGTCATTTCACCAAACGGGAAAAAATTCAAAAGTGTCTTTCACACCCAAATGATGCAGAATAGCTCCTCGTGGTTTCGCAGCTGCCACGCTACAACAGCACACGAGAATCTAAGTACAAGACCCTCAACATCTCTAGGGCATTGCTACACAACTACGCCATGCGTCTCGGCAATTTTTTCCGGCAGATGACAATTCCCGGGTCGCCTCGATATGCCGGCTCTTCGTTTTCGTTTGGAAAAGTCAAGTCGTCACGCGATGTGAGTTTCGGCATACTCTCCAAAACACACGCTTGGACGGCGCAGGCCAATGGCAAGCCATCCCTCGGATACATGCAGAATTAAGTCTTGCCCGTCGCCCGTTTTTGTGATCAAACAACCTTTATTGCACGGCCGTGGTTAGCATTGTTGTATCCAACGGGCATCTTGTAACCGATTGGCCATCGGAGTTCGGCTTTTCCGCCAGCACAAACCACGCGCCCCCGCCGCATCACGCTGCGAAGCCGGGGCGTGTGGGGTGTTTCCGGCATTCCCGGAGATAGATCCGTCAGCCAATTCCCCGCATTCCCCAACTGAGGCTTAGTCAATGAGCGTCAATACCGAGGTTCTCCAAAGTTGATAACTCCAAAGAAAAGCGCCGTAAAAAACCGTGGCTGCATTCCTCTTGTTGACTTAAAGGCTCAATCACATTAACATTTTCTATCCAATTACAACCAATTACAGCCACACACAACTCATCACCATGTCTGTCCGAAGCGGCCCCTGGAGACTCATCACCGTTAACACGGCCCCCGAGCGGGCCAAGAGACTCATCGGACGTATGATCGAGGCTCTCAAGGACCGTTATGACATTGAGCACATTGACAACTGCGAAAGTAAGTACTTGTACCGCCTGGCTGGTTCGAGGCGTAACTGACATGATTCACTAGACATTGGCGAGGTTCTCCCCAAGGTGACAAAGCACAAGCCCAACGTTATCGTAAGTTATTCTAACAACTCGGGATTCATAACCATGTTAATAAAGCGCAGTTCTGTGCTTCCATGTGGACACCTGAGGAGGCAGAGACCATCTTTACCACGGCCAAGTCGGTTGTGCCAGACATTAAGACACATGCCATCCCTACTGGATTGCAAGTGGAGAAGGGGCCTGATGCGATTGTCGAGTACCTGGTTGTAGAGGTTCCTAAGCTGTTGGGTTAAATAGTTGTTTCAATAAATTAGATGGTTAGACAATAAAATGGTCAAGTTCTTAAAAAAACAATTGCCATCCATACTTTCACGGTGCATGGTTTAAACCATCCGGTTTCGGTTGGCTACAGTTCATATCACTCGTAATTCCAGAAAACCTATTGTTTAATTTTTTTTATCTTTATGGAAATCTATTCACACGAAAACTCATGCAAGACATGATGCTCAGGCTAAACAGTTTATGTGGATATATTTCGCGTCTAAATTTCAAGACTCTTCGCTTTCTAATACACATATTTTAAATTTAATTCTTTATTTCTCATTCTCGAAAACATTAATCAGGGTTCCAATATGCGGCAGAATCTCAACGGCAAACTCGTCGCCATCCTTGAGAGTCTCCTTGGGCTTTCTGCCGAGACCAACACCGGCAGGAGTTCCGGTAATGATGACTGTGCCTGCGGGCAGAGTGGTGCTCTGAGACAGAAAGCTGACCAGCTTAGGGACACTGAAGATAAGATCGCTAGAGTATTGCGTTAGAAAAGAAGTTGCAGATCGATCCTAAATAGGATTGCTTACTTGATGCCGCAGTCCTGGAGAACGGTGCCGTTCTTAATACCCTTGATCCACAGCTTGGAGGGGTCGGGAATCAACGACTTGAGAGCGATAGTTGGGCCTAATTGGATGTAACGTGTCAATTTCAACGAGTCTTCAACTGGCAGGTCTGAGGTTTGAACGTACCAATAGGGCAGGCTCCATCGAAACCCTTGGAGAAAGACCATTGGCTCTGGTTAAGTTGCGAGGTTCGGCTCGAGACATCATTGGCTGCAGTGTAACCCAAGACATAGTCTAGGGCATCAGCTTCGCTGACGTTCTTGGCCGTCTTACCAATCACAATAGCCAGCTCAGACTCGTAGTCACCGCAGTCATCAACCTGGGTAAGCTTGGGTAGGACTGTAGGAGCAGGCCAAGGGTCGCCCAGGGAGGTGTTGGGCTTCCTGCGGAGGTGTTAAAACCAGCATTTGGAATACTCCAGAAGGGTCACTTGCATGAAGACTGTAGGAATTGTAGGAATGCTCATGCCCACCTCAGCGGCGTGCTGCTTATACTGTTTGATGGCGTGTAAGCGTGCTGACCTTGGCGAGAACTTCTTGGAAAATGGAACCTAAATGACTCACGTTCAAGCCGATGCATCGGATGGTTCCAACCTCGCTCTGTGCAAGAGGAGACAGAACTCGGTCAATGGTTTCAGTAGAGCCCGTGTCGGTCCCGGGTGAGAGAACAGAGGAGCCAGAAAAGACGTTCACGGCAACTTCCAATCCCTTGCGGACAGCAACACCAACATCAACATCCTTATCGGCAGGCTGACCGATGAGGATCTTGGAGGGGTTAGACTTGGGTACAAAGCGCACGAGACCTGTAAGCAACGGGTCAGTAAGACGAGATATCTAACTGGGAGACAATGTCCTGGTGTAAGACGACACTGGTGTGGAGGTAAAGGGACACTTACGCTGGATAGTAGATGAGGCCATTTTTAAAATTATGGTTGCTGTGGTATTCTTTTGCTTGAAGGATGAAAAGGCGCAATAGGGCGATTGTATTTAAGGAAGTATCGATAGCGCTGACTAGAAATACTCGGTGTTTTCAGATTGCGTTTGTATACTGGACGAGATCCAATCTCCGATGATGGATTTACGAGCAATTGACAAGGCGAGCGGATCCTGCAGCGTCCAAGCGATTGGGGGGGTGCAGAAGAGCGGCCGGTTTCGGGAATGAGGGGTTCGTGTGGCAGTCGGGCGGACCAAGTGGCTGGGTTCGTTTCGTCGCAATGAAGCCGGAATCTGGACCTCTGGAGGATTTTGGAGAAGGGGCGGGATATCCGGTGTGAATACTACGGGGATAAATAATAAAATAGCGGCACCGCGCTGCCAGTTGCTGCGTAATCCAGTCGTGCCCGGCTTCGGCGGAGCTGGGGCCGACGCCCACGGGAAGCGGGGCGGGGTGCGGGGGGCCGTGGGCTGCGGAAGATCCGGCCAATGAGTTCGGCAACTGGACAATGCCTGCGAAATGCTACCTTTTGCGGGGTGCGGAGACGGGGGGGGGGAGGGCACTGGGGAAAACGGGCCTGACATTGAAATCCCTTCTTGTTTGAATAGATCCATTTCCGTTTGTGGCTCGACGCACTCTCGTTTTGCCATCGTACCATGATCGGATCAAAGCCCGGCCACTGTCGTCTGCTCCAACGCCTGGATATATCCTAGGTTTAGATAAAATCGTACCGTCTTCTCCAAGTATAAACTCGACAGCCCATCTCACAGGCAATTGGAATTTATTTACCATTACCATCATCATCGACAGCATCAACAACAACAACACTACACCCAAATAGCAGCTGCAACAACAGTGCCCCAAAAGTTAGAAACCATGGCGTCTCAATCCCCCCCAAGCGCCTTTCGCGAGCATCTGCCCGATCTCAGCCTCCCCCGCTTCACCACCATGAAGAAGCAGACACCCTATGAGTACGCCGACGAGTTCAAGAAGAGCGCCCAGCCACCCTGGCTTCACGGTCTCTTCCTCCATTGGCGAAGTCTGCTCAAGGAGCCCTACAAGGGCATCACCAATGACGGCATGTTCACCCCCCCGACGTATAAGCCACCGTTCCGTTCCCCACTCCCACTAACATGACATGCAGGCAAGCTCCGCCATGGTCTCTTCGACCTCCACGACGATGGCATCCCCATTGATGCCATTGTGCAGGCCACTGAGGCGCTGCTCAGCCTCCTCAGTGATGAGCAGAAGGAGAAGACGCGCTACCACATTGACTCGCCCGAGTGGCGCACCTGGTCCAACCCCGAGTTCCTCCTCAGTGACAAGGGCATCCGCCTCGAGGAGATTACCCCTGAGCAACGAGCTGCCACGCTGAAAATCCTCGAAGTAACCCTCTCTCCGGAGGGCTACCAGAAGGCTATTGGCGCCATGCGCATCAATGGATTCCTCGGTGACCTGGTCGATTCCACCAACATCATGAATGAGTTCTCCTACAATTTTGTCCTCTTCGGCGAGCCCTCGACAGAGAAGCCCTGGGGCATTTCCTTCTACGGCCACCACCTCTGCCTCAACATCCTCCTCTACAAGACGCAGATTGTCATCTCCCCCTGGTTCACGGGCGCCGAGCCCAACCTGATCGACGACGGCCCCTACAAGGGCACCCGCATTCTCCACCGAGAAGAGGCCCTGGGCCTCAAGCTCATGCAGAGCCTCCCTGCGGAGAAGCAGTCACAGGCCCAGGTGTACAAGCTGATGAAGGACCCCGCCATGCCCTGGGGCCGCTGGAACCACGACGACCAGCGCCACCTGTGCGGCGCCTACCGCGACAACCGCGTCGTCCCCTACGAGGGCATCCTGGTCTCGGACTTGTCCCCCGAGCAGCAGGACCTCGTCGTCGCCATCTGCAGGGAGTTCCTCTCGTACCTCCCCGCCAAGGCCCTTGAGCTCCGCCTCGACCAAATCCGCAGCTGGTTCCACGAGACGTACTGGTGCTGGATCGGAGGCTTCAGCGACGAGGACCCCTTCTACTACCGCATCCAGAGCCCCGTCGTCATCATCGAGTTTGACCACCACTCGGGCGTCTTCCTGACCAACAAGGAGCCCGCCAAGTTCCACATCCACACGCTGCTCAGGACGCCAAACGGGGGAGACTACGGCATGGCCCTGCGGCGGCTGATTCCTCGCGAGAAGCAGGAGTTCCTGTGGGAAGGTTAGACGGTGTTTTCGCTTGTCATTAAGTGTATAGCAGATATCATGTATTTTGTGTAGCGAGCGTTGTGAATGAAGACGAATGAAGTTTTTTTCTTTTTTTCCACGTGATGCATGACAGGTCGTATCCGTGCAGTGATGCATTTTCGGTTTAGTTTATCATGTTGCTTAAAAAGCACGTTGGCGGTTGGCTGAACGGGCAAATAAAATACAACAAGTGGCTTTCACGTACATTTTTAAATATTCTCAAAAACCCAATGTAGAAACGGCGAACAAATTCATGTAAAGCTACCGAGGTTCTCTGCCACACACCCTTTGGAGTGGCCAAATGTTGCAAGTAAAAATCCCAAGACCACCATGTCCCATACACTCAAGGTCTCTGATAGCAAGTTTCAAACATCTCCTTGCCACAAATTCTTGATTCTAAATCCAGATTATGTCTCCAAGAGCGGATCAGTATACCGCTTTCCACGAACACACTTGCCCCAGCCTCGGCCCAGGATATTCCGTCTCATAGCGTCCTGGTCCCGGTAGAGTGTGCGAGCCGAGAAATGAACATTTGCATTGCGAAAGAGCTCTTCTGCGTCACCAACCCATCGAGAAGTGTCGAACCACTTTGGGTCCATCCCCCAGCCAATATAGATGAGCAGGACGACGTCGACACTCTCCAGGTGTGGGAATCGATGCAGACTATGGCCCAAAGCCTCTATGACCTTGGCGAATTCATGCATCTCTCCGTCTGTCGCGCGCAGAACAAGGCGTTTTAGGGATGACGGGAGCTTGAACGAATCCATGTTGTTGATCATGATCGGTGCGAAAACGGTCGTGTCCAGTGTCTCGAGCTTCGAGAGCCGCTTGAGGGCGACGCAATTTCCGGAAAACAAAATCCCATCAAGAGTCAATGACGTTAGTTTGTTCCTCTGGGAGAGCAACTCTCGAAGAATGTTGTCGCCCTCAAATAAATCAACCGCGGCATTCCAAAACTTGAAGGACTGTAGGTTCGGCATCACGTCCAGCAGCTTGCGAAGTGTAGGGAACCTGACGCTAGTAGTGCGGATCAAGGTGAGCTGTTTGATGTTGGCCATTGCATCGGAGTCGTATTCTCCAACATCTTCAAAGTTTGAGAATGTAAGTTTCTCAAGCTTCGGGTTGTTGCGAAGAAAAGGCAGCAGAAGTCGAGGACTCAGTACGCCCTCGGGAAAGTTGGAGTGGATGCTCAATTCTTTGAGATGCACAAGCTCCATGGGCATAGTTTCGCAGTTCTGACCGGTCGAGAACTCGAGTTCTTGGATGTTTTTGGCACGTTGCATGATGGCACCGGCAAAAATGAAGTTGTGGCGGAACGCCTCCTCCAGTTGCGCGGTGCGTTCTTCCATGGTTGCACCCCCAAACAGGGAGTCCATAAACGACTTTGCTCTCTTGACATTGCACTCGTTGGAGCCGTCAACTGATAAACTCTTGACGGATCGTGAAAGCTCGGGCTTAAGCAAGAGAGCCTCCAGGAGCCGAGTGAGGGAGTGACCAGAACGTTTGAACTCGCCACCTCCGCAGTAAAAGTGAAACAAAACGGGCTCGGCAGCATCCCTCAAGGACTTTGAAGTGAGACACAGGTTCTTCAAAGGCGTACGAGTGATTCGCATATCAGTGGTTTGGCGCAAGGCTTCCCAACCCTCGCAGCAGTGGTCGCAGAGAAACTCGCAGATTTTGATCTTGATTTCGAGTGGCATCTCAGAGAGGCCCACGGGCTGGGATGGGGGTTCCATGGCCATTTCTAGCTTTGGCAGAACGCCTAGCTGGAGATGCTGGGATAGAAATTGACGATTGTATTTTGCCAGGGGGAGATGGGAGGTGCGAAAATAATGACGGACATATTACCGCACTATGGCAGTGAATGATTGCCGCCAAGTGTCAAGCAGCTGGCATGATTCAGTCAGGCATTTGTGGACTCTTACGGGCACTGATGGGCCGTAGCACAAACACGCAGCTGGTTTCCATGACAAACAATTATGCTGTATCACCTCCAGCTCCATAAAAGTGCATACAGAGCCATATTAAAAACTGACGTCAGCGTGAAAAGACACGGAATAACTTGAGATGTCGCCGCGAGACTCAACTTGAGGTTGATTAACAGTGCGAATGTACCACGGGATAATATTCCAGCAGCGCCTCAACCCCATAGTCCCCTTTCCAAAAACACGTTTAAACTCAACAGTGCTTTAATCAAGCTTGCAAATGAGCTGATCGTGATGGACCCAATCAAGCAATCCAACGAACACTTGCATATGCAAGTGGACATTAGTTTCCACCTTCGTGGCTTGTCTAGTTTGTTATTTTCTACGTATCGTTAATTTATTGTGATTTTAAATCGTTTTTGGTCTTCCTAGAGTGTTTTTCTAATTTTTTCGCAATTACATGCGTTCATGTCGAGACGACCGAAGTTTGGGGTAGGATATAGTGATATGAGTCAAGCTTTCCAGCCGCGAAGTCTGACCAAGAAAATAGCCGCATCTGATACAAAATAAGAAGAGATATGCGTCACCTCCTATAACCAACGATAAATAAACGCTATTTTTTTTTTTAGATATTCCTATGCTAAGAAACTTTTTATATTCGTTGATTTGTTTCTTCATCTAAATATGACCCTGTGTAGGCTTGCCGTATGTTTACCCTACAGATGGGACTGCCACATTCAGATCCAAGTCCCACTGACCACATTCGCCAAGCATAATTTTTATCTTGGAACATTCAATGATTTGTCAAAATTGTACTAATCTACAAGTAGTAACAATGGCCATGGTCACCAAGTCTCGCGGTTCGTATTGCCAGCATTATTTATTGGGCATCTGAGAGTTGATGACTCCATCTTGCCAGAACTAAAATATTTGGCTTAATACTGAAGTTCGGAAATATTACGCATGTGCCATGAATTCTAACAATGCCTGGGACCCCCAGGTTTTTGATCAACTGCCCTCACAGATTTACCATATATGCATGCCCTAAGTATCAAGGATCCTTGAATGGAACGCTGTTAAGAAATGGAAACTTCCAACAAGCAAAACTAACATGATTTAACAGATAAATGGGAGTGGCTGGCCTACCAAGGTCCCTATACTTAAATACTAATCTCGATGATTGTAGATCTTGGGTTAGCGAGTAGCAAGTATTCTGTATTCTACAACATTTCATTAGACTAGCGAAGTTTTGGGCTGATGCAAAAAGCAAACATGGACGATCATCGCTATACGAGTATGAGATATATCACTTTATTCGCTAACTCTCCCTGTTCCGATACAGGGTTCATGGTTCCCCGCAAGTTTAATATGTGGATGGGTCATCCAAGCTCAGACAGTCTCACGTCAGGTGGAACAGAGCTCCGTTTTCATTTTGAACCATTCTTAGCTGTAATGGCAGCTCGCCGTGTATGAATATTTCATATTCAAACTAGAACTATGTACAATTCAAACCAAAAAGGCATTCCGTAGATAGCCCAAGCGCCTGGCTGCCAGCCAGTTGGATCCAACTCCTTCCCATCTAAGAGCTGCCATGCAACATAAATGACCGTCATAGCACTGTTAGCTATTGGGCTTCCTCCCATTTGGAAGCATACCCGCTGTTGATGGCTAGCTCGTGCAGGTAACCGATGCTGGAACCCCGGGGTACCAGCGCATTAAAAAGTCCCTAGGGTGAAGAAGAAATATTATCCCGACGTACTTAATCAGAATAAGAAACACAGAGTATCCACAATCATTCCCTGAAAAAAATGCCACTCCCTGACGCCATGAATTGGATGAGTCGATCAAGTCTCTCCCCCAAACCCGATTTTAATAACCGAGGAAAATTGTAAGAACAAGCGGCCACTTGAGCTTTTAGCCGTGGCTACGCAGCAACAAATTAAATACGGTTCTGTGGGTCCGGAGCGCCGTAGGACGAGTGTCTGCCTCTACCGGAGGTGGGCATGTTTGGCGGAGGCAGAGCCGAGGGGTCATCGGCAAGGAGATCGTCCAGGAAGGCACTAGGAGCACGCTGGCTCGGGGGCCGGTTGAGGTTGAGGGATGTGTTGCTAATATCTCGCCGGGCGTGGAATGAGGGTGAATCAGGAGGAGATGGGTTGAGGGTGTTACGCGAGTTGTTGGCGAACTGTCCACGAGAGTCGGGGCGCAAGTTTGTCAGGCTAATAGAGTGATCATGGTTGGCTCCGGGGGAGCTAGTGCCGGCGGCATAAAAGCCTGCAGGCAAGAAGGTCGAGCCCCGGTTTCCACCAGTATTGCCACCAGGGGCAGTGGGAGAGAAGAACAGACCAGATTGGCTGGGCGTGGACGACAGAACAGTAGGACCGCGGGTCGTGCGACGAACACCACGACCAGCAGCGCCCACGGACATGGTAGAGCCCTGGTCGGTATACTTGTAAAAAGGTGCAGGAGGCACAGGAAAGCCGGCCTTAGCGTTGGCATCGTGTTGAGCCTTGGCAGCACGCTCGACGGAGCGGTGCAGGAGGAAGCCAACGATGACACGCCAAAGCAGAATGGCAATGCCAAATGCGCCGAGGATGGCGCCCACAGCGATAAAGACGGTTCCGTCAGGAGCGCTGGAGTGCTGCATGAACGGGGCGTTGTTGGTAGGTGGGACAGAGGGCGCCGGGTACGTGGGAATGGCCGTAGTCTTTGTCAAGGTTGGCATGCCGGTGATGGCCGAGTCAGTGCCGGATGACGAGGAAGTGCTGGTCGCAGCATCTGTGGTCGATGCAGCCTCGGTAGTGGATGAAGCCTCTTCAGTGGTGCTAGCCTTCTGTGTACTGCTGGCCTTGGTGCTGGACGTCTCCTTAGCGGATGATGCAGTGGTTTTGGAAGCTGCACTGCTGGAGTCGGTAGACTGTGCGGAATTGTCGCTCGCCGAGTCGCTTTGCGCGTTGGCGACAGCGCCATAGAGTGCCAAGGTGGAGAGCAAAAGCTCCGTTCTGGGGAAGAAGCTGGTCGACCGCATGTTGACTGATGGCTGTCGTTTCGCTACAGTGAGATTTGACGCGGGGAATGAATTCGGGGAGGACAAGTCGTCGGTCGTTGCTGGTTTACTCGAAGTCGAACGGTTTAGGCCAAGTCAGGAACCAGGTCGAGGGAGGGCTGAGAGGAATGCGGAAGGGATGTCGATTGGCGGATTTGGGACAAGCTTCCTCCTCGCGATGCAAAATCGTAAACACGGGATATTGCTCGGGATTCGTCGAGTCGGGTCGAAAAGACGCGGGGTGTCGAGGCGAGAGCGAGAATTGGTGATGGAGCCGCGCGCGCGAAGCGAGAGACGAGGGGATGGCTGCTGTGAAACGAGTAGCGCCAGCAATGGTTTAACCAAAAAAACGAAGGAAGAGGAAAAGAGCGGAATCAGCAGGGCGAGATAGAGCGTAACCAGCGAAGGAGGAATACGCCTACCAGCACCGTCGAAGCATGATCTGGGGGGCTGATGTTGGATGCGAGATGAAATTGGAACCAGAGTGAGTGAGAGAAAACGGGGTCGCACGACAGATGGCGACCACAACGCATGCACTAGCACAGCCCCAGGTCGGGTAGGGTAGGTGCGTGGTCTGCTCCTGCACCGTGCGTGCAAATCTGGCGTGCCTTCCCAAGCAGGGAAAGGGAACTGGAACCAAACGAGCCCAGAGGCAAAAAAAAGGAGTCGCGGCAGTCCCCACGCCCCGAAGCGGGCCTAGTCTTGTTGCTGTTTTATTTAGAGGCCTAGGCTCTGGTGCAGGTGACCAGGCCTGTGATTCGCCTGTTGCACACCTCACAGCGGTCTGGACCGACGCGAGTGACACGACACGAGAGCCCCCAATATCACCATGCCGCCAATGCCGCCTTTCTGCAGGTCGAGTCACTTGCTCTTCGCTCTTAAAGCGGCCAGGAGCTGGTGCCAACCAAGACGCTATTTTGGGCTTGAATCGCTGCGGTTCAGCTCTATCCCAGCGCTACGCCGCTGTCGAGATTTTCACTTTGTCGAACCCCGGGCCTGCCAGGCAGGTGACGGTGACCTGACGTCGCTGGTTGCTGTGGAAAAAGCGGACTCTGCGGCCTGGCTGGAGGGTGGAATGCTATGTAGGTACGGCTGTACCTACATGCGGATGAGACGGGGACTACGTACGCACTTCAATCCCCCGCGCCTCTGGCATATGCATGCTACGCAGCCAATGGGCCCGTTTATTGGCTGAGAGGTTATGCTTGTCTTCGTTCACTCGACGACAGCAGCGGGCACGAAAAAATAAACACGCACAAAAAAAGCATTGTCGACCAACAGATGGGGGCGGTTAGGGCTATAGAGTGTTTTGGTGCGAGCAATTTCTCCAACGCTGACCATTATTCTCACACAATTTCGCACATTGCTTGCGTGCGCTTTTGTGTGACTGTGTATTTTGTTTTTCTTAGCCATGTCGCTGTTGGCTACAGCAGTATGCAGCGCCAGATGATCAAGCATGAAATAAGTTCCTTGCCTCGGGGTGCGACTTGTCCAATCCCTCGGATATCCCAGCTTCATTCGCACAAATTTCCCCGGGATTGACGCGCACCTTCACGGACCGACAAGTGACATCGCGGAGACGAATGGGATCCGCGTCCAACGTTAATGCACATCCGTCGCTAGAGTGGTTCGAATGGGGTTCAGGGTCCTGTTCGTGCCGAGTGAGGCAGATCGCCACTCTGGTTCGCTCAGAATGACTGGTCAGCGGGGCAACACGGATGGATCCTCAACCGTCGAGTCGAAATCTTTATTTGTTTTTGGCTGCTCCGTCTCTGACCCACGGCTTTCAGGCATGTTCCATGTTTTTGTGCTCGCGGGCCCGCTTCGTCTGCACAAAGCTTTAGGTCAACGTGAGAAGGTACAAAGTAGATGTAGCTGAGCCACAATGCACGTGACGTGCGCAATGCCAAGCCTCACAACATCGTAGAGCCGCCCAGCCTCGTCATCAGCCTCAGAGCTTCCCTTCGAGACGACGTCAGGTGCCTAGTTTGACTTAACACCCCATCATCAACGACGCCATCTCCATCGACACCCGCCGAACCCCTTGTCGCTTTCGCATAACTAGCAGCATCTAACGAACCCGATTGTCAATCTTGCACCGGCAACATGGAAGAGGAGCGTCTTTGGAAGTTCAGACGGCCTGAGTGGCTCAACAGCATCTGGGCCCGTAACGCAGGTGTCTACGGCGCGGGAGCTCTGGTACGTGATAAGTTACCCAGTGCCTGTGATTTTATTGCAATCAAGCGCAGATATGCCTCTGATCCAGTCACGGGAAACCCGGCCCCCCCGTGTTCTCCCCCCATCTTGCGCGCGACTGCTAACCGTATACCTTTGCGCAGTTCTCCATCGCCTTCTACGTCATGCTGGACTCTGCCGTCTGGTCCAAGTCGCCCAATAACGGATCCGACGTCCACGTCAAGTTTGTCGACTGGCTGCCCTTCATCTTCTCCAGTCTGGGCATGCTTATCATCAACTCGGTTGAGAAGCAGCGCCTCAGCGCCGACTCGTTCAGCTATAGTGGATCTGGCGTTGCGTGGAAGGCCCGCGTGGTTCTGTTTCTCGGCTTTGCTGCCCTCGCAGGTGGCATGGCTGGAGGTGTGACCGTCTTCGTTCTCAAGTTCGTCGTTCCGAGCGTGGCGATGCCCGCTCTGGGCATGGGCATTGAGAACGTCGTGAGCAATGCCTTGGTTGGCCTTAGGTGGGTTGCAGCCTGCGCTGATGTAAAACCGATTTAATAAGCTAACTTTTTTCTAGCTCTGTTGTTCTCTGGGTTAGCCAGAACATGGAAGACGAATACTCTTACAACCTCTCCCTTTAAATCAGAACTCGCGAGAGTTGCAAGGGTCCGAGATTGATCAGGTCGCATGCCGATCAACGCGTATTCGCGAAGGGTGTGATGTGTACAACAGGCCTGGCCATTATCATGAGCATGAGGAAGCAGGATGGGTTCAACGACTAAGACTACTCCAGGGCCCGATATTGATAGTCGGAGCTCATTTGTGGTGATTATCCCCGTTTGGACTGGGGCGGTTTGATGGGGCACTTGGAACAAGTCAATGGGATGCTGAAATGTCATTTTTGATTTAGCGTTATTCGATAAATATATATATATACATATATGCCTGTATTTGATTAACTTGGTTGATAAAATCGTCTCCATGAATGCTGAGCGCACAAGGTGTAAAACAAGGTAAATAGCTGTCTAAACCAGCTCTTGATTACATGATTTAATTTTGCCTTATCAGATGGACCTGCCTTGTTTCATTGTCCACACATCTCTGCGTGAGAAATTCAGGTGCAAGGGTGCATGATGTAACTATGTATGCCTCTGGTTCATAGGTGATCACTCAGCGCCTAACACCACTGGCCCCTGGCGGATCTCCACCAAATGTCAACACATCCCACTTCGCGTTTGTCCATTTCAACCTCTCAACCTCAGACGCCACCGCAAGAACAGCCCTATCATATCGTCTCTTTGTGTTCCATTCTTTAAGTTACTTGTTTCCTTCCCCTCCCCCCCCGCCAACGCCACAAGACCTCGGGAATGGCCGACCGCACTCGTGCGACCACCAACGGTGGTGTTTCGCGCGCTCGCAACGGCACCTCGGCGAGCGTCCGCCGCAACCTCTTTCAGAGCCAGTTGACCCGGCGACCTACAGCCAGCTCGTCCACCTCGGCAGAAACGCTGCACCTCGACGTCGACGTGCTGTCCGACACGTCTGAAATCGTCGTCCGCGACAAGCACGGCGAGATTGAGCTCGGCGATCCGCCGACGCCTATTCTGGACGATGACGATGAGCTGCCCTTGGATCATCGCCAAGAGAGTGAGAGTACGCGCATTGCATTCGCCAGGATCCGCACCTGATATCAGGATAATAAAGCTTACTTTTTTTATTTTTCTTCTACAGAGGAGCGGCAGCGGCTAGCTGAAGCAGTAAAACATCATAGAATTAATCACAGTGCAGTTATGGATCAATCTGACGGTAAATTGCCCATACCCGCAATCAGATCCTGGACGGATCACTAATACGCCACCGCAGAACTCCTTGAAGCAGTGAGGGCAAGTCTCAAGGCCAAAGTCGCGGCTCTCGCCGAAGACAACTGGATGTTTGAGCCGGAAGAACAGCCCCGCGGTTAACCATGCCATTCTGCCTATACAACGCCCGCTGTCTATGTTTTTTTTTCCTCAGGTCCCTATGATACACAACCTCCGCAACATCACAGACGGCCCATTAGTCTAGTCCCTCTGGTGCAGGGGCATCCAGGCCCCGCTGGACTGGTCGCCGCTGCTGCTGTTGCGGCGCACCGGCAGGAGCACCTCCGCCAAACAGACCGCTCATCATGTCCATCAGAGGGTTGCTCTTGCGGGGCTGGGCGATTCCAAAGTACATCTCGCCGATCATCTGGAGCGCATCGCCCCACGTCTCGGCTTCGTTAATCTGCGTGGCATACTTTGACACGAGGCCCTTGAACAGCTCAGGAGCCGAGCGCTGGACGGCCATGAGGAGGAAGCCGAGGAAGTTGAGGAGAGGGAGACTGGGGAAGATGCGAATGTCACCACTTGAGCTCGACACATCCTGGACACCCAGGTTGGGGCTTTCGGCGCTCAGCGTGCTGGTAAAGAGACGGTAGCAGGTGTTGGCGGCGCGTACGTTGCCAACCAGCAGATAGGGTATGACGGCTCGGCCGGCGAACAGGCCGGCCTCATGGGGCTCGCCCTCCTTGTACCACTTGTATTCCATCTTAGTCAGGACCTCGGCAGAGTCCTTCGTGCCCAATACCAAATGCTTCTCTGCCTCGTATGTGTCGTGCTCCTCAGCGTAAAGGGATCCTGCTACGTGATGAAGCTCCGGGTCGCCGGCGGGGAATTCGCCGAACTTGGCTGACCATCTATCGGGTTGTGTTAACATGTGCTACCCAAGCTTTCCCCCCCGGGAACCTGTGCGACTCACCCCATCATGTCTCCGATAAACTTCTTGCGCGTGGGCTCCTCCGAGTTGAACAGGCGCAGGCAGGTCAGCAGCCTGCCCTTGCTGGTGGCATCGGGCTTGAGCTCGGCCTGGTTGTAGACGTCGACGAGCATGATGCACAGGTCACCACCGCTGCCGCCCTGGCCGGCGCGGAGCAGCGACTGGGCGACATTGAACAGGATGTCGATCGCGGCGGGCCAGTTGGCCGTCTTGATGTAGCGGGACGCGGCGACACGGGTCTGCTGCTGTGCCTCGTAGAAGTCACCCTCGGTGATCCTGGTCTGCAGCCGGGCGACGATGCGGTCGACCTTGCTGGCCATGGTGGGCGATGCAGGCGGGCGGGCGGGCGAGCGTGGGGGTGTGGTCGGTTCGTTTCGGTCGGCGCAGAGGGCAGAGGGTGGTTTATCAAGGGTTTATGTGTACGGGCGGGCGGGCGTAGAAGGACTGCGAGGCAAGGTACCCAAAAAGAAGAAAAATCACCGAAGGATAACGATGACGCTTTTCGAGCTTGACAACGGGTGAGGGTTGCTTGGAGGGGTTGGCTGTCCAAGATCCATCCGCCAGAATGTCCTAGCTCAACGGGCGACTTACCCCACATGGAACTCCCCTGGCTGCTTGGGATCCACTATTTCTGCGTACCTCTATAAGCTGGCTTCCTCGCCCCGACATCCAAAATCAGCATGGTCGCGCTGTTAACAGCGCGAATGGTTTAGTGGTAAAATGCGGGCTTCCCATGCCTGTGCCCCGGGTTCGATTCCCGGTTCGCGCACACGAACGTCTTTTTTTTTGAGTTGCATTCTTTGGAGTGCTCCTTTTTTATTGTCTTTTTTATTATTTTTTTTTATTATTATTTTCTTTATTATTATTTTTTTTTAAAAAAATTTGAAATTTTTTTTTTTTTTCAATTTTGCTGGGCTGTCTGGTAAATTGAGGTTCCTTTTTTTATTTATATGTGCTTCATTGCATAATATATGTAGAGGCAGGCATACAAGCTGTGAGGGCAAGCAACAACTAAAGAAATGCTATGAAACAGGATTTTGTCGTTTGGAAATGTACTCAAACTTTGCTCATTTATAAATGGTATATGGACCAAACTCATTGATCACTGCTAAACTTTTGAAGGTATCTCATAGATACTGAGCTAATAATAAATCACGCTTACTGTCGTTTACCCCCGTCTAGCTCATCCATCTCCTCCTTTGCGCCGTGGATATCCTCGACGCGGATACCGCTTCGATCGCACATGCTCCTGAAGATGCCGCCCTGCTTCCACAGCTCCAAGGGGGTATCGAGCTCTGCAATCCTGCCAGCATCCATGACGCAAATGCGGTCATAGCCGATAATGGTTCGCAGACGGTGTGCAATGCACAGCAGCGTCTTGCCCCGGAAACCAGTGGCGATGGTTGCTTGGATCTTGTCGTCGGTTTCCATGTCGACTGATGACGTCGCCTCGTCACACACAATGATTTGAGCGCCACGCACAAGGGCGCGGGCAAGGGCCATGAGCTGGCGCTGACCGAGAGAAAAGTTCAGACCATCCTCCTCAACGACACTGTCGAGGTGAATGCGGGAGGGATCCTGGCGGCGAGCGGCATCAGTTGAGTCGCCAGCATCCGCGGGCACAAGATCGGCTTGGCGCAGGGCAGACCACAGTTCCAGATCGGTGTGCTCCTGAAAGGGATCAAGGTTGCTGCGGACGGTACCGCGGAACAATGTTGGGTCTTGAGGGATGATGGCAAGACGAGAACGCAGATCATGAAGACCAATGGTGGAAATGTCAACGCCGTCAATGGTGATGTGACCCCCTGAAATTTCAACAAGTCGGAAGAGCGTGCTCATGATGGAACTCTTTCCGGCGCCTGTGCGACCAACAATACCAATACGCTCGCCACCCTTGACATGCATGGTCAAGCCCTGAAGGACCAGAGGAAGACCAGCTCGGTAACGCATCTCGACATTGTCGAAGATGATCTCTCCCTTTTCGGGCCAAGAGTTGCGCACCTCGACAGTGTGCAGGGGCGCCTCCTCTTCTAGTTCAGTGCCGTAGTAGTAGAGACGCTCGACGGCATTCATGGCGTTTTCGACCTCAGCGAGCTGACGCACGGAAAATTGCATCATGCCCACAATGGACAGGATGTAACTGAGGACCAGTCCACTGATGGAGGGGTTGATGCTGAAACGAGAAGTAACTACGAGGATGGCCACGGTGAACACAAGCAGCGCACCGATCATGTCGATGCGCACAGAGAGCCATCGCTGGTTGGCAAAGGTGATGTAGTAGGCAGAGTTCATCTCGTCGATTGACTCGCGCAGCTCTCGGACGAAGCGGTCCTGAAGTCCATAGGCACGAATGGAGGCCACGCCGCTGAGACCCTCTCCGAACTTGGCGAAGACGTGGGAGCGGAGGACGGACTCGAAACGCTTGATCTCGCGAGCAGAAGCTCGGTAGTAGGAGGCGGCGAAGATGAATAGGGTGTACAGCGGGACGAGGGCGATGGCGAAGTAGTAGAAGTAGGCAATGATCAGAATGAAGACGGATGTGACCATGGCGATGGTGAGGAAGAACATGCGGATGGCATCAGTCAAGTTGTTGTCCATGACATCGACATCACGAGAGAAGCGGTTGGTGATGCGGCCCAGCGGGGTAGTGTCGAAAAAGGACATTGGGGCGCGGAGGACACGGGTCACGGCCTGCTGAAGCATGACCTTGCTCGACTTTGTTCCCAAGACGGAGAGCAGCACTGAGAAGATGAACATAAGAAGGGCCTGCGAAGCACCAAGACTGGCGTAGATTCCGATGTAGACGCCTGTGGAAAGACCGTACTTGTTTGAGGTCCAGTAGGAGAGCCAGAGACTGGTCATGATGTTCGCACCTTGGGAAAAGAGAAGGGTCAGGATGATGATGGGGGCGTTGAGGAAAGATCCCGAAGCTCTGATATACGCAGCGTACACAGACCAGGAGACGCTGGCCTGGGCTCGCTCTTCCTGCTGCATGAGACCAGCGGCCTTCTTCTTCTTTTTCTTCTGCTCCTCAGCGGGCTTTGCCTCGTCAGGTTTGTGGTCCTCATCCTTCTTCTCCACGGCAGTCGTCTCCATGAGAGTCTGGAAGCCGGCGTGCTCGCGCATGAGGTTGTCAAAGGTGTCGATGGCCTGGATCTTACCGCCCTCCATCCAGATGATGCGGTCGCAGCGGTTTAGAACCCAAAGCTGGTGAGTGGCAAGGATGCGGCACTTGTCCTTGAGAAGACCAAGGATGGCCTTGTCGAAGATGTGACGTCCGACGTGGGCATCCACAGCGCTGAGAGGGTCATCCATGAGAACAATATCGGCGTCAAAATAGATAGCTCGGGCAATGTTGAGACGCTGCTTTTGACCTCCGGAGATGGTAATACCACGCTCGCCAATTTCCGTTTGGTCGCCGTTGGGAAGCATGTCGAGATCAGCCTGTAGAGCACAACTGTAGGGCGGTGTTAGCTTACAACATGTTCAGGTGACCCAGGTGAAAAGAAAAGATTTACGCTCGAATAACTTTCTTGTACCAGCTCTTATCCATGCCCTTTCCAAAGGTAATGTTATTCTGAAGCGTTGTGTTTTGAATCCAGGCATATTGGGGGCAGAAAGCTCGAGAGGCACCGAAAACAACCTCGCCATTCGTCTTACGCATATCACCAGCAAGGGCAGAGAGAAGGGAACTCTTTCCGCTACCAACTGAACCAATGACAGCCACCAACTCATTTCGTTTGATACTGATATTGAGATCGTTTAGCTTAAAGGGCTCTCGCTCTTCGACAAGGGTGCTGGCAGTGTCCTCCAATTGAAGCGGGGTTGAGGTCTTGTCTTTCTTGTCCTTCTTTGACTTATCTGTACCCTTTTCGGCGTCCGCGGTAGGGGTACGTTCCCAGGTGAATGACGCATTCTCTAGGCGAATGGCATCCTCGCCTTGGCTGTCAATGGTCATTTCCTCGGTTTGCTCCTCCTCGAGCAGGTACTTTTCAATTCGCTTCAACGAGGACCATGCATCGACAACCTGTCCAAGAACCTGCGGGAGTAAGTTCAGGGGAATTCTCAGGCCGTTGAACAAGGCAAGCGAGGAGAAAATTTCGGCAGGCGCGAGACCATGGTTGGAAAGGGAGTAGGCAATGAAAGAAAGCATTGAGGCAAAGATGGGCAGTGACATGCTCACGGCATTGATAGCGTTGCGGATGGCCAACAGAATCTGGATGGCATAAATCTCCCGTCCTCGAATCTCGCCAAGCCGCCCCAGGAACGCCTTTTCCCATCCAAAGTACTTGACAAAACGGACCGATTGCAGGATTTCTTGCGTCAGAGACACACGTTGATCGGTGATCTTGTTAATCGCACCACGGCGGCGGAAGAGGCTTCGAATGGCCCAGGTCAAAAAGGGCATGCCGACAACCAAGAGACCGAAACCAGCCAATGCACTCCAAGAAATGTTTACGAGGAGAAGAGCTAGAGTAACCAGAACGAGGACGGGCGAAGTCCAGGTCATGTGGAAAAGAGCCGCTGCTTGGTCAATACGGTACGTGTCAACGCTCATCAGGTTCACGACGCGGCCGTTGCTCCAGCCGGCTCCATCGTTGGCTGGATCTGGCTTTCCATTTTTCTTCTTTTTATCGGCCTCCTTTTCCTGGTCGGATCCTTTCCCCCCATTAGAACCAGATTCGGATGTCGCAATAGCTTTGACATCGCCGGCCTTGGCGCGACCCGAGATGACCATGGACTTTTCATAGATAAGACCAATCAAGACACCTCGGGCTTGGCCACCGACCGCCATTCCACGGTAAATGAAGTGGTTTGTACCGAGACTCTGAGTAATTTGCATTAGGGTAACGCCGAATGCCAGGCCAATACCGCGGCCAAGGTGAGGGGCAGGACCCCCAGAGTGATGGGCCGCCCAAGCTTCGGAAGCAAACTGGATGAGATATCTGAGGGTAAATGGACTGATGACCTGAATAACGCTCGTGTAAAGCGAACAAGCGCCACCGACCCAAAACTCCGTCTTAAAGGTGTCATGCATTGCCCAGAGAAGCGGGTATTTGTCGCCTCGCTCTACCCGCTTCTTAAAAGACGCCTTGAGCGTCTCGGTCAGAACGTCAGCAGCCCTGTCAGGGTTGACTGCCCAAATGTCTTTTTCTTCCAAGGATCGTCTATATCCGGCCTGTTGCGTACTAGTCAGCGAGCGCTTACCAAAGATCGAGTTGCCAAAGGGCCGGTTAAGGTTATTGGATAAGTTTTAAACACGATGAAAAGAAGCTGCTTACCGTCATAAGGGGCGCCATCCACTGAAAGGTCAATAAACTGAAGAAGCCGGCCTGGTACTCTCTGCTGATGATTTTCTCTTCCGGAACGGGAGGCGGAGGGCCCCAGCGAAGAGGATTCAGCTTTTTGTGCCATGGTTTCTCTTTTTCCTCGGCAGGTTGATGCGTGGTGACGCGAGTCACTGTGGTGGTCACAGATGCGGTCGTCTGTGTTGCCTTGAGTTCGATGCCTTTTAGGTCCTCGTCCTCTTCGATGTCCTTGACGTGGCTAATGTTGTCGCCACTCTTTTCATCCGATTTCTCGAGGCGTTCCTCATCGGAATCCGTTGGACGGTCCGGGCTGGTGGACGACGTCACAGCATCCTGAGCACTGGGTGCCTTTTCTTCATTGTCTGTGTGTTCCGCCATCTCGGCCGGGACACGGACGTTGTTTCAACAAGTGAAACAATAGTCACCAAAATACTAGAACCGACAGGATGGAACCAGATCAAGATCCAGATAGAGTGGCACGTCTTGGCAGATTCAACGAGCTCCGGTGGGTAATGTCCACATGCGGGAAGGGTCTGGGGGGTGGGTTCCTTAGCAGCGAGATGATGTCGGGCCCTCGGCGGCGCTGTACATGGAAAGGTATTGTTCTCTTTTGGAAAGGGAACGGCCAAGTAAAGTGGGAATGGAACAATGGGGAAATTCGCCTGAGGGGCCGACCGTTTATCAATCCAGTAGATCACCACCGGTGGCGCAAGTGTAAGAGTAAGGTTGACGGTCCACGGCACCAGCGCGAAAGGAAAAGGCAGCAAAGGTTCACTAGAAGAACCCCAGCAGAAGTGTGCGAAACGGGATTCGGAGCAGAACCAAACCAGCCGGCCGGTAATGATTGGGGCGTGTGGGCTCAAAAGAGCGGGTGCGAGGCGACTAACAGGCTGGCAAACCCGACTGAGGCCCTGTATTACAAAGCATGGGGAACAATGGCTGCTCTATGCAATGGGCCGGGACCGCTAGTTTGAGGGGCGGTAGCCCATCTGGCAGTCAACCGGGGGCGGAAAAAAAAAGAATTGGCCGGTCCTGGTTGTTGGATTGACAATGGAGACTGATGGAGGACGAATATGTGGGTGCGGTAAGATTGGACAGGGATTTGGTCATGAATGGGTTGATTTAATTCCCCGACTCGAATCAATGACTCGGTTGCAATAAGGTGAATTTGGTGGGAAAACAAAGAGACGGCGAGGAGAGAAAAGTGTCGAGGAGAGAAAAGCATCGAGGAGAGAAGAGTCATGGAGAACGGGAACCGAATCTACAATGAAATGGATGGGGGGTGGGATAAGGAGCCTGTCGGAGGCAAAAGCGACCACCCGAAATGCAGAGCATCTTATCGACATGACACAGAATATGATAGCATGGCTTGTCTGATCCTCCAGGACCATGCAACACAAGCTGGACGGAATTCGGAAGTCTAGGCTGCGACGGGCCAGCCCATAGCCAATACGCCCATGGTGACCTATCCGCGGATTGCTAGTACGAGGGTACGTACACCGCAACAATTTTCTCTTTCGGCGCAAGGCGAGAAAAGGGAAGCTGGGCTTGCCATGATTAGTGCATCCTGGCTTGGCCGAGGGTTGGGTGGAGTCTGGCACTGGATAGAGCAACCTCATCATGACCGGGGCATGACGTCGGGTCCGAAAGACCCAATCGACGGGACCGTCCTGCGCGGAGTGTGGAGGGATCGACCTCTTTCAAGCTGTTTAGCTTCCACTCTTGCCCTCCACATTGCCGGCAGATGCCTTCGGAGACTCGGCGGTAACTCTGTAACCGCGTTCGGTTCCTCTCTTTTGTTGGGCCGTATAGTCTTGTTGCAACCTTGACGTGAATTCGTCACAATCAGACAAGATCAGTCACAGTCGGTCACGCTGCATCCGTGCACTGGGTTTTGTGTCCCGCCCCCCCTCGATCGGCCATGGGCCGTAAATCTCCCGAATTGTCAACGTCTGTGGGTTTTGGGTTTCTGAACAACCCCCAGGGAACTGGAATTTGCTTGACGCCTTGCCCTCCCAGTCGTCCAGCCCCAGGCTTCCAACCCCAGCTCAAATTAGCTAGGTCCATCAAGCAGTGGCGCTAGGCAGCTCGGTGCCGAGTCGTTGATTAGCCACCTAATTGCTGACACACACAGGTCTCGCGTTGCCTCGCGCGTGCGAGCAACCCCATATTTGACAGGGATCAACCGGGCAACAGATATAGCTCGGAATACGAAATGGATTTTCTGCACACGTCCAAAGTTTGCTGGCCCAAGACGGTAACACATTTGAGGTGGTTCCCCACGGAGTTAAACGGCAGGACTTAAGAAACGACGCCGTTCGGTCACGTGCCGATCCGCTGCTGTTGACTCCACCTTTGCCGACTCTGCGCCGACTCCGCTAGCCGACCGTCAGATCTTTTCAGTCGCAGCGGAGGAGCTTGGAGTGCATGCAGCCATTTATTCTACCGCTTACCTGAACTGCAACCATCCAATTACGTGCTGCTGGCTATTTAAGGTACGTAGTTGCAGGAGACCACCATTACGTGGATGCGGCGAGCCGGTTCGTCGCTCTAGACTTTTCTCCCCGGGATTCGCAACAACATCCACCCACATCATTGATCATCAATCATGGCAGCAGTCGAAGCCCTCCCCTCCGTCGCCTTACCTGGCAAGATCCTGGGACCGGCCTCCAAGTTCGCTCCCGGTTCCGGAACCCACATCTTTGAAGGGAACGTTGTGTCCTCTCTGATGGGCCGAGTGACCATCATTCCGCCAGCAAGAGCTCCTGGGCCCGCCAAGCGTCTGAACAAGATTACTGCACCGGTCGCTGAAGAGCTCGCGACCATTACCGTCTCGCGCCATGGCGGCAAGCACGAGATTCTCCCCGATGTCGATAACATTGTCCTAGCGCGCGTTGTGCGCCTCATGCCCCGGCAAGCCATTGTGGTGATCCAACAAGTTGGCGATACAGTCTTGCAAACCGAATGGCAAGGCATCATTCGTGTGCAGGATGTGAGGGCGACAGAAAAAGACAAGGTCAAGATTTACGAGTCATTTAGGCCAGGCGATATCGTGCGCGCCCAGGTGGTAAGACATTGTCATTTCAAATGCAACAGAGAATTCAGCTAATTTTGCTTTCTCCCTAAACAGATCTCGCTCGGCGATCAAGCAAACTACTACCTCTCGACGGCCTCGAACGAATTGGGGGTGATTATGGCGACAAGCGAGGCCGGGAATGACATGGTTCCCGTCAGCTGGAAGGAATATAAAGACCCTGAGACAGGTATCAGCGAACCGAGGAAGGTCGCCAAGCCCAGCTGAATATGCTGAGCCAGTCGTTTCGGGCGCCTGTGGAATGCAAGGCTATCCAGACTTCCAGACTAGAAAAAAACGTCTCAGAGTAATCCAGGTCAAAGAGAGACACGAAGAGGGAAAGTACCGTGTCACAAGACCGTAGCTTGGGTCAAGGTTGCTGCTGTTGAGAATGGAACGGGGCCGCTTATAACGTCATGTCCTTTGGAGAACCGAAGTAAGCCGCGTCAGCATTGACCAAACGTATCGGCACCATCGAACCTAGCAATTGTCGGCAGTTGCAGCTATTTATGGTACTGCAAGCTATTTGTTACAGACGTAGGTAGGTAGGGTGCACGGGGGTTTCATGCTCCAAGCACCATAAAATAGATACCCCGCCAAGAACCCTGTCGAACATCAAGCACACACTTCAACTGCAACCATGGCCGTGGCTGCCACGCGAATGAGTATCATGAGGGGGGTGGTTTGCGAGTCAGTGGCGGCATGTCACAGAACAAGTATTGCATTCTCAGCTGAATCAAAATTGGCAATATCCCATTGACTTTTGTGCCTTTAAGCTATGTGCAATATGGAGTGGCCAAATGCAGTAATTTTGGGGGGGTTTTTCCCTTATTCGTTTCAGCGTCCGCCACTGCCCCTGCCGCTACGACCTTCTGGAGCATCGACCGTTGTTCCCGCCGACTCCACTAACGAATTGGCCAGAAAAATAAATGCCCGAAAGGCTGCCAAACGGCACGGCGCAGCGGTGTCGAAAAGCCAAAAGCAGTAAGTTGACATGCCCAGGAACGCACGTAATTAGCACGCCCAAGGAAATAAAAAAGAATAATCAAGTCACAATGATGCAATGCCTCGCGCCCTTTGTCACTTTGGCCACCGGGTGGTGTGAGCTGCCGATCCAATCCTGATCCTTGGCCTCCCTCACTGCCACCATCCCTCCCTCTTCTTATTCGTGACTCGCCTGGCACGCGCCACCCCTTGACCACACAGATGCCTCCTCCCCCTTGGGCTGTGACGGAGAGTGTCTTGGCTTGGGGCCTTGTCGCAAAGCCACCAACGCCCGCGCGGTTGGCCTGAACCTGTCATTGCACGCAATCCAAAAATAAGAATCACCGACGCACCCGCCGAGGCACCTTTCTTACTAGAGGGCTTTTTCTTCAATTTGTTTCTTGCGCTTCCCGTCTTGCTCTGCTTCAGAAACCCTCACCCGTCTTCTTGTCTTCAAACAAGCGAAACTGCTGCGAAAGAAAAATAACGAACAACCAACAGCCCTGAGTTTTACCGACGGGCCCGAGTCCATATCCAATCCCTGTTCCTCCCACAATCCCTATCCGTCTCCCCGCCATGTCATCGACAATGGTCATGACGCTGGCCACGCCGCCCACAATCACCGCGCAGCCCTCGCCGGCCACGACCTCCTCGTGCTGCCCGGGCTGCGGCTACAGCCTGCCTGCCCTCGACCACACCCACGCCCAGCTGCTCCATGCCCAGAACCGCATTCAAGACCTTGAAAACCAAGTCCGCCTGCTCAACGAAAAGGCCACGGCCGCCGTTGACCGATGGGCTGACTACGAAGACGAACTCGCCAGGCTGCGCGCCCAGCTGCCCCAGAGCCCGGTAGATCCCCAGCAACAAAACCAGCTTCAGCCTCAGCCCGGCTCCCATAATAACCGCATGTCCTTTCTCCAGTCCGGCACTTCCCGCCTGTCCGCCCTCCTATCTCCCCGAAAGTCGACACCCGACCTGCGAGCCCTCGATACCCGGAACCACGGGGGTCAGCACCGCAACGTCAGCAGCCCCGTACCCCCGGCCTCCCCGTCCAACGAAGACCTCCTCGAGGCGCTGAGCCGCGAGCAGAACCTCCGCAAGGAAGCCGAGACGCAAGTGGCCGCCACGAGCAAGGAGATTGAGGAGCTGAGCGCCGCCCTCTTCGAGCAGGCCAACGAGATGGTGGCCGAGGAGCGGCGAGCCCGCGCAAAGCTCGAGCAGCGTGTGGGCGAGCTGGAGCGCAGAGACACCGAGAAGCGCAGGAGGCTGGAGAAACTCGAGGGTGCCATGACCCGCATCCAGCGGGTGCGCTTGCTGCTGGCCGAGCCCGACGACACGCAGAGCCTCGAAACCGACGATAGCTCCGTCTTTGAGAGCGAACACGAGCACGAGCACGAGAAGCGGCACACCACCACCTCACAACACCATCACCACCCCGTTATAAAACCGACAGTTGAGCCGGTGGCTGTATAAGAAAGTCGGTCAACAAGTCCAAGAGCGGGATAACAATAAAAGCGCCCAACTAAATAATTCGCATCGTCTCCCTTGGGATGAGGGCGTAACAAGTCTTGTCTAACTACATCACCTCTTGTTTTTTCAACTCTCTTTTGTCAAGGATTGAGCGGGGAATGAATGCATGGGAACGCGGAAAAGATATGTATGGTCCGGTATATAAAAAGCAGGGTTTGATTGAGGAAGGAGTTTCAGTGTCCTTTATCGTCTTTGCATTGTTTTATCTTACTTTATTTTTTATTTTTGTTTCCTTGACTTTTTTTTCGGACAGGGTTTTGAGTTTTGTGAAACCCGATACACTAATATTGAAACGTCTTTCTGGTCACTGGTGTTGACATCATAATTAGTTTGCTGGTGCGGGCATCGTGGAATGTGTTATGGGTGCTCCAATCTCCATGACAGGGCGTTCAATGTCTTGTTGTCTTTTTTTTATTTTTATTTCTTGGTTCTGTCTTAGCGCGCAGAGAATGAACCGCCCAGATAATACATGACACGGTTCGGTTTGTCGTCTATATATATATAGTCTCCTTTGCTTCGTGAGCACAAGCAGAAGCGTTTCAAACGCCTTCTTCATGCATCATCGCCACTCCCGCCCGCTCCTCCGCCGTGTCTCCAAATTACATGGCTTTTTTTTTTTTTGCCCATGCCCTGAGGCCTATCGGCCTTTCAGACAGCTTTGACATATGTATATCCACAAGAAAAAAATGAATCGAATCTCACTTCCCAAACTCCGACGCCCTCAGATTCCCTCCCCCCTTTTAGATGTTTTTGTAACTGTCCTCCATCCGATGCGGTTGCCCCGCTTTAATCATCAAAGCCGTTCCAAGACTTCTCGTCGTCTGATCGACCCTGGCTGCTTGCCTTGGCAGGCTTCTTCTCCTGGGACTCCAGGGCGGCGTTCTTCCGAGGCGGTGAGCCGGCGCCGTTGGGAGACTCGGACCGTCTTCGCTTCTCGCCCTTGTTGGGTCGCTGTGGGCTGCGATCACGGTTTTTGTTGTTGTTGTTGTTGTTGTTCTTCTCCTGCTTAGCCGACTTGTCGGTTTCGCGGGAGGGAGAGGATGCCTTTGCAGATTTGGATCCAGCCTCCCATTTAGCCAACATTTCGGCAACCTTGGGGCCCCAGACCTCCTCGCCCTTGAACAGGTCGTCAAACTCTAGGCAGTTGGCGCCGACAGCGAAGTCGCTCTGTCGCGACCGGCACAGCTCCGACATGAGAGCAGCCGATTCCAGCTTGGCACCCAAGTCGTGGCAAAAGCTACGGACGTAGAAACCTGATGTGACAGTGAGACGGACCTTGACGGCTGGAGGGCCCTCGTCGCTCCACGGGACGGGAGCGCTTTCAGCTGGGGCGTCAGGAACCAGATTTGAACCCCTGTCAGAGTACACGGGCTGGGGAAGTTGACCGAGCGCACCAGACATCATGGCCGGGTTCTTGGAGGGTCGGGACTTCTTTGGAGGCGCATCCTTGATGAGTTCATCCTGGCGCTGTTCAAATTTGCGCTTGAACGACTCGTGCGCCGCTATCGCCTGGTCGTCTTCCTCCTTCTCCTCAGGACTGAGCTTCTTGCCGTTAGATTCTTGCTGCTTTTTGACCCTCCACACCTGCTCGGCTAGGTTGCGTTCGGCAGCCTCAGCCTCTTCAGTTGGCCACCTGAAGTTGTGCTTCCCCGGCTCGTACCACTCGACCAGCTCGATATCCTTGACCTCGACGTTACGACCTTCGATCTCGCGGGGAATAGGCTTTCCCTCACGGGCATATTCGTAGAGGGGCTTGCCATTCATCTTCAGCGCCGAGTACAGTGGTGGGATCTGGACCTGGGGCCCCTTGAAGCTAGCAATCTCCTTCTCCACCTTCTCGCGAGTGATGTGATCGTAGGGGCGCTTGGTGAGGATGCGACCGGTACGGTCGTAGGTGTCGGTACTTGCGCCAAAGACGATGGTTGTCTCGTACGTCTTGGTGCACTCGAGGAACTGGTTCAGCAGCTTCGTAGCAGACCCCACGCCAAGGATCAGAACGCCGGTGGCGAGAGGGTCTAGGGTGCCTCCATGGCCAATCTTGACTTGAGAGGCCTTCTTGATAGCTTTGCGGCGGTTGAACTGCTTGTTCCCCTCCTGCACGCGCTTCGCAATCTCGATGTCGATCAGCGGCTTGAAGAAGGTCGAGGGATTGAAGACTTTTTGGCATTCGCGAATGATTTGCGCAGAGCTCTGGCCGCAAGGCTTGTTAACGGCTAGACATTGGCATGGAGGTTAGCTTGGCGAGTCTTGCTGGTCGAATGGTGCTGCCTGGTGTCATGGGAAAGGCGTGGGGAAGCAAGGATGGGAAAAAGTTGGCGGAAGCGATCGCATGCGACGCGGCAGCTTTGAGGTCTGCGCAAAGAGAAGAAGCTTGTCACGTACCAAAGACGCCTTCTCGGACAATGTCCGAAGCCATCCTGAACCGAAGGGGGGATTTCATGCGAGCGATCCCTCGTGATGAAGGAGCAGGAAGAAGAAAGAAAAAAAAGGCTGTAAGAGCGGCCGAGACGCAGAGAGGTGGAGCGGGAACGAAGGTGGGCGGGCTGATTTGGGTGCAATCGCTGGGGCGGGTGGGCTGGCATGCAGAAAAAAAAGAGATTGATCCACGGTCTGACACAGGGCACGGCGGCAGACTGACACCAATCTGGACCCCGCCAGATAGCTTCATTTATTGATCCGGTGATTCCGACTAGATTTTCTAAAGAACTAAAGTAAAGTAAGATCCAATACCTATAGGGATACATAAGTAAAATAATAAAATAAGTGGCGCCATGCGACATGTGGCTGGATTACTCTCGCCCAGAGCCATTGAGCTACTGAATTCATTCAGGCGTTGCAAGTTGGCCTAATTTGATACCATTGGTCATGCATGTGGAATTCCCAAACTCGGCTCCGGTAAATTCAGGTGAACGGTACAGATTTCCGCATTCCTTATATCTACATCTACATAATTCACTGACACGGCAAAACCCCGTCAGCCGGACTGACCCAAAGCCCGCACCCTGCGCAAATCGCCCAGCTCGCGGGCTCTGAGCTATCTTATCACCCTTCAAATTTTCCATAATCAGTAACCAACCAACAACTTGAGAAACACCTCGCTGATAAGCAATATTCATTTACCAGCATATAATCCATAATGGTTGTGCTTTGAAGTCCTACGTCAGCTACTGCGTGTTAAGCTATTATAAATCGCCCAGCGTTTAGCAAAGCTTGTCGAATACTCATCTTAAGCTGAATGGCTAGGACGACGCTGACTATCGACTACGAATGACAGCCTAGTCAGGCAATCATCAACCACTGTGGATACGAAGAGTAAGACCTGCGACCTTGTAAATCGTGGAGATTCTTCGAACCCTTCGAGATAGCTTTCCCTTCGTGTGACCTGAAACGCTTTACCAAACTGCCACAATGAGTACTGTGGATAGGTGGGTTTTTGTTCTAGTTGAGCCGTGTTCCTCTAGCTTGCTATATGATTTCAACACGGGCATCACTCACAAAAACGGCAGAAATATAAACAGTAGGTACAGTCATACAATAGGCCGAAAATGAACTGGATTGTTTTGCCTACAGCCTTGTCCTACTTTGATTATTTCTATCAATCTTGACAGTGAACTTCAATGCAAAGCATCGACGAGAGCAATAGAGAAGGCAATCCCTCGTGCCTTGAGACTTTGTCCTACTCATTTGCCCTTTTCTCCCCATCTTGTTCTCCGTTTCCTTGACCCCAGTGCCTTTTACCTTTGGCCATGGCGATCAGCCCTGCAATGGCATATCATTCTCTGCTGCATTGAAGCAAGCGCTAGTATCGGTGTCATCAAAGTTATACGAGATCTGTTTTCCCCCTTTCCTCGCGAGGGTGAACGAAACGGTATTGACTGGGGTTGGAAATTTCCCAAGTTCGATAAAACCTTGACGTTACAAGAATAAGCAGGCAATTCTCCTTTCTACTACGGTCGCTCACTGAGATCGCGCACTTGGTATCGACGAGCACGGAGAACCGAGTCTATAACAGGGCGTGTCTCTGTTTTTTCAACGTAATAACTCGAATCTAGCCACCGCCGTACTCGTTATCATGGCCGCTATCCGAGGCTCTGTTTGTGTGGCCGACCTCCAAGCATGAGGGAGAGGGAGTCCCTGCGTTTACTTCAATATCGGTGTCTTGCTGTTGGTCCTATGGCTTGATACTTTCTTAAGGACCCATTATGCCATAGTCTACATGATACCTCTGTTTCCCTGCCTTGGTTGTCGGGGATGATTATGGTTATTACATTGGAGTATTAGGGTGTTATGGTGTCGGGGTATTGGATTAGAGGGTCGTCATAAAACCAGACGAGTAGCGTGTCGTTTACCTATCAGGAGATTATCCGTATAATTTGTTCTTCTATCTTTCCATTCATTATTCGTTCTAATTATTTGCCTCTCTTGCGATACGTATAATTTCTAATTGACCGGTGGGTTGGGTATCCGGCATGAAAAGACAAAGCTGCCAAGTCAAGGGGTGTTGTTGGTTAGGAAGTGAGGCGACCAGTCGCTGCAGGCATCCACTAAATTTACGGCAACTCCGCGCCAGCGCTATGAGATGCCCCGCCAAACACCTGCGCGCCGACCAGTGCTTGAACTTCCAAATCCCGTGCACGCGTTGATTGATCCTTCCGACCTTCAATCCAGTCCTCACGTTTCTCCGCCTGCGTGCCTCGTCTCGCCAACCACAGCCCAAACGCGCAATTCAGTTGTCCGCACTCTTGAATTTCCACCTTCAAATCCTCGACCGTTGATCCTTTCTCCTGCAAACCACATCTCCATCGCATCGACCGGCCTCCCTTCATCCCACGCCGAACAGCGACAACCCCGCGAGCGCGCACCGATTTGTCCATGACTCTTTTCAGGAAACAGCCTTCATCATGACCGGACGCAACCGTCGTGCGTCCACATCCAGCGTAGACACGGTGGATGAGGACCAGATACAATGGCGCCAAGAGACGAGTGTCCTGCGATCGGTCCCAAAGCTCAGCGACTCAAATAGTTGGCCAATCTTCGAACTTAGGGATGCCATAATTCTGAACAAAGATGGCCACAGCCTTGAAAATGCCCTGCATGTAGGCGACACTGGACCTCTCATCGTCCGCGGGACCTTGATCATCGACGACCCCTCCCAGAAACAGCACCGTGAGCCTCCTCCCTGCGCTTCATCGGTACCTTCTAACCACATTCCAGTCATAATGAAAGTCCGCACTTCAATGCCAATCGAGGTTCGACAAAGCAATTCCTATTCCATCGGCGAGGCAGAGGACGGCCAGCCGCTGATTTGGGTTGCTGGCAAAGGCGGGTGGTACGAAATTGTCCCCGCACCAGCTTATGTTCCCATATACAACAAGATGTGTGAAGCTGCCACTCTGTATTACCGGATCATGGACGTTTACAAGAGCGAAAAGCCCAAAAAGTCCAAAAAAGGGAAACGTCTCGACCACATGATTGAGTTGTCAAGCATATTCCACAAGGTAATTCGATGTTTCATCAGTCTATCCAGTTCGCTTCTGATCCTAATATGCTGTTACAGTATGCTGCTAAAGTTGGCGATGGATCAACTTTGGATGAAGTTATCGAGCGCTGCCTAGAGCATGCACCATTTCTTCTCTCTCAAGCCCTGCAGGAAGACCCAAACGAGTTTGATTGGCGGCCTACACCCTTCTTCAACTGGCTCAAGAACAAATCTCCTGTACGCCGCTCCTTGCCCCATCAAATACCCACAAGCCGCTAATTTTGACAGGATGTATATGATAAGATCATAGAGCGTGCTAAGAAACCGATCCCTATGCCCCGATCTCCATCGGCGGATCCTGTTCCTCCCACCACCCAAACGTTGCCTTCCAGGACACGAACAAGTTCCGCAACGCTCTCGCCCGCTGTTGCCACACCACGGCAGAATTCACCTCGAGTAGAGCCCAAGGCCAATGCGTCAAAGCAACGGGCCGCAAGAGCCCATTCAGCTACGCATCACGAAACCGATACAGCAAGTGAACCAGACAAAACGCAACCCGCCGTGCCAGCCGATGCCCATACCGCAACTAGCATACCACAGAGCTCAGAAGCCATGTTGCCCCTACATGTTGAAAGCCACACTCCGTTTGAGTCAGTCTTACACGCGCTTGAATATGCCTACCAACACCTCATCAAGTCCCGTCGAGGGTTGACCACCTCCAGCACGCTCAATAAGATTTACTTCATTTACAAGTTTCCGAACTGGCGTATCGGTCCTTCTGGGTCCCACAAAATTCCTGTAGAGGAGGTTTTGCAATACAACGCCGCGGAGCTGCTGAAAGTCATTGACAAGGAAAAGTATGGCAGGCACGAAATATACTCGTGGCTGCAAGAAGTGAGTAAGAAAGAGTTCAATCCCGTTTCCATCAAGCGTTCGGAGTTTCCATACCGTTTAGTCCCTCGCGGCACGCGACCTCGCGTTTCAAACAACACAGAACAATCCACCGTCTCCCAGGGTAACGTCGCTGCAGCACGAGATCAAGACAATGTCTCAGGTCGCAGTGCCGGTATACCCTCTCCAGCTGGTAAGACGCCTAGGGGACGCAAAGCTGGAAAGAAGGGTGGACTTCGCTTGGCCACTGGGTCGAAAAAACGCCACCATTCGGAACTTGGTAGTGACTCGGAATCAGAAGAGACAGAGCTGAAAAGATCACATTATTTCGAGGAAGATGATCAGATGGTCCTGGATGATGAAGGCGGCACTGGTGAGGATGAAGACAGCAGCAGCAGCAGCTCATCAGAGCAAGATCCCATCAGAATCATTCTTCGAGCCGACAAAATCCCCTCAGCTGTTCCACAAGGACCTTCTGAAACGTGGACTTGTGAAGAGGATGATTGTGGATATGTTGTCCGTGGCGGTGATGCTCAGGAGTGTCAGGAGAGAATCAAACAACACTTTCAAAAACACGAAGAGCAGGCCAGCATGGTCACTCTAGCCATGAACGAGAGCCGCGGCCATTTACCAATAAAGTACGCATACTTTCCCCCTTTTCTCATTATCGTCGAATTTCCTTATCCGCCTCCCCCTCCCTCCCCTTCTTCCGCCTCCTCCACTACCCTCAGCGCCCCCTCCACTCCTCTCATGACCACATCAAACATGCACGCTCAGCATACCCCATTGTCGTTAAACTCCCCAGTGAGGTCTTCTCCGACTGCCTCGACAAGACGTAACTTTCGCGCCCTCATGCACCAGTTCAAGAGGCGCCCTCATCCAGTATCGGACAGGATCAGCCAACTAACTATGAAAAAATAGTCACCTGATTGAGAAATTGAAGAGCATGACAGAAAAGCCCCAGGACAGGAAACAGATAATCGCCAATGGCACCATGATCTCCATCAATGACACGGCACTCCCGAAACCCATCAAACGCAACTTACACGTATAATGACCTACATATCCACTCCGTCTCGACAAGGCTAACCTTGTCGTTGTGATATGCTTACCACTTGCCACCTTTGTTTTTTATTGTTCTTTTTGGCTGGCCTCTCATTTATTTATTTTTCGTACGGTAAATTATACCCTCGAAATTTGCTTGGAGTTGGGTGGCACAAATGATTTACAGCATGGATGGATCATCTACCGGTTAGGCCTGGTTGGGATTTTGGACGCAGATTTGCTTTAGGGTCCGGCTTAAGGGTGGGTGTTTCTCCATATTTCGAGCTTATATGAAGGATCAAGAAGCCTGAGGTACTACTATGCATATATGAACGTGTATGATGATTGCAACGAAATCCACTAACCAACCAATCTTGGTTTCAATTCACCATCTGGCTCCTCCAACGTGAAATCAGCTGCCAAGTTTTTTTTAGTTTTTTTCCAGCCTGGAATAGATAATACGGGTTTCATAGTCTCGTTATGTTTAAACCGAGAAGGTGGCATGAAAAATATCAATCAATTCATATTCATTTAATTCCTGTGGAGTAAAAAAAGCACCTCCATTTTTGTATCCCGGTTCCATTCTACTTATACACCCACCGACTAATCAAACTCCGTTCACAGAATCTCAGATTCAGTATCCTAGTTCTTATCCTCGACTTCAGGAGCGGCCTTGATCTCTTTGGCCGCCTCGACGGCAAACGCCTCTTCAATGGCACCCATACGCTTGAATACACGGAGCCAGCGCTGGCCCCATCGTCGAATTAGAGCCTCTTCATTAGTCGATCCGTCACCCTCTTCCATCAGCTCATCTTTGCTTCCGCCAGCCCAGCTAACAAGAGCATCTTCCATGGCACGGAAGAGATCCTTGGTGGCCTTTGCCTCCTTAGCCCGGGTTTCCGCATCGGCCTCAGCATCGAGCAGGAGCTGACGCGTGCGGCTCGTCACCTTAGCAGCAGTGTTCGAGACAAGCTCAAATATGTGAGATTCAGCCAGAGCTGCACCTTTCTTGGTACCGTTAGTAGCCGTGCTGGCAACAAGAGCCCAGTCAACGACGGAGAATGGTGTGAGGATTGAATAATTGAGGAGCTTCTCAATAATAGAGAGAGCAACCCCTGGGTGGGCATGCCAGTAAGACATAACGGCCGAGATGATCTGAGCTCGAGCAGCATCGGAAGCGTTTCCAGCTTCGAGGAGTCGGCCCTTGGTGCGGTCAATGCAAGCCAGCACATGGCTCAAAGACTTAGAACCAACCCAGCAAACAGCCGTCATGAAAACATCTGTGCTAGTGACCAACGGATCCAAAGCATGCTCACCAGCCTGAGCCTGGATGGCATCAATAACGGGCTGGAACTCCTCGTCGGGGGCTTTGCGCCTGAGGAGGGCTCCGATTTCCTGGCCCTCTTTGGAGAATGGTGTATCTGTCATTGTACATCAGTAACTGTGCGCATAATTAGGGTCAAAAGCTACTCACCTGGATCATTAAACTTGAAGTCGGGAACATCCTTCTCCTTTTCCGGGCCGATCAAAGGCAGGTAAGGTTCCGGCAGCGTCTTTTGAATCCTCTGGGCAAAACTAAGCCGGACCTCCTTGTCCAGAGCACCTTTGAGGAACCACTTGCTTGGGTGGAGATCAGGAAGTTGAGTGTCCTCGGACCACTCAGTCCACTTCCAGGTGAAGCCAAAGTTGCTCAAATGGTGAGAAAACCAATCCAGGAAACGGTAGCTAAGCTCAAGATCCATTTGGGGGCTGTTCCGGTATAAGTACCTGATAGCTCTGCCCAAGCTGGGGGCAATCGCCGCCGGTGCCAACTTGCAGGCCTCGGTAAGAACGGAGTGGTAGTAGACTAGTTTGCGCTCAGGTGTCGGCAGCAGGAGCAACTGCGAAAAAACGGTGTCGACAGCAACATCCTCTGGCTTCCAAGTGGATCGTCCCGATGGGATGTTTCGAAGCTCATCAAAGGGAGTAGCTCGCTTAACAAATGTGCCTTCGGCAAAGTAACAGTCCAGATCCATCAAGTATCGTGCAGTAACATTTCGGTTAAAGTCGAGGATGTTGATGGTGTCAGTGAGGCCGTCACGGATCAGAGATGATGCAATGTCAGTGGCGGCCGGGACAGAATGAACGTCCTGGTCGGAATAAACAGAAAAGTAAATCTCGGGGAACAAAGGACGATCACCAGCCACGACAGTGGTTGGGATCGAGATGGAAGGAAGGGCGTGTTTGGGGGCATCGGCAAGCTTGTCCTGAGCTTCAATGTCCTCGAGGGGCATCTGCCAGGGCCTTGGTAAGCAAGCAAGCTCCCAATTCTTAGCAGCCTCAGCCTGCAGCTGCTTTTGGAGGAGCATGCAAACACTTGGGGATGCAGCCGGGCTGTCGGCCTTGACTTCGGGATGGTATGGGTCGACCAGAGCTTGGAGGGCATGGGGTTCGGACGCGATGATGTCGGTCTTGTCCATGAGATCGGCTGCCTTCTGCTGAAAGTTTCCAGGTGCCGATACCATGATGTAGGGAATTGTCAATAGAATAATCTTGACCAGTTCCGTACCAATCGTCTATCATTGTCAGCACACGCCATCCAGGAAACACACTCCAACAAGACTTACATCATCAGAGCTGGCAGTTTGGAGGTCCGCGGCGCGGCTGAAAAGTTCCTCGAGAACTGGGAATAGCCCATCGCCCTCCAGGCACGACTGTAAGCAAGCCAAAAACTTGAGGTAGAGCTTCACATCCCTCCACTCGCCCTTGGCAATGCCGTTCTCAGTCGCCTGCGCCAGGCGCGCCAGAACCTCGTCAACAAGCTCAGGCTTGGTGGTGTTGATGACAAGAACCACGGCGGCAACGAATGGAGTCTTCAGGGGCTGCTCCAGAAGCAGCTGCAATACCAGGTCAAGAAAAGTGTTTCGCAGGTTTTCGTCCCCATAATTTTCAGTCACCATCGACGCAATTGACTGAACTTCCTCGTTCCATCGTCGCAAGGGGGAGTCGGCAATTCCAAGAAGCTGTCGGCGAACCCGCACAGGGAGAGGTGCAGAGTCTACTCGTCGGCGCTGGTGCCGACGGTCGTAGTGGTCATCGTCGTCTGAAAAGAGGCCATGTTAGCGCACAACGCGCGAACGAGAAGACAAAGTAGCAGGCTCACCTCTATATCTCCTCTTACGGTTGTTATAGCCACCTGACTGTCGCCTGTCGTAGTCGGCCATGATGCGCGCTCCGGATAGCCTAGTTCGGTGGCAGATAGCGTCAATGGATGAGTTGTACGCAGTGTTTCGTTGACGTTGTCAGAGTCAAGGTTGCGCGCAGCTAAAGCTCAGAAACCTGCATGAGCTCCAGCGATCGGCTAGCAACCTAAACGCGCCGCGAACGTGCAACACCAACCAAATGTTGATGCCTGAGGCAAAAAGGTCACCCCTGTGGATCCACCCCCGGTCATAATGCTTGTATTCAAGTTCAAGTATTTACACGAGTATCCATCCATACTCGATGCAGAAAGACGTGCCTTGCCATTCATGGCATACAGCTGGTTGTTTTTTCACAAATCATCGTGCCAAGCAATTTCTCATCAGATTCATCATATTTGTTCCGTTGAGGACACAAATGAATTATATTTCTGTCCTCCCCCTCAAGTGTCTCACCCAGCAAAACAAGCCCTCCGCGGATAAACCTGCATTTCATGGTTGGTATCCTGCCTCAGCATACACAAACCATCCGTGGACACTAGCACTCTCCCCTTCATTTTTCTCTTGTTTTCTTTTTGAACAAAGGCGGATTGCCAGGCCGTTCCCTTTTTTTTTTCATCTTCGTAGTCAACTCGACGGGAGTAAAAGTCGAAATCTTTTTTTTTTCTTCAGAACAAAAAATGCCACAAGACCGTCCACGGCCAACTTCAATTGATAACTTCATCGCGGCATCTGAAACAGTATAGGTGCCGGGCTGTATCCTGCACGAACCAATGCGAGACGGGTCTTTCACATCTCCAGCGCCTCCACCATGCCCTAACACGAGAACCTCCAAGCAACCATGACAGTCCCAGAACGCGGTGCAAATTAACACAAACCCCTCCTCTCCGCCATTCCCAGGCCTTCAATGGTAGCAAAAGTGAGCTCTCATAAGACGCGAACAACGAAAAGCATCAGCTATCATCTGTCATGCATCGAAACGTGGTCTAAAAACGTGATTCCCTGTGATATGCATCAATGCGGCCCTCTCTTGTGGTGGCACACCTCAAAAAGCACACCACCAAGTGAGTTCCTAGGGGCAACACAAAACGCCCATTCCCATCCCGGCCGGGAAAGACTCCATCGCTCCCCAGAACACACAAGTCATCTCGCGTTTGGCCCCGTTGCCGTCCAGCATGCCGCACTTTTTATTTTGCTCCAAAGTCCGACGCCGTCAGCTTCGGGATTACATTGCACCTGCTCGTCCCCTGACCCGGCGTTGGCTTGGGCCAATGCTCCCAACCCCTCATATGCAAGCAAGTGCTCGGAGTCGAGGACGCAGATCTCTTCCAGAGCCGCGGAGAGCCTCAGGGGCTGACCATACATTGCTTAACAACCCCCATCTCGAACCGAGCGGTCTCAATCAAGCTTTGCCATCATCTCTTGCTTCGTCAATGGTGTAAAGTTGTCAATGTCGAGGCCTTGAGATGCGAGCGTAGGTCGAACATGTGGGGGCACAAGCTTGTGGTTGAGGCTTGGCGCAACAGAGAGTTCTAGAGAACACACGTCAGTTTCCATGTTGCTCAATATATTCCAAGCCAGCACGCAATCATCTTCTTACCATGTCGAGTAAAGTCGAACAAAGCGGGAAGCTCCCGAAGTTGGCCGGTGCCGTGTCTCGAGTCAGGCAGCTTGGTGCTGGGGTCTCGGAGCTCGTCAAAGAATGGGTGAACCATGGCATCGATAGCAGATTGTCTCTCGGTGGGGGTGTACTCAAGCAAGCGAGCGATAAGGTCGATCGCGTTGCCGTCAGCCTTGCGGAAGACCTTGTTGAAGGGGTGAGGCTTGATCTGAGGGAACTTGTGCTCCATGTAGTTGGGGTTCATGGTTCGGATCTGTTCTCGAGTAGGGGTTCCCAACACCTTGATGATTTCGACAAGCTGGTCGATGCCAGACTCGCCGGGGAAGAGAGGCTGACCAAGCATGAGCTCGGCCATCACACAGCCAGTGGACCATACATCTAAGGCGGGGGAGTCAGCTATGCACGGCTAAGCAAGATGATTTGCTGATCAAATTCTTACCAATCTTGGTGGTGTAGTTGGTGGCACCGAAAATGAGTTCGGGGGCACGGTAGTATCGGGAGCAGATGTATGACACATTGGGCTCGTTCTCCACCAAAATTTTTGCACTACCAAAATCACAGAGTTTCAGGATGCCGCTGTTGGGGTCTAGGAGAAGGTTCTGGGGCTTGATGTCTCGGTGGCAGATGCCTTGAGAGTGGATGTAAGCCAGGGCCCTGAAAAGCTGGTAAATGTACAGCTTAACCTCAAGGATGGGCATCGTCGTCTTCATCTTGTTGAAGAATCGGGAGGCACGGTAGACAGTCTCGGGAACAAACTCCTGGACCAGGTTAAGATACACCTCATCTTTCTAGACGATGGTTAGCGCATGCAGATTGAAGAGCGGGCGAGTCCCTCACGCGTTCGCCGTTCGAGTAATAGAAGGCTTTCAGTTGAACAATGTTGGGGTGTCGGACAATGCGCATGATCTGGAGTTCACGGTTCTGCAGGCTCGCGTTAGATCAAGGCCTGAATGCGTAGGCAAATGAATCGGTGTACCTTGAATCTTTTGTCCTGAAGCACACGCTTGATGGCGGCATCTTCTCCCGAGGGAGACAGCTTGGTCTGGAAGACGACACCGAACGAGCCGTTTCCGACGATTTTGCACTGAGTGTATTGGAGGTCGCGGGTTTCTCCGGTTACGCCATCCTGGACCTTCTCCCGGATTACCTCTGCACAGTTTGTCAGTATCTGGGCGCGACCGGTAGCGGAAAGGTGATCATCATGAGAACTTACCTCCCATCCTCAAGCTATTGAACGCGTTTGGCCGGTGAGCCGACATCTTGGAGGCGATGTGGTCCAAATCAAAGCGGGCGCGTTAGTGGTGCCGAAGGCAATCGGCCTGGGTTTTCAACTGGTGAGGGGAAATAATGTGCTGGGTTCTGCAGAGACCGTAGTGGGCAACCAAACTGAGCCAATGGTAAGGCTGGATTGAATCGAAGCCGGCGGCGCGGGTGGTAGTCTTGGGGGGGATGCTACGTTGAAGCAGGGCTAGACTTGAACGCAAGACAGTGGCTGCAGAAGAGCGGGCTGGATGACGATGGGCGAGGCGATGTCTCGGTCGACAAATTTACACGACAGCGCAGGGGCAGTCGTGAGTTTACGAGCGCGGTGTCGATGATGAAACTCCCAACGGACGGTAGTCGGGTTGGAGGGGTCTGGCGGGAAGCGTATGCTAGAGCTGGTGAGTCGGGTCGGGTCGAGGACAGACGACGACGAGCAGGGAAATGGGCAAAGCCAAGGGTATCTGGGGAAACAAAGAGAAAAACGAGGGGGGAATTGGTGGTGTTTTTGGTGGCACGGGACAGGCTGGAGGGGGGGGCGGGGCGGAGGGGAAGGGAGGGGAGAGGGAACGGTGGGCGAGAGAAAGTGGGCAGGGGACGGGGTATAAAAAGATGCTGGCAGCAAGAAAAACCACGCCGGGACGGGTCCAAATATGGAGGTGCGCTGTGGTGGTGGTGGCGACGCAGGTGAGGGCCAGGCCAGGACGACTGAGGGCAAAGGCGAGGGAAAGGTGTTAACAGGCGCGAGAGAGCGAGGGGTGTGGCAGGATAGGATGCGCTATGCCTCCTCTGCATGCATCAACCAGCATGAGTTGAGTTTTTTTTTTTGGTCGCTCTGCCTGTCTTCCCTGGAGAAGCCTGGCGAGTAACAATTCCAGCGATGTGCAGACGAAAAGCAGCCGTTGATGTACGTCTTGGAGTTTTGGGTCTCCGTGTCCTGTGTCCAGTACGAGAGATGGACGGCGGACAGCTCCATAGGACAGAGGCCCGAGACAACAAGCTGGACGAGCTGGACAAAGCTGCGAGAGAGACGGGGGGGCCAAGGCAAGGTGTGTAGTCTAGGAGGTGTGTCGTGTAGTGGGCACGGAGGCTGGCACCAGGCGGGTCTCGAGGGCGGGGTGCTTGATGGAGTACGCTCGTGACAGCCCAGCGACTGAAGGCTAGGAGCCAGGTAGAGAGTGGTAGGGTGCGTGCAGTGGGCTGTAAGGGACGCTGAGAGAACAAAGGGTAGATGAAAAGCGAGGTGGTGAGGCAGGGGGATAACTGAGGTCTTGGTTGTGCTGCCGGAGATGCGGGAAAAAACGAACGAACAAAGAGGGGACTCACTTACTTGACAGCTGTTGGCGACGATGATGACGACGGTGGGTGGCCAGTGGTTGGTGGTGGTAGTCACGGTGGTGACTTTTTGCAGGCCTGACGCAGCGACTAGCACGAACGATGGCGGATGAGATCCCGGGAGGCTGAGGCGACAGACCCAGAGTGACGGACAAGGGGGAGCTACCTATGCTGCTGAGGGGTCTGGTATGAAAGGTACGTAGTTTAGCACCACTATGTACCAGAGAGGGGAGACAGAGCTCGGTGGCCGCAACGCAGGGTGCTTGTGCTGTGTGCGCGTTTGGCTATGCTGTGCGTGCTGCTGGCGGAAGTGGTGCAGCAGCGAACAGGGACACACAAAAGAAGTGTGTCTTTGGGGAGAGGGGACGGGCCGCAGGCACGGTGAGGCTCTCGCCCTTTGCAAGTCAAGTTAGGTCGGGTTAAGTTTTGACGACACCTGCCAGCTTGTTACCAGGCAGGGTGGGCTGAGACGTAAACGTAGGCGACAGGAAACTGAGAATGGACGGCTACCCTCTGTCGACGGATACGAGCGTAGATGCAGATTGCGAATGCGCAGGGCAGCGTAGGGTTGGATAAACGGGGGTGCAGCCGAAGAATCGAAAGCTGCAGCAGGTCAGCGACAAACAAAGAAGATGGAGGTGATGGTGGAGGAGGAATGCTTGACGTGTGGTGGAATGAGCTGAGCTGGGTTCGGGCTGGACTGGTCTTGGTCAGGTACTCTGCGGTGGGTTTTTGGTGGGCTCTGTGGACTGCCCTGCCTGTGGGCTTTGTGGCCTTGACTTGCTTGGGTCGACTGGGCTGGGCTCTAGGCTCTCGACGCCGCGCCTGGGCTGCTTTGGGGGCTGCTTTGGGCTTGGGCTAGAGGCCGCGGAACCTGGGATGACACCCAAAAACAGCGGCACAAGGCGGTACTGGCTCAAATGGCACATGGCCCGTGACCTGCAAGTGGCCCACTGCGTCCTGGAGAGGGAGCACGGGTATTGTGATGCGGGGCATTTTTTTTTTAGTCGCCTAGGAAGTGACGGCATGAGCAAGGGCATAACATGGGCATGGGAGTGAACATGGGTTGGGATGGGCATGGGCTGAAAATGCATGGGCTGTTTGGCTGGAAATTTGGATGTGAGTTGAGTAAGAAGACCCGAATTGTGGCATTTTTCAGGCCGCCAGAGGGCGTGTGGTCAACGGCTCGACAAAGAGCCGTCGACCATCAGCAGACAAACCAGACCAAGTTTAATGCGAAACCCACGACACTCCTTGGCTTCGGCCGCTGAGCAGCATTCAATCGTTTCCTTCCATCATTGCAATGTGACTTTGCTGATGAGGGGTTAAATCAACACAAGCTTACCACGAGGCTGCTTTGTCTAAGCGCCATGTAGGCATGTCTCTGCTGCCCGGTTCGTTGGGGGTTGGTAGACGCACAACTAGAGAGGGTTGAGAAATGTCAACAAGTGAGGCGAGCAGGACCCGACCAGGGTGAGCCGGGGCTCCATGGACCGACCAAACAGTCAAATATTATCAACAGTTGTTGCAGGCCCGGTTTCAGTCGGCCATTGCTGCGAGGCATATGACCAGCTTGGATACACCCAGGAGCAGAGGGGTTCTCAGTGGCATGGAAGAGGCGAAAAACCCGCCGTGCCCGACAAACAATTACCAAACACAAAGAAACCCGCCCAAGCAGAGGGGAGTAGCGAGTGAAGGAGGCGTCAAATCATGTGCCGGCCCCTACGACAGCGTCACGACCAAACCCAGGAATGAGGAACGCCCAGAGGTCCAAACAAGGCCCGCAGCCGCAGCCGCAGCGTTAGGCTTGCTCATGTGCCCATTTTGAGACGGGCATCGAGCGCTAATAAGCTCCGCAGGCAGATGTTGAGAATAAGGTCAGGTACCACCAGAGGAACGGTCAAGACGGTGAAGGACTTCATGCCGTACGCGTACCTGCCTTTGCCTTACCCAAGCCCGATGCTTCCCCAAATACCCGCCAGCTTGCCTGCTGCTTCCTCCACAAGTGGTCTTGGGTCCAAAATCGGGTACCTGGGTAGCTACCTCCGGAAAATGCCTGCCTGTTGACGCTAGCCCACAGACCCAGGTACCTTGCATGTACAACCCTTCAACTGGGGGCACGGGTGGTGAAGAAAGAAGCCACACGCACATGGAAGGAAGGGTGCAACAAAAACCGAAGGAGAGGCTGACGGTCGGTCTTCCTAAATATCCAGGCAATATCTTACTCCCTGATTCCAGAGAGCCCTTCCTCACTCAACAATTGCTGCCTTAGGTCAACAGACCTCTCGTAGAAGGTACCCAGGTGGTGTCAAGCCCCCAATTCGCAGTCAGAGATAAAGCAAAAGAAAAGAGAAAAAAAAGGAAAGACGGTGCTAATCATGACCCGCGACATTGAGGATGGGTCAATCAGCCTCAGCTGTCCGTGTTCCATCTCCTTGAGACAGTAATTCACACAGCCCTTCTCCCCTCTTTCAGTATTGGTGATGGCTTTGTGTCAGCACACAAAAAAAGAAAGCAGAGCCAAAAATCACCAGTGGCACCCACGGCGTGCAAACAACCAAGACCAACTTTCAACCTGTGCATTTCCCTACCTCATCCTAACGTGAGAACACAGCACACATCCCAGGCCTCCCGAGATCTGGATGGACCCAAGAGGGCCCATTACATGCACCCGGGACCACGCAGGGGCGAGACCCGACTGCCGACCCGAACCCAACGACACAACATCAAATAGGCTATGTGTAAATTGCCTGCGCAACTCGGGCTCTACCTCTGCGCCTCATCAACCCAAGCCTTCACTACTGCACTCGGATCGAATGCCCTGGCATCGTCGACTCGTTGCGACCGGCGAGGTGAGGGATCTCTGAGTCCAGTGTCAGAAATGACGCCCGCCTGTAGTGACCCGCCCAGTCCCGGCCCGTCCAACAGGACGTCTGTGGTTTAGTCCACGGTGGATACAGCCCAGCACCGACCTGCTGTTGGCCCTGTACATGCGCGTCCCGCTGTTGGAAGCCATGCCGTTTCTCTACCTATCCAGATGCTGACATCCACAGCAACCTCACATGCACACCTGCCCCACTGCCTCCGACATGCATTCTGTGATCGAATAGTTGACACTGCTGAGGGCTTTGGCTTCGGTCAGTACAATGTTGAGATCGGCTCTATTCCCTGCAACTGAACGGCGTTTTCCAAGTGTGTCTCCCAAATCACCGCACCGACCTGTTCAAATGATCTCCAAAGATGGGCCTACGTCCATGCACATTTTTCTGACAACCAAGTGTCACCTCACCTCACCTCACCTCACTTTCCCACGTTCTCACCTCGCCTCAGGTCAGCTTGTGAGGTTTGCCCTGCGCCTCTAGGCTAACCAGCCTCGCGCCATAGTTCAGTAGTCCGTCAGGACTTGCTCACGCCAAGCCCAGGAACGGTCATCTACCCGTAGTTCTCCAGGATCCCGAATCCATCTTCCCAAATTGTTAGACAAGTACATCAGCACAGTATCTCACGACCGTCGAGATGCAGGCACAGGGGCAAGCACCTCGCCCAAGCTGTCCCACCAACCTCTATCTGTCCAAAAGCAAGTTGATGACAGGGTACAAACGCCGTCGACCGGTCACGGTGGACTGCCGCCGGCCAGATTGGTCCGAGACCACTCGACTCTCCGCCCCGGTCGGGTGCCCATCTGTCGCCGCCGAGTCAAACTGACGATGGGCGCTTCCCATTGCAAGCGCATACAGGGGCGGGGCCGTGACACGGTGAAGCTAGGTGGAACTATCCAGGAACCCCGTCTTCCGCACCGATGGAGCGGTACGAGGCAACTCGCTGGAGTTGCAGGCCTCGTGCCCTAATTGTGCATCCACAGAACATGTCCCTATTTTGGGTCAATTCGGAAAGTTACGGTATCATTGGCCTCAATACCATGTGGTGGATCACTGCATCCGGAATCGGGCGCAGAGCTGATCAGCAGATATTTTTGTCTCATTTTTTTCCCCCATGGCTTCAACCAAGCCCAATTCGAGCGGCATTTGCCACTTTGCTGCAGGCAATTTCTTCTCAAACTGATATTCCAGGTACCGGATCGGTGGAGGGGCAATGTCCCCAACAACCCCTGTGACCAAGCATGCTCTTCTCGGTGCTGGCCGGGACTGAGCTACGCGCTGCTTGTGTGGCCATTGCCTGACGATGGTTGGTGGTCAAGATATGGTAGGCTCGGTGGGTGTGTGGGTACAGGGTAAGTAGATTGGAGGTAGTGGCGACGCTGGGCATGGTCTAGGTATGGTCAGAGGAGGGGCTCTACGTCATTGCTTGGCCGGACGTCATCCTGCAACATGTGCCGAAGGTCGTAAAGAGGAGACGTTGCGGGAATCGCAGAGACCAGGAAACGGGTGATTTACTGAGGGGATTGTGCGACGATGAGGCCCGTTAATGCATGAGAGGGGCGAGAGTATGGAGTCCCGGATATGACCGCAGCCATTGATGGAGGATACAGGCTTTTTTTTTTTTCTTTTTTTTTGACACGGCAAGTGGTTCATTTCTTTCATCTGCCATCGGAGTTGTGTGAGTTCAGCGTTCGGCGAAGGGGAGTCGATCCGAAGCCAGGACCAGGATCAGGCTCTACGATCCCCCTCATTTTCCGTGCCCCTCAGTACCTCGTCAACACTCAGCCACCCAGCTGCAGACCAAGCCAGGCCAGGCCCAACCAATGCATGCTCGTTTACAACAAAAGGAAAGCACCTAGCCTGGAGGGGGAGGAGGCTCAGTGGTTGGAGGACTGGACAAGAGGGTGATGGTCAGAAGTGGGCGGACTTTGTGGAATGCAGGTGGTCTCATGACCCCGTCCCATGCAACGCTAACAGCATGGCCGATTTTAGGTTCGCGAAGTCCACGGCCCATCTGATCAAGAAGAGCGAAAAAAAGGGGGACCCCTTGTCGAGCCATCCAACCACCAAGGAGCAACAGCCAACCAGCGCGCATTTGGCAGGTAAACTACGACTTAGTTGACGTTGGCCGCTAGGAACAGTGTTCGTCAAAGACTCGCGTCAAACAAGACCACTATCCCGACGATTTTCAATTCGCCTTGGCCATTGGTTACATTTGGGCAATTGACACCCTGGACCCTCTCGCATCTGATCTCAACCCCACTCGACAAGCGTCTCACCTAGATTTGGGGCTTAACCAAAGCGCTCGACGCGGAGCTGGCATTGAAGCAGAGAGAGGGGAAAGACAAACGTAAAGCTCAGATCAACTTCCCCTCGCCGGCTCCCACGGGGTTGAAGGTTTGGGATAACTTCTGACGCCACAAAGACGTCGGCATGACCGTTGGGGTCAGGCTTCTTGCTGCTGCTGGGCCTCTTGTCGCCAGAAGCGAGGTCATGATGCATTGGCCTCTCATTAAAAAGCCCTCCATCCTGGGATATTTCCGCGCCATTTGATAACGCGGAATTATGACAGTGTAACAAACGAATGCTATACTGTTAGCGAAACGCCAGGCGTCTGGAAGCTCGCTGGATGAGCTTGATCCGAGCCAGATGATCTTCTGATGTTGGTTTTGGGCTCGACACTACCCAACAGCGTCATGCGCTACAGTCCAATTAAAGCCAGATCGACCATTACCACCAGTTAGACTGGGAGCCTACTGATGTTTCTGGTTGTCATTCCAGATCAATCACAATTCTTTGCCATGCCCAAGACAGAGATTCAGTACATTAAACCCAATGTAGATCTGGCTACTACAGCTCACGTCCCCTACAAGGGTTGCGATTTCGCTTCCCAATCTTATGTATCATCAGGTTCCGTGGTTCAAGTCAATGACACCCGGGCCTAACATTATTGGGTACGACGGTGCGTATCAATCTTCTGGTGGCGAGTGAGGCATTGATCTCATCACTCACATACTTTTTTCCCGGGCAGGGACAGTTACCTTCTTCCACCGCAACCCATTCTGAGCATGTTCTAGGGGAAATAATTACTAGCACAGCACTCTAAATCGCACCAGTGAGTGTGTATGTGCAGGAAGCTCGTCAGCCCACTCTGTGTCCCAAAACACATGTGCTCAGACATCGGTATCTTCAAGCCCCATTTTGCACATGGCTGCTGCTCGTCTGCCCATTGGGAGTCACGGATTCTCTGATATTGGTTGTAATGAATTGGTGAGACCTGTAATAACTGAAAAATTTGCTGTTTGACATTGTCGGGATTTTTAGGCTGAAGAGCAATAGCAGCACCTCATCTAAAAGATGTTGTTAATCCGCTTGAGAATACCGCACAAGAATTTGGCATCGGCCAGCGATATTCAATGGGTTGGGAAGGGAAAAGAGATGGGAAGGGAAAAGAGATGATAAGTAGATAACTGAAAGCAATGCATCGGGTCAGACTGAGCCTAGTCCGATGCAAGACGATGCAATACGATGCAACGATAATAGGGTGAGGTCCATGATCTGTGCTTGATCTGGTCATTCGTTCGCGGCCGGGGGGCAGTGGCCCGAATGCATGGACGCATGTCTGTCGATCAGCCGGGTGCCTTGGGCATGCTAACCCACCCCGGCACGATGGTGATGGTATCGATGGCGACGGCGATGTGCAGCTAGCCGATGTGTGTTCCGAGTCCAGGTCCAGGTCCAGGCTCATGAGGAGACTTTCCGTCCTTGGCTTTCTGATGCCTCTCCTTGACTAGGATTTTGGATGCAACATTCAACTGAGTCGCCCGAAAAGTCTTTGACAGTGTCATTGAGCAAGGGGTCGTCGCCGGGTCAATACGACAGTACCACGAACCCTGTTGAGATCCGTGACACCCCTCACTTGGAAGGGACCCATTGGCCCATGATGTTTGGACATTGATTCCCTTTGTCGAGGTAATATGGGATACTGGGTATTCATCCATTGGAGATTCAGATGCATCGCAGCATGGTCCCACCTAATGCGGCGCGAAATGGGCTGCTTTTGCACGCCTCTTACCTCGTGATCATGCTCCTCGACTGGATCGACATGCAACACAGCTCCCTTGCAGGAGGCGACATTTCCCTCAATGTTCATCACGAGGATCCCCGGGAGTTGTATATGGAAGCAAAGCGTCATCAGCGTCGTCATAGCCGGCACTTTCGAGCCGTACGTACTGCAGATTCAGCCAAGCGAACAAGCCAAAGGCTGGCTTGACGTCGAGGCCTTTGGGAACACGGCGGCTGTTGTGCTACAGAGGGTGTAGGGTAAGCCGAACTGGCTAAAGTACGATATCACGCCAGCATCAGTTTACATCCATACCACCGCCAATGAAACTCCCCTGCAGCTTGATGCTGTGAAACAACCACGGCGCAATTTCCTCGTGTAGGGGGCTGGCGCTATGGTCATAGGTTGCCACCCACCCTTTGATATCACATCAGCATCCTGACCTATTGACTCGGCCAAGGTCTTCGCAAGGCGGTGCAAGAAGCTAAGCATTTCTCTCATCGTGGATATATCCACCCCAGAGGCATGTAAGGTGACGTGTTAGGATATCCACTGAGAAAAACCTCATTGAAAATCTATGGGACACTTGAGACAACATAGGTTGCCACCCTGGCCATGGGGCCTTTGGCAGGACCATATATGTGCGGCCAAGATAGAGTTGCACAGGCTCATCTCGTGTCCTCGCCGGGGGCAAGTACGGGATAACGGCCAATGGACAGGTTGGTCTGGATCGTATTTCAACGAGCCGGCTGCTCTCATGCAGTGGCAGTGGCAGTGGCAGTGGCTTGTGCTTCCCTTGGATCCCAAACCCGAGCAACCACTTGTCACAACGGGTCTCGCTCCATGGACCCTCGGCAGCCCGAGGCTTCCACCTAGAGTAAGCATGGCTTGCCTGCCGTTGCACGATGTGGAAATACGTCGTTAACGCCCAACGAGCAATACGCAGCACACGAATCGCGCCCTGCTGTGTGTGTAGCGATAGAACACGGGTGTGTTAGAGGTCCATGCACCTCTCGTTGCCGGATCCAAGTAGACAAGCATTGGACGAGAGAGGGTCTAGGGCAGGGCAACTGCAGGGCCAAGGCAGGTGAGCGCAATCTAGAGCTGAGCTGCGTTGACTGAATTCCATTTACATGACGGGTGGTAGGTCGGACAATGTATACCCTGTCGGGGCGGTGTCGTCTTCATCCAACGGGCCGAACCTAGGCCTCGTGGCTTTTGGTCTTGCTTCGCACTTGGCCTTGGACTCATTTGAGAGTTCTATATTCCACTCAGCATGGGACAGCGACGGTTATCCTTTAGTGACTGGCGACCCCTGACCCGGAGCTGGGATCCGTAACCACTCCGGTACCGCATAGTTTTGGTTTCACCACCGATATCCCTTTCAACACACAGATATTGTGGCCTGGTCTAGAAACAGTACTACACGCATCTAGTTTTGGAGGAATACTACCCTCCATGCTCGCCACAGAGTCCTTCGCCAAAGTCCTATATCCAACAACCATGGCCCAAAGTTGACCTCCCCATACACACATCCCTGCCCTCGAAACAGTCATGCTCTCACTTTTTCTGATTTCCAATACCCATGGCTCCCGCACACACCACCCTGTCCTGCATCCAGATCCGCACATGCCCTGTGCCACGCTTCCAGTTCCAGCGACGTGCATCCAGTTGGGCAAAAATAACACAAAGTCTTTCGCGGTGTCCGCCCATGACACCCAACCCGAATCAGCCGAATCTGCCTCTCGGGGGACTTGGCATGCCATTCCGAAGGATGACCAGCTGAAGCTTGGAGCTGCAACCTGCCGAGTCAACCAGAGGAGGAGAATGCCTCTTGTCAAACCAGGAGAATTAAGCCACCCGCTATTCGAAAAGCTTCGACTCGATTGCGCTCAATTCAAGACAACGGAGCCACCAAGGGTCGTGATTGCCTGCCTGCCTAGCTGCAGCCTGTCATGCAGCTGACTATGGCTGTACGACATGACCTGTCGTGTCGTTTACATGGGAATGCGAATTTCTTGCTGACCACGGGTAAACAAGACGGGAGGGAGGGAAGAAAAAAGAAATTTACAATGGGTCTGTGTAATGTGACACAAGTTTCAGCAACTGCTTGTTCATGTAGGATGGGCCAACAGTGGCCGTTCTTGCGGCTGGGCGCATACTGCACATGCAACCAGCGCTGCAACCAGCTTCCCTGTGCACATGGTTCCTTTCTTGGATTGCCTTTTTTTTCTCTTTGCTTGCCTTGCTTCGGGAAAAATCTTTGCCTTCGTGTAATTTTCTTGCGCATTTTGTGAAACCCGGCGGTAAGCAAGGGCAAAGCAGGCAGACACGAGAAGAATGAGCAAAAAAAAAAAACATTCCGGCAGGCGACTTTGCGCCTTCGGATGGAGCATCGCCATGAGGGGCAAAATTACCGAACGAGGGCGGCCCGGGGGGGGGCGTGGCATGGGGTCTGGCTCGTGCCCCCCTCCCCCGGGCTATTACAAGCTTTTCCTGTCGCGAGATGCTTCTCGCTTTTGCGTCTTGCCTTGCTTTTTGGTCGATCTTTGTGGAGTTTGTTTGGGGATTGCACCCCTGAGAGAGATTGGCTTTGTTTGTTACGGCAGGTGAGGGGCGGCTTCAGATAGGCATGGAGGGTGGATAGCGAGCGTGAGTGCACGAGACCACACCGTTCCTGCCGCCGCCGTCGTAGTTGTTGAGGTTGAGGTTCAAGGGGCTTTCATGTAAGCGAGCACGACAAGGCGCTGGCTGCCTCGTGGGCTGGGCGTTTGCTAACTTGACTCGTCACATTATTCTCCCGTCTAGGCATGGAGCGTAACCGAGCGGTTCATTGGGGGGGCGAGGTAAGAAAATCATGTGATCATTTGATACTCGGATCTGGATATGATATTCATACCTGTTTCTGACACATTCCACACCCCTACCATCAACCTTGTGTGATCATGTCCGACTATCCTCTACTTTGAACCTAGTCGAATCCAATAGTTTGCAGCGCTCCACATAACTTCTTGACTACTTGTCCATGTTTTTTGTCTAGTCCTCATCGTCTACCTTGTCTGCTACCATGTCCTTGGCCGTGTTGATGACTTTTTCCGGTGGCCGCTGCTCGACAGGCTCGGCTGGGCTGCCGATGCCACTTGGGATCGGGCTCATCTGCGCGCTCTGGACTGTGCTCGCGGGGACAGGGATCTTGATGTCTTGAGGCGACCCGGGTATAATCTTGGGGTCCAGTCCGGGGATATGGATGCGCTTGGCCTCGTTCTGGTACGCGGCAGGGATGATTTCAATGATTTCATCTCGAGGGAACTTGAGCATTGGAATATCCATCGTAGAGCAATGCATGAGGTAGGCATAGAGGACACGAAGAACTGACTCATGTGCGATAATCAAGAGATCATGTTGTTCTCGCTCAAGCTCAAGAATGATGGGCTCAAGGCGGACTGCCAAATCATGGTACGACTAGAAAAAGAAAAGAACTCTGTCAGATTTCCTGCGGCAAAGCACAAAACATCCATGGTGAAATGACATACCTCAGCGCGCGGGTAGCGATGGTGATATGGGTCGAGCTCGTGCTTCTCTACCTCGTCTGGGTAGATCTGACGTATCATGCGCTCAGACATCTTTTCGCAGACACCTGGATTGATTTGGCTCAGTTGAGTCCGTTGTCGTACTTTGAAGTTCCTTTCCTTGAGACAATCTGCGGTTTGGACAGTCCTGAGTCTTGTCGATGTCCAGACAGTCAGGGGTGGCAGAACAGCGTTGGAATCGCCTTCTGCGACCAGTGTCAACCGCTCCTCTTCCCGATGCTTTAGGAGAGCCTCTGTCATCTTCTCAGCATATTCCCTTCCCTCTTGGGATAAGGGCGCATCCGCCTTGTAGAAATCCTCTTCAGTAGAGGTACCAGCTCGGGCAAAAAAGGTCTTTCGTGATTTGATGTGCAGGTTGGTGAGATAGAAGACGATTCGGTGCGACAAATAGTTGAAGCTAACATTGTTGTAAAAGAACTTTTGCCCAGCATTGATCATTTTGATGTAGTTGAGTTCTTTCTCGTTCATTGTCTCGAAGACGGGGATTTTCATCTCGATCCGTCGCAGGTAGAGTTTGGCTGCCTCATCGGGTTCCATACCGGCAAACTGACACCGAATCATGAGTTTTAAGGCATTGGCTGAGTTTAATTGAGGGAACTCACATCGGGCGATGAGATTTTGACGTTGCGAGCATTCTCTCGAAGAATACGCTCATCATCAACAAAGGATTCAATGAACAAGGTCTACGTTTGTGTGTGTGTGGTTAGGAAGAGTCGTCACGGTGTCTTCGCAGCCTGACCTACCTGTACATCATGCTTTGCAAACTCCTTTACGAGCGATCGCCTTCCACTTGCAGTGGGATTAACTGCATCGTAAATGGCGACTTGGCCATTCTCGTGGTTCAGCCACGAATAGATGTCTTCACGGCATTTCTTGAGAATCTTCTGGCGGAGAATCACGGAAGCAGGCGAGGCATTCGGGAAAAAGTAGTCCTCAGGAACGGCACCACCGGGACCGACGGTGGCCCTTCGGTAGTCTCCCAAATGGAAAATGCGAGTTTTGACGCCTAGCCACTGTAGGTAACGTGCCATGGAGACACAAATGTGCCTGCTGACGTCAGTCTGGCCCTTCTTTTGGAGACGAGGCACTCACGTCTTTCCCCGCGCAGGCGGCCCTACCATGGCGATGGCTATCCTGCCGGAATGGAAGAGACGCCCCGACATGGTGCTGTACAGCTGAGCCGGGGCGAGATCTTGGCCCTCAGTGATGTCATGGATGCCATCGATGAAGGTCGAACTCCTGCGGCGATAGCGGGGTGCGTTGGCCGCAATCTCGGCGGTTCTATCATTGTCAGACGTTGAACCATCATTTATATTGTACTTGCAGTGTATATCCTCGGTTGGAGGACTGTGAGGCTCCTTGGTAATACTGGGCAATATTCAAGCACCACTGCTTCGACGTGGGATATTTAGAGGGTGACAAGCAGGGCAGTATCTCGCAGGGTAGAAGTAAACCTGAGACGTGTAGCCGGCCACAGAAGTACTCGATTGCACAGGAAATATGAACCAAAGGGAAGTAAACAGGAAGAGAAAGACCTACAAGAGAGTATCCATGCCGTCCAAATAATCCCTGTCGCCACTCCAATGTTAGGGTCAGGTCTGCGGTAGGATGGCAAGAGGGTGACAGGAGCCAACCGCAAGTACCTGTGAGAAGATTGAAAAAGAAAGGGAGCTCAGAAATCGAGCATGCGGATTATCTAACGTGTCGGTGTGTTTCTGTCGCCCAGAGAGGATACAGCTTTGATTTCGTCACTGCTCTTTGCTGGGCAGTGGCTGAGCTAGGCGCTGGGAGGAGTTGCGAGGGCTGGGGAAGATCTAATGAACAGATCTGTCAAATCCACGGCAGAGCTGCAAGACCTCCACGGCTTGGATTATCCGAGATTGATCTGTCTGCCCAGCAGCTTGCAGCGTCCACGCAGAATGATGGCGATGTGTGGGACAGGGTAGACAGGAAGGGTGGGCGGGGTGGTCCCTTGACACTAGCCACTCCCTGCTCACCCCCACTAGCCACCACAGTGCTTGCGCCGACATCAGATAAGACATGGCAGGAATGAACAACAAGTTAGACATATCGTAATATCAAAATCTGTTTGTTGAGAAATACGGCTGGGATTAAAAGAGGAACCATGCGCACATTGATCGACGAGGCTGCAAAGCAAAAATTTACAGAGATGTCCAGACATCGAGGTGCCTGGACATTGCGTCGGTATTCAGACGTCATCAGCGCAACTTTGGCAGACAAGGGCTGTGCTTTTAGGACAATTGCAGGGCTGACATGCCTGTTATTGGCCATAATGCGACCATGCTATGTAGGGTCAATTCAAGCATTTCCAGTACAGTGACTATATCTTAACGTCATGAGCTAAATCTTTGGGATATTCTCCTTTTATCGTATCCTGAATTTAGTGCTACATATTGGTTTCATCTGCCACTCGTTGAGTTGCGTGTTTACCTCAACATATGCATCGTTCGACAAACATGAGACGGTGGGAAACTTATTAAGCAATGCTGGAAGAACAAGATCCCCAAGCAAGAGCCAAACAAGCCTTGGCCAATACCTTATTCATGCGAGAGCTCATGCAAGAGCACATGACGGCTCCGTAGCAATGTCCATTATTCAGATCACGCATATTGCCGACCATGCATGTACTTCACAGGCCTGCACCTGCAACAACCCGTACCAGCCTGTGCCATTGAGCAACGGCTAAGCCTCGGTCTCAACGGCTTCACCCGCCACTCGACGAAGGTAGCGGAAGCCGGAAGATGTTAATATCCGCCACAAAAAAAACAAAAAAAACTGGGCAGCGGGCTCAGCGTCGGTGGCTCGTGCTCCTCACTAGGGAGCTGTCAAGCCGAATGAAAATTATTCTCCATCGCCATTCCCAACACCATCTCTCCGAAAAAAGCCATCTGCGCTCGTCATCACGTTTCTGGCGGTCACGGCTCCGGCACTCCCTTTTCTTTTTACGACCCGGGATTTTGCGATAACCTCTCCATCCGTTCGCACTGTATTTCCCGACCCTTGCATTTCGCCCGCCTCGACCTTTCTTTCTCCTCTTTGGCTTAAAGGCCACCACAACCTCTCACAATGGCTTCATCCACACTGGACATCCTCACCTCCAACCCTGTCGCTGCCGCGATTACCGACGTCTTCAATTCTTTCCACGAGCGAAGAGCCAAGCTTAACTTGCCCAACCCCGGAACAATTGAAAGCCTCGCCAAGGAAGTCCAGCGCGATGTCTTCGTCAACAACTATATGTTCACCGGCATGCGTGCCGATCTCACTAAGATCTTCAGCATGGCACCCCTCTTCCAGGTCTCTCACCAGTTCGCCATGGGCGAGCGCCTGAATCCTTACACATTTGCCGCCATGTACGGTACCGGCAAGGTAATTATTTTCAGAGGTTCAATTGGCTGCGAAGGATGCGACATATTAACCCCAATTCCTAGGTCTTCTGCCAGGGCAACCTCGACAACGAAGGCTCTCTCTCCGGTCGATTCAACTGGCGATGGTCCGACAAGCTTGTCTCCAAGTCGCAGGTCTCCATCTCCCCCGGCGGCCAGGACATGGCTCAGTTCGAGCACGAGTACACCGGCAACGACTTTAGCGCCTCGCTCAAAATGCTCAACCCCTCATACCTCGAGGGCGGCCTGACTGGTATCTTCATCGGCAGCTACTTGCAATCCGTCACCCCCAAGCTCGCTCTTGGTCTCGAGACACTGTGGCAGCGCCCCGCCCTCACCCAAGGCCCCGAGTGCGCCGTCTCCTACTCCGCTCGCTACAAGTCCGACGATTGGGTCGCTACCGCTCAGCTCCAGGCTGCCATGGGTACTCTGAACACCTCTTACTGGAGAAGGCTCTCCGACAAGGTCCAGGCTGGTGTCGACCTGAGCCTCGGTCTTGTGCCCTCTCCCGGCGGTCTCATGGGTGGTGGTTTGCAGAAGGAGGGTGTCACCACCATTGGTGCCAAGTACGACTTCCGCATGTCTACTTTCCGCGCCCAGGTTGATTCCAAGGGCAAGCTCAGCTGCGTCCTTGAGAAACGTGTGGCTCCTCCTGTCATGATGACCTTCGCCGCTGACATTGACCACTTTACTGTAAGTGAACGAATTCCCGGAATATCCTTCCCGCTTGAAGCTGACCTTTTATCCACAGCACCAAGCCAAGATCGGTCTGGGCGTGTCCATTGAGGCCGCCCCCGAAGAGCTCCAGGACCAGCAGGAGGCCCTCAGCTCCCAGCCCGCTCCCAACATCCCCTTCTAAGCGGGAGGATTGACAACCCACACCAACAACTCACATTCCGCTCTCCGCTGATGGAATAATCTAATGTAAAACCGATGCTGAACAGCGCAAAGAAGCCCGGACCTCGAACTCTTCCCCCCTGGTGTCTTATTAGTTGTCCTTACCTTTATGATGATGTGACGGAGGCCTATCATGACCAGTCTGTTTGTATCATCTTTCCCCCCTCTCTACGAGATCTCTGTTGATGCGAGGTCGATCTTGTTGCTGGAAGCTGTCTTTGGCAAATGCCCCCTACAACGGGAGTTTGGCTTGGAGTTTCGGCATCTGTGTATATTATACGTCCGAGACCATGTTTGTGTTATTTATGGTCTTGGTAACGAAAGAAAGCATTGTTTGGCTTTGGGTGTGGGCACGCACGACACAAGCGATGGGGAAGGGCTCAGCCAGGCCTTCGCTCTCTCCCCGCGTATGATGTGGTTTGGTCGAAGGGATGCATCTAAGAGGGGCTAATGGTCAAGACCCTGTCATGTACTGTGTATAAGGAATAGACAAAGCTGAGGCTTTTTGAATGTCGTGTTGATTGCCCACCCCACCCAGTCTACTGCTTGCAACGCCATGTTGTTCACAGAACCGACTAAGAAAAATAAAATAAACAATGGGTGAGGGCAAAAAGAAAGGGTGCTATCGAAGTGCTGGCACCTCAGATGGAAGAAACATCTCTACTATTATATAGGACGTGTGCAATGCAAGCAACATGAGACAACCAAGTCACGAAAACAAGAGCCGGCAACAATCCGGTAGCAGTTGTAAACCAAAGGCCCAAGACGGGCAGTTGTGTCTCATAACTATATATTCTTGTTCAGGGGACCCCAAATTAAAACGTCAAATAACTGGTAACCCCATTAACCAGCAATACAAATTAATCACCAAGTCCCGCAAACGCCATGCTGATCTTGTTGTTTTTTTTACCCGTGTAAATGCGCAATACCAATAATGCCGCCTTCTTTCATTCCTTAGTCCTGCGCGCCATCATTCCTTGTCTGGTGTCATTGGCCCTCCCCAAACAAATGTGGCTCAGCCAAAAACTCCCAAGTTATACCAAGGATCCGAGTGTAAAGTCGCTGTCAATTCGTGATTCGAGTTCTGTAACCGAAAACTCCTCTACAAATGCGTCGTTGAAATAGTAAAACCAATTGATAATTTCTTCGCGTGTTTTTTCCTGCCTGGTGCTTTTTTGTGATTCTGGTGATATTCGTTGTTCCCGTATCTCGGTTTCCCAATTTTACATAACTGAGCATTCTCGCTCAGGCTGAGAGCTGTGTTTGCTCTTCATTTTATCTTTAGATCGTATTCTCTTATGGCCATGCTTGTGGTGATGATGGTGTGTCTGGGGTTGCTCTGACTCTTGCTGAACTGGTGAGTCATCTCCGTCCTTCGATGATTCGAGGCTGAGTGGTCCTGTCGAGTTGGCAGACGATGTCCCGAGGCTGTTTCCTTCCTTCTCTGCTAGAGGTTCTTTACTTGGCCGCATGAGACCCACGTAGCGGGTCATTGAGAAGCTGATGCGGCCTTCGCCGGTCTGACTGCTCGGTCGACTTCTGTTCGCTTTTGCGAATTTGGATGCAGCGCGGGATAGTCGTGAGGCTGTTGATTCTTCGCTTGGTGTAACTGCGGGAGAGTGGGAGTTGGGTGTCACAGCTGGAGTCGCTGAGGCCGAGTCTGTCCAGTTTACACTTGGTCGGCGCGAATCTCCAAGCAAAGACCCAAAGTGTGATTCGGGCCCTTCGCCGCTTCTTCGAGGCCTCTCACTGTCAGAAGACAGTCGGATGCTAGGGGGCTTGCTGGGACTTAAGTGAGAGGTGTCAACTGTTGGAGTTGTATCAAAGTAGCCTTCTTCTTGGCCAACGATACCCAATTGATTGCTGTCGATGCGCGTAGGCGTGGGAGGAAGCTCGATGCTGACTTTAGACTCATTGTACGAAGGTGGCTCTGTCTCAGTATCCCCAACAGAGGGTGGCGTTACCTCAACCATGGGCACAATCTGGTAGAACAGAAGGTAAGGCATCTCGTCCTTGAGAGACTGCTTGATATCGTCCACATAAGTGACTCGGTTCTCAAGCTGAAGATCGTCAAAGCGAACCCACTGCGCCTCTTCGTAGTCCGGTGGCGGGTCAAAATCGTGGCGTCGGTTATCCGTAAGCAGCTTGGGTGCTACCCGAGCAAATGAAATGTAGTGACCGCTTTGCAGTGAGTCTCCACGATGGCAGATAACAGACTGCAAAACCAGCTTATACTCATTATTTAGAATGTTCTCCTCCTCGATCTTTGGGTCGTCTGCTAGCATAAAGTGAGGAAGCCTGAGGCTATCTGGAATGTCGATGAAGGTATTGTGCCTCTTAGGCTGACCAGACTCCGTCATGGCATAGCGCTTGAGGCAGATGCCCACGACTGGCCTCTGGTCAAAATTAATTGCGACATCGTTGTTATTTTGCGGCTCGTTGCTTGTCAGAGCGTGCCATGCTAGAGAGGTCTCAGTACGGATGTCTCAAATGGTATTCGATTTGGGGACTTACGAATCAATCTGAAAAATTGCCAAGCAGGAATTGTGACAGCTTTTACCACGGTTGACCCCTTGCGCATTGCTTTTTGCAGCATTGATGGGCTGTCTGGAGTGGCCGGGCGGCCTTGCTCATCGAGCAAGACTCGCTGAATGACGCTTGTCGATCTCGCTCGCACGGCCGGTTTAGTAGGGGGAGCCACCTCCGCTGCGGCTGAGGCTTCGGTGTTCTCTTTCTGCTCCTCGCTGGGGGACTGGTCGTCGTTTTCGGGTTTCGTCTCGGGTACGGCCAGTAGTGCTTCTTTCTCGTTGGTCGGCGTGCGTAGCAGAGGGGATATGGCGATTGGCGAAGCAGTCATGGTGGGGGTGGATGCCTCGCCCAATTCCTCGGTGATCAGGCGGATCGTGTCTCGGTGGACTAATTTGGGAGGCTCGCCGCTAACCATGTCCTGCAAGGTTGACTTTTTGGCCTCCTCGCTGTCTCGCTGGACATCCACCTGCGCATTGAAGTACTCCTCGAGGCAATCCTCCAGCTTAATTCCTTTCTCGTCGGGGTCCGGGGGGACGGCTAAGTTCAGGAGGCGCTCGTATACTACTTTGTGGTCGTCCTTGTCCCTCTTCCCCTGGTGGAATAGATCCACCTGCAGGGATAGGAGTGGTAGCTGCAGAGTCTCGGTGATGAATGCGAAAGCTTCCGACGTGTCTTGCTGCTCCAGCATGCGGGCGTCTGACCAACCGCAGTCGGCCAGGGCGTCCTGAATAAGCTTCGTCTGCGACAGGTCAGCCACAAAACTCCCCAAGAGATTGATGGGCATTGCGCATTACCAGGTCCGTGTGAATCAACTTTCCGCTCCTCAGCATGTTTACCCACATGCGCAGCAGGGTGACCAGCTTGGCCCGATTGTCTTCTTCTGGGAAATCGTTTCTGAGCATGCACTCAAAGGCGTCGAGCTTCGCAAACATAGAGAAGAGCAAGGCATCGAGATAGCAAGTAACATTGCCTCTGTTTTCGGCGCCAACCATCTCAACGCTGGGATCGTATGGCATAATAACACCGGTGGCCGCCTTCTGCTCCAGGTCGATGAATTCGACTGTCTTCTTGGGGTCACCATCTGCGAAGCTGGTGGCCATAATGTCGTTGATGTGATCGGGAGTGACGTTGGTTATGTTCAGTTCGTCTAGTCGTTTGAGGATTTCTTCAACCTGGAAGGAGGAGTGGTTAACATCTTGACCCTGTAAGCTGGTGGGATCACCACACTTGTTCCGTGTCCTTCTCCTTTTCGGCCTCTACTTTGGGCGGTTGCTTAGAGTTGTCTGTTTTGAACATGGCCATAAATGTGCCGGCTGAGAGTGGCCGTGGCTGCAAGGACAACGTCGTTAGCCCGCTTGTGGCCAGCCAATTTCCCTGGGGAGAATCGGCAAGGAGAAGGTCGTCCTGGATTCAAGAGGGCGCGAAAATTATATGCAGCTGAGACGGAGACGCACCTTGGTATGAACTGGAGGTACCGGCGGCACTGGCACCGGAGGTGTCGACTTGGCACGACGGCTAGAGCCATTCTTGTCGCGCAAGCTCAGGAACTTCCTTGGAAACTCCTTCATGGTGGATATGTGTGGGAGGAGAGAATTCGGGGAGCGAGTTCGGGGCGAAAGAGGACGCGCTCGCGACTTTTAGCGAGGTAGAAGCAGAGCGCTCAAACCATTCATTATCGGGGTCGTAGCCGCTCGCGTGGTGTGTTTTAGATGTTCAGCTCGATGCGCTCGTGCGTTGGCGGGGAGGAATCACAACTCAGTGTCAATTCGGGACGAGGGTGATGGGGAGACGAGGATGTACGGCTCGGGATATGGGCGATCTGTGTTGGACAAGGTTCGGTAGTCTATGCGAGAAATTCGGAGAAGAGAACAAGGCGGAATAAAATAGAGTGCCAGGGTAAAATCCAAGGTAAATTCGGAGCGGGCAGGTTTGGTTGAAGAAGGCGACGGCGAAAGCGAGTAGCGAGGCCGACAGCGAATCTTGAAGGCAGCTAGAGCTCTAAGCGTTCCAGGTTTCAGTGACGAAGCACCTGTTGAGGGCAGCCAAAAATGGACGGGAGCGGCTAACAGGTGCTAGTCCCATGGCGAACAGGTCACCGTCCAGCGGCTGTCAGCGGGACAGTACAAGTTGCCAGTTGTTAGGTGCAGCGGTGGCGGGGGCGGGACAGTGGGGACTCGGTGGTGCACGGGTGGGCTGCAGACGCTGGATTATCGCCGCAGGTCCTCTAAAATGGCCTGGACTGCCAATCGTGGACTGGACCGCCACCCCATTGGATTGCGACAGAGGTGCCAGTGCGCCTATCGAGGACCCTGTCGAGTCCCCTGAAGCAGGTTACAGCAAGGGACCCAGAGGACTGTTCCAACTGAGGCCCCCCTGTACGGGTTCGTCAAAGACGGTCGCTAGCAGGATCCACGCCAGTCCACGGGGGAGCACCCACGAGGGGGGCACCACGCACCACGGGTCAAGGGTGCAAGCGACCAAACGGCCGCCTTGCAGGGCTCATTCTCGCATGGTGAGCGAGCTAAGGTCCAACGTGGAAGCTGCTGGGGAATCGCTTGGATGATTTTGAGAATTTTTTTTTTTTTGCACCCATCTTCTGTGCCCAACACTATGGCCCCTGTACAGGTTCCCGACGTAGACGGCCGGACCGACAAGATGAAATGGGGGTAAATGGAGAGCGAGTCTATCTCAAATGTACCGCAAGTCAGTACCTAACTCAGACATGTATGCACTGCCCTGTGCTCCTTCTAAAATTAAGCACCTGTCTACCTGAACCATGGTCGGACGTCTGGATAAGGTAAGTAGTTACGTAGTGTCTGGTTAGTATTAGTGTCAGTGACCTTACAGTCAATCACATTCACATTTGGCCCTCTCTCATGACATCGGCATCAGCGGTGTGCTAGCCCCAAGTGGCATCCAGGGTAATGATATTCATCTGTCTGGATCTGCAAAAAAGCAAAAGGGTTTCATCCAGTTATTGTCTAGGATCCTCGGTGTGTGCAAGACAATTCGTAACTGGTTAAAAAAAAAAACCACAACTAGCGGCAGCCATCATGTCACTTTTCATCCCACGCGCCCCGAATCAATTGCCCCTCATCCAATCTGATCAGGGTCCAATTGACCGACCAACCATGCGCCACGGGACGTGTGGTCCAAACAAACCTTGTTGCCTACCTACACATTGCACAAAAGCCGGGACGGGCCCTTGTCGTAAGGTGCGTAATCCTCCGAAAAAAGCCTTATGCCATTTGGTTAAATGTGAAGGTGGTTTCCACCAGAGACGAGCAAAAAAATCCTGCAGCCTGCCAGACAGTCGGAAGCTCCGCTGTCTTGCTTCGCGTTTACTTTTCGCAATGCACTACCACCGGACTGCGCCGCCCATGCGCCGTAAAAAAAAATATTGGCTGCTAGGTGCTCCATACCAGGCATTCTACGCCGCGCCGCAGGATGCTCGCAGTTTCCAGTAGCCCCCCCCTCCAAAGCAGCCAGGTAGCCAAGACTTCTCGGTCGGACATGCAATCCAACTGAACCCTTCCGCCGGGAGATGGGCGCGCCTCCGTCAGCAGATGCTCGGACAGCGGAGTTTGCGGAACTCCATGTGAAAGTCCACTGGACGGACGAGCGCTGATGACGCCCCGAGACCGAGACCGAGCCAAAATAGAGCTGGGCATGACAATCAAAAGTCCACGGTCCGTCGGGCTCAGGAAATCACCTGTTTGTTGGGCCCGGATAATAGCGGGAGGGTTGCGACGGGCGGGATGTCGGGCCACGGGCACCCCGTGTCCAACCACTGTTACGGCATGGCCACTCGGAGTAGCCTATGACGAATTTTCCCACGCCAAGCCACGGTCAAATGGGAATACAACAGGTTCTGACATCACCGGGCCCCTCGGTCGACCTTGAACAGTCACGCATCCTATGACCGCTTTCAGACAACCCGTGGCACAGATTTTTCCCTTTGGGTTCGACTCATCGGTTGCTACGTCAGCCACCTGGAAGCCCATGGCCACTTCTGGGGGCAGTTACGGATGCCTTCCAATTGACACCGACAAGGGTAGAGTTTCTGTGGGCATTTCGCCATCTGCTTCCACCATCGCCTGAAGCTTAGTAGACGAAAAGTGAATCAGATTCAGGGGAAGCTCATCAGAAAATAAGCTCTATCTGCGCATAAACGAAGTCGCACTACTGTCTGCGCAAGGACAGTCTTACAATTATCAGCCTCAGTCTCATATCTTGACACACGTGCATTTAGTCAACGGGAAATTCCTTGTGTATTGGTAATAACGTAATTGTGTATTGTTTCAGATGTCCATTTCAATAAAGCGTGCACACTAATCAAGTAATTACTCGAGTAATGCCAACTTTCCAAGAGCGCGGGAAGCTTCCGGGCCGCATTCCCTTGAACTCAATGATGTGAGTCGATGGAATTGTTCCATGATCTAAAAAAAAAACCTAAAGAAATATATGCTCGTCTCGATGAGCTATCCGGATTTGATGTCAAAATCTCCGTTAGATATACAAAGAGGAGGATGGTGCGTCGGAAAGACATTACTAGCAAGACAGTCGAAAAGAAATCATAAACACACTATGTATTAAAAAAAGAAAGGTTAATTTTTCTAGCATAATATCGTATGTTTAACTTCTAAGAGTTTATACTTACTTTACCTCTGGGAGTTTTTGTGAAGTTGTGATGAAAGTACGATCATGGCTTGCAGGTTCACCCTTGCGACTGTGGCGTTGAACAAGATCTAGAATACAACCTTTGTGATGATCAGATTCACCTCGTAGAAAACAAAAACATGATACATGTTCACGTTTCAGATAATAAAATAAAACAAAATACCTAAAGAATTATATTTACCTAAATGTCAGATGCCATGTTCTTTTTGGTATTGTTTTTTGTTTTGGGGGTTGTGGTTATTTTGACTGGGTTGACTTGCGCAATGGCTGTAGCAGAGAAGTACTGTAGGTTAATTGTGGCGGTGCCATAATGAAGACCAGCCACACGTGGCTTACGCCCGCACCCACCTTCAGATTGGAAATTTCCACGCGATACTCCAACCTCAATTGATGAGAGCTGAATTGCGTGCAATCCCACATACCCCTCACGATCATGGCCTCTCTCCGAGAAGGCGCTCGCATGGCGAGCGCATTGGGGCGAAAACAGCTTCCCCTGCGGGCTGTTCCCTCCTGCACCGCCCGATTCTCCTCGACGCAGGCCGAAAAGCCTGCGGCCGCCTCGAATGCTTTTAAAGATCTCGACGGTGCTTCGTCATTTTCCACTCCCTCGCCCGATGCGAAGGCCATTGATGCCTTCAATTCGGCTGAAAAGACCCTAACGGGAGGCAAGAAGCTGCCGGGTAACCGGTGAGTGACTGGAACCCAATCGTACAGTATCAGGTGTAGTCGCTAACAAGCCTTTCAACAGTTACCAGTACCACCCCCCCAAGTACTATCGCGGTCCCCTCCATCCCGTTCAGATGCCGCCATCCTCCGATCCTACCGCCAGAGACTTTGTTCCCGGTCCCTTCAACTTTCCCAGGTTAAAGCACACCTACGACTCCACCATCGCTCCTGATCTGATGACCTTGACGTACACTCACGTTCCTCCCGGTACTGTTCCTCCTGAGTCCAACAAGGGCATTCTGCGCGAATGGGACGAATCCTCGCCATACCACAAGAACCGTCCTCGTCGAGGTCCCCGTGGAGGTGGTTCCTCACGCCTCGGAATTTTGGAGCGTGATATCAGCTGGCACAATATTCCCGAAATTGAGGCCGTCACAATCAACTCTTATGCGCCACTGGGAGCTCAGAACAAGGAGTATCTTCACGTTGCTCGTGCTGTCGTTCAGGCCATCAGCGGTGCTTTCCCTGAGGTCACTCATGTCAAGCACGGTGTCGTTCAATGGGGTGTCAGGAAGGGCGACAAGGGAGGTTGCAAGGTAACACTAAAGGGCGGTGCCGCCTACGAGTTTGTTGACAAGCTTGTTACTCTGGTTCTTCCCAAGATCAAGGATTGGCCTGGAATCAACGCCTCTACTGGTGATGATTCTGGTAACTTGGCATTTGGACTGAAGCCCGCGTGGATGGCCTTCTTTCCCGAGATCGAATTCAACTATGATGTAAGTTCTGGGGCCATTTCAGCATTTCATGCGATTGAAACTAATCGGTTTTCCAGATGTACCCTGCACGATTGATGCCCGGTTGCGACATCTTCATCAAGACAACTGGTACTTCGGACAGACAGGGACGCCTGCTCATGCAGGCTTTGGGCTTCCCCTTTTACGGCAAGGCTACCCATTAAGTTGGGTTCATGATTTGACACTGGTGGATGTATGACCGAAAAAAAAAATTAAGAATCATCTCCAAATGGATTATATGTAGCATAGATCATGTAACAACTTATTTGTATCATAAATGAGCATTTAAAACGAAGGGGTGCTTGCCCGCTTATGAGTCAACCCTTTTTTTTTACCACCCTAACATCTATCCTGCCAGCTGTGTGTATCCCAAATATCCTTATCAGACATCAATAGTCTGCCGACGCCCCAACTCCGTCCCAATGCATTCGTCCATCGTGTTGTCGTTTCATCCATTTAAGCCTTCTTGATCTTCTCTCGGAGTCCGTTGACGACCTTATCAACAGCCTCCATATCCAGTGCGTCGACCTTGCCTGTCTCGTGGCCCTTCTTGGTCAACTCCGCGGCGGTAACGTCCATCGCAGGTTGGTAGTTTCGGCATGCGGAGCTGAGAGCATAGACGGCCTTGCGGCGCACGTCTTCGGGCTCGTCCTCGTGGGTCGCAAGGTGGACGAGCTGGGGCAGGCCATTCTCGCCCATGGCGAGCAGGCGCTCCTGGGTGCGAGAGTTGTTCTGGACCGCGGTACCGATGCACCAGGCGGCCATCTTGCGGATTTCGCGCTCGTCATGGCGCAGCTGCTGGAGCAGTGGTGTCCATAGGCTGAGGTTGGCCATGTTGTTCGCGTTATCGAGCGACTCGATGAGCTGCTCAAAGTTGTCAAAAGCAATGAGTTTGTCGTCCAGAGAGACTTGTTCGGAGTCATTTGATGTGATAATATCCATCGAGGCCTTCATCAGGTCTGCGTCGGAAGGGCCACCCATTAACGAGGCCATAAGCTCTGGGGTAAGGTCACTCGTAGGCGGGGCAGCATTGGGGTCGTTTCTTGTCGTATCGGAGTTTTCGATGCTCCATTTAAGGAGGTCGTTAAGGCGCTTGTCACCCATGATGATGTGTTATTCGTTGTATTGTTTTGATGTGATTTTGCACAAAATTTTACGGATGTTTGGATGTTGGAAACAGGTGAATAAAAAATTCCACTGTTGCTAATATACTGGGACTTATCGCGGGGTTGAAGCTTCTCGACCTGAATTTTTTTTTTGACGTGTAATGACGGGGATTAGCCTATTCTGGAATCTTCAAGAAGCCTCTAGTCCCAAAGCCGACTAGCGGCTCGCACAAGTTGGCGATGGCCTGGAAGATTCGATGCTCCGTCCACCAGCGGGGGGTCAGCTTGTCAATTGTCGGGTTCCCATGTCAAAATGAGAGTGGATTAACCTCTGCGGGCACAGCCAAAGACAACCACATGTCGAGGAAATGATCCAGAGGCGCCTACGATGATGTGTGGTGGCTCGCGCGACTAGCAACGCCACGCCCAAGACGAAGAATAGAAAAATCAACGTGGAGGGACGAATTTCATCATAGCTCCCCAGTTCAGATGTGCCCCACCTTGCATGGTTGCCCCTCATCATCGCTGCTTTTGCGAACTTGACGGGAGCGAGCAGACCGAAAAATAGGTGAGCGGCCAAAAAAAAAAAAAAAAAAGTCCGACGCAACGCACACGACCTTGTGAGAACCCACACTTGGCGGCAAAAAGAGGTTGTCATGGGCTACTGACGCGCGTCGGTCACACTTAATCCAGGCGGACGGCGTGTGAGATAATTATAGAACTCTTGGCCTTTGAGGGAAGGCAACAGTGTTCGAGCTGCAGCTAATGGGGGAGGCCATGATGGAAATACTGCAGCCTGGTGGAAATTTCGAGCGTCTGTGGGAGCACAACGCCGAGGCTGGTGCCTTTCCCACTGAGCCGGTCAGGGAAGACCCCAATGCTGACCTAGGCTGCAGCTCACTGGCCGCCAGTCCAGTGGATTGCCAGGTTGGCTGGGCAGGGGGAACGACGGTTCGTTCTTCATGCGGGAACGGGACGGACGATGTGTTGGGGGCGCGCAGACCTAGAAGGAGGTGAGGCGCTTTGGGACCAGCCGCCGAGAGCGACGAGAGAGATGGAAGAAAAAAAACTTCGTGATTGCTGGGGAACAAAGCTTGCAAGTGTCTTACTGCTACACATCAATCTGGCAGTTGGTATGCAGATTAGTTCATCTGGATGACACTCAGTTGCGAAACGCGCAGATAAGCGGGCTGAGTTTGAACAGCCACGAATGATGCATGGGCGCGGCATCTGACAAGCACCGCTGTTACGAGGCACGGCAGGTACGAAAGCGAAAAGAGGCGAGGCGAGATAGCAGTGCAATCCGGGGCCGCGCCGCCGCGAGCCCGAAAGGAGAGGTGGGTGGGCGGGCATTTCCATGTCATCATGGTTGTCTCTAGTTGAATGGAATTGAGGTTGCCTGCTTGGCCAGTCGGATGTCGTGGCTTGCCTCGTTGGAACTGGGAATCCGGCGAGATTCAAGATCCACACCCACTCGCGTTACCAGGTCGAGTTGAATGTGAGGTCAGCACAAGCATCCGGAGAAGGGAGAAGACAGCCAGCGGCCTTGCGTAAACACAGTTCCGCGTACACTGTCACCTATGCCATATGAGTTAGGTGGCCAACTCACCTGGTCATTAGCTGAGTCGGTGGAGAGGGACGGATCCTAGACCCAGTCAGCCAATCTGCCAAGCATCTGGCGATTGACAGTCTTCGCCTCTCCAGCCTCCTTTCGCCAGGCTCGGGGGTGAGCCCCGGCTGCTCCGGCCGGTCTCGTTTCTCTGGAGGACCCAGTTTCTCTCTTTTAGCCCGGCGGGTAACGGTCAGGGGGGAATTGCTTGATGGAGCCCTGTCCACGAGGGAATCTCATCTGATGTTCGCTGCGAACGAGAATAGAACAGCAAGATGACATAGGCAGGCGGATACGAAACTTTGGCTCTGGGAACCAAGTCAAAGCCTTGGCCTGCAACTCTTCTCTACATTAGGTTGCTGGTTGAAGTGGCTGATTGCCCTGGGGGCCCCTTGATAAACACCGGCCGAACCTGGATAGTGGCTTTGGTGTGGGTAAGTCGGAGCTGTAATTTACATGCTATGAGCGATGATCGGTTGCCTGGCACGTAGGGGAGCAGTTGGTGTCTCTTTTCCGTGTCTACCCCCTACCGTCTTTTTTCACTGCGGAGAACAATTAGGTAGAACAATTGAAGCCTCAAGGCTACAGCATTAAAAAGTTCCTGGCTGGCTGACGTAGCGCGGTTGCTCAAGCACTGTGGCGCTGGATCCGGAGCTATTGATGACGACGGCACTCTGTTTCGGTGAAGCTATGAAGCTCTAAGCTGTGATCCAGAGGAGGGGGAAGAGGGGGGGAGGGGGAGGGCAAGAGCATGGACGATTATAGTCTACAGATGAGGCAACAGGACACATCTCTCAGTAATAAAAAGACCACCTCATACCGCATTTGTGCAAAGACAGTGATTCGATAGCAACGGTGACGGTGACAACCAACCGTCCGGAGATCATCTTGACAGCGCAACTTCGACAGTTCCCACAACCCCCAGCCCCCAGCCACCAGCCACGGCCACCACCACCACCACGAACCAATCAGTAAAAGCGGCAAGCCAAATCCCTCGTTTCTGCCACCTTTACCACTTCTCCCAGCGAGCCCAGTGGTGCACCTCCAGCGGTCGCCTCTGCCCGTTTCCCACCAAACAAGGTAGGCGGTCTCGCCCACTCCCCCTAAACCCCCCCTAACCACGCCAAAGCCCCTGCAAGTCTCCCCTGCTCCCAGTGGACAGTGGCCACCGTGCCGGGCGCGCAGTGTCCACCTCAGCAATTCGGGCCCGCCCACAACTTTCTTGTGACAGTGTCGCCCAGTGATACTTCCCTCCTGTTCCCCCCTCCCACTTCCCCCTTCCCCATTCCTCCCATCTTCCCCATCCATCATCAACCTCTTTTTCTTCCCATCTCACCACCCGTCGAGTCGCCCTCTCCCCGACTCGTCTTTCCCATCAACTCCATCGCTTTTCTTCGTCTTAGTATCTCGTGAGCACCTCCCTCCTCTACTTCTTCCTGGCCTCTTCCGCCTTTTCCATCACTTGAGAATCTCGCCGCTAAACCCGTTTCTGGACAGCTTTCCACCGTAATCCACAGCCATGGAGGGTACGTCGCATCACGTCGCCGCATTGTCCGGCCCATTCAATCCGATCGTGGCATCACGACTTGTATCAAAGGAACTTGGCTGACCTGTATCCTCGCTACAGAAGAAGTCGCCGCCCTCGTCATCGACAATGGGTAAGCTCCCTTCCCCGCCTGTCTCACCGACCTCCAACATCTCTCCCCGCCTGCCCCTGGCTTGGCCGCCACGGCATCGAACGGGGTCAAACACCAGCCTCCAACGCGGGCAAACAGAGTTCTTGGGGTGACGAATGCTTCTTTCAATGATTTGCTAACCTGAAAATAGTTCGGGTATGTGCAAGGCCGGTTTCGCCGGTGACGATGCTCCCCGAGCTGTTTTCCGTGAGTACCCCACTTCGATGCCCGCTGCGCCCAAACGCCTGAGCATCAGGTTCTTTGGGCGCAACGTCTCTCAATTCAATACTAACGGCTGCGGCTAGCTTCCATTGTCGGTCGTCCCCGTCACCATGGGTAAGTAAACAATGCCCCGCGATCATCGCAACATGCCGACTGACCGCGGTTTAGTATCATGATTGGTATGGGTCAGAAGGACTCTTATGTCGGTGATGAGGCTCAGTCCAAGCGTGGTATCCTAACCCTGCGATACCCCATTGAGCACGGTGTCGTCACCAACTGGGACGACATGGAGAAGATCTGGCACCACACCTTCTACAACGAGCTCCGTGTTGCCCCCGAGGAGCACCCCGTCCTTCTCACTGAGGCTCCCATCAACCCCAAGTCCAACCGTGAGAAGATGACCCAGATTGTCTTCGAGACCTTCAACGCCCCCGCCTTCTACGTCTCTATCCAGGCCGTTCTGTCCCTGTACGCTTCCGGTCGTACCACAGGTATCGTGCTGGACTCTGGTGATGGTGTCACTCACGTTGTCCCCATCTACGAGGGTTTCGCTCTTCCCCACGCTATTGCCCGTGTTGACATGGCTGGTCGTGATCTTACCGACTACCTGATGAAGATTCTTGCTGAGCGTGGTTACACCTTCTCTACCACCGCCGAGCGAGAAATCGTCCGAGACATCAAGGAGAAGCTTTGCTACGTCGCCCTCGACTTCGAGCAGGAGATCCAGACCGCTGCCCAGAGCTCCTCTCTGGAGAAGTCCTACGAGCTTCCCGACGGTCAGGTCATCACCATCGGCAACGAGCGATTCCGTGCTCCTGAGGCTCTATTCCAGCCTTCTGTCCTGGGTCTTGAGAGTGGTGGTATCCACGTCACCACTTTCAACTCCATCATGAAGTGCGATGTCGACGTCCGAAAGGATCTCTACGGCAACATTGTCATGGTAAGTTAACATTTAGCCTCGACGGGCTCTCGAAGCGTTTTCTAACACGTCTCTAGTCTGGTGGTACCACCATGTACCCCGGTCTCTCCGACCGTATGCAGAAGGAGATCACTGCTCTTGCTCCTTCTTCCATGAAGGTCAAGATCATTGCTCCCCCCGAGCGAAAGTACTCCGTCTGGATCGGTGGTTCCATTCTCGCCTCTCTCTCCACTTTCCAGCAGATGTGGATCTCCAAGCAGGAGTACGACGAGAGTGGTCCCTCGATCGTTCACCGCAAGTGCTTCTAAGGTGTGTATACGTGCCCAAACGGCCCAAGTAGTAGTTTGAGTCTAACAGTGATGCAATAGCAATACCACCGACAAAACGAATCCTCCCACCCTTCACGCAACGACGGCAAGATCATGGAGGTCGCAACGGATGCGGAGCCTTGGGTGGCTGGCACGTATCTCAGGCGAATCTCATATTTACGAAAAGTTTTTGACATGGTCAAGAGGGTGGGCGTTGCCTTTTCTCCGAAGGAATGTGATGGCCCCTGTGTTGTAGCCGCGTGCATAATGCGTGCATAGGGGTAGAATGCTGAGGTTGATCATACAAATACTTTTTGCTTTCCGCCTAGACTTGTTGAATGGAAAAGTGATGACTTGAGATTGATGATGCCAAATGGAGTGCCCACCGGTCGTGAGACCTGGTAGTAAAATGCACGTCATGTTCATTGTAGATGTGATGTGAATGCTTCTATATCCGCTGTATCATGATTTCTGTAACTTTTTTGGCCGTGGCTGCTGAATCGTTCTGAGCTTCGGCGTCTGGTTTGATACCATCGTCATTAGGCGGTACACTAGTTTCTGCTGCCAGCTTCTCCTCCTCAAGCTTCTTGTATTTTCTACGGCTTTTCTTGGTGGCGCTTGCTGCTTTCTTCTGTTTTACTGCACCGACAATTGCTGAGCGGCTCTGATCGCCATTTCTAAGGTCGTCGATTCGCTGGGCAAGCAACTCGCGAGCGTGCTTGCGATTCTGGTCACGGGACCGAGTGGCTTGGGATTTAACAACAATACCGGTTGGGATGTGCTTGAGCTGAACAGCCGAGTTGGTTTTGTTCTAGTGCAAGTCGTGATGTCTTAGTTGGGAGGTTTGATCCTACGGCCATGAGAATCAAGACATGTTTGCTTACAATCTTTTGACCGCCAGGCCCGCTGCCCTTGATGTAGTATTCTTCAATCTCGGAATCTGGTGGGGGCTTCGGCCGCGGCGGGAGGGCTTTGGCTGAGTGAGCTGGAGAGGCGGCAAAGGTACGCAGGGAGATGGCAGGAGCGGAAGGCCATGCACATGGCCTGAAAGAGGCAGCTCGGAAGATGATTCGGGCCGCCATTATAGATCCATTGCGTCTTGTATCGCTCTCTTGTTGCAAAAGAGAGAGTTCGGTAGCAGATGGGGTGGTGACGAAAGGTGCGGTGGTACCCCGATATGCGGCAAGGCTGCGGGAGTCGCACGGCACAAGCCACACGCGGCGACGGAGGGGCGTTGGTGGAGGCGGCGGCCTTGTGGCTTGGTTGGCGGTCTGTAGGGAGGACCCCTGTCCAATCAACAGTGGGACAATTTCGGCGCCGACGGGCATTGCGTCCAGGAACCGAGTCCCTCTCCTTGATTTCATCTAAATTGAAACCTGCCAACCCCATTGAACAAAACATCGCCGGCGACCCCTTGTGGTTTCCCGATTTTCAAGTGCCTGAATCCAACGAGATATACGAACGTATCGATCGAGCCCGCTGACCAGCGATCACCGCGACAAGTACACACGAGACAAAAGTACAAAGGATTCACATACCAACCGGTCATGTCTGTCATCGGATCCCTCCGCAGGTGGTTGAGCCTCAAGCAGTACCAGCTCGAGGTGACCTTCAGCGTCTACATGTTTACGCCGTGGGAGAAGTTCTTTTTCAGTGAGTGTGCCCATTCTTCCGGCCGGCCTTGCAACCCCCTAAATGGGTGCATCGTCGGCCTCTCGCCATACACCCACAAAGGCAAAACAAGTCACGGCTCGCCACGGAATATAAGCTGATCACCCACTCTCTTCCCAATCCAACAGGCTCCATCGTCTTCCTTCTCTTCAGTCTGACCTTTATCGCGGCCTGCCTGTACCTCCCGCACCACATCTCGTTCCTCCTCGGCCGCGCGTGGTACTACATCAACGGAGAGCACATTGACGTTGCCGGCGCGGCGCGCGAGGTGCTGCAGGACATGTCGGCGAGTGCGCTGTCCGGCTCCGCGACGGACGTTGCGCCCGAGATTTTGAAGGAGCTGTAAGAGCCACGCGGGCGAGGGTGCAGTTCCCCCCTCGCTGGACTAGAATGGACTGTACTGGACCTGACGAAACGATACATATGGACACACGCACATGATGTCAAACGGAAGGAAGGAGGAGGAGGACTGGTCGCTCTTTAATGGCAGATCGGCAGGCTTGAAGGAGGGTGGAGGAACACCGTGAGAAGGTGGACATAGTTGCGGTGAGCAAGAGGAAGAGAAGTTTCCGACGGCATTGAAGGCACGGGATATGTATAGATTTGCCAGATAGTGGCCTAATGATAATATTTTTTACACTGTAGCCTCGTCCCACGAAGAGGATGTGTTTGAAGCTTTGGTTTTGTTTAAAGCTGCTTCTCGGAAGTTGGTGTGCCTCCTACTTGAAGGACCAGGGGGTGGGGGGTTGTTACCGAACAACACATGGGTGGTGTCAGCGGAATCTCTCTCGAGGTTTGAATGCTTGCCATGATCTGTACCCCCCATGAAGTATTGAGTGTAGTGGTGAGATGTTTCATCTCTTCATATGTGAGGTAATCCAGCACTGTTGAGTTTATTTTGATCCTGGTAGCTAATAGTGTAGGGCATGGAACATGGTGTTGGTGGATGGGGTCAGACCTGAGTTCTGCCGGAGACAAGGGTGGCACGGCTTGCCCACCGTGTATGTAGCCTATGTACTCATTTGAAGATCTGAAGTAGCTTGAAGGAATCAAAATTTATCCATCTCTTCACACCCATACGTGACCAGGGTATCTGCTACATGCTCCAAAGTAGCTACAAAGGGGATGCCCCATGACCATCCAGCAGGGCTGACTGACTGGTTGGAAACAGCTAAGCCTTCTATTGGATATGAGTAAGTTTCTGAGTGACAGGGTGAAGTAAGGCATATCGAATACTTAGAAACATGACGCTTGCTTTATAGAGCGCACCTTTCTTACATCACGTAGCCCCATATAATTAGCCAGGTCCATCGCGAGCTGCAACCTCGCCACTGCTTTAATTATCCCCTTAATTTGATATAACAAAAACGATACTGGACGAGAGAAGTATATGTTCAGAATAACGTACAAGAAGCTGACCGCCTCCAAGGTTGGAACTACAGATGTCGATTCATCTTTGGTGTCGTCCTGGTCATTCGGCATGAACAATGCCTTCGCGCCTTGTCTGTATACATTAGGTCTTGCCCGTGACTGACATGACCAGCTACAGCACTTTGCTTTGTCTTAGAGAGCCATTCCGTCAGATATGCGCACTCGGGAGCTCCGTGGGTTTGTCTCACATCCTGTCCTAGACATGATATTGCTTTCTCCATGCACTCTTCTTAGACTCTACTATCTTTGCCAACTTAACCCCAGTTTGCCAAAGACGAACAACACCATCTCTCTACACTGAACTAGCCCTTTCCAACCCCATGCTTGAGTAATTTTTTTTTATACTACGGTCAACTGTGTCAAGGTAAAATGAAAAGAAAATTGTTTAATTTCCCAGCTCTTAATTCGTCTTTGTGATTGCAGTCTTTGGTGTGCCAGGCGATAACATTCACACGTTGGTAGAGGCTGAACTTGCGAGCTTCAAAGTTGTATCCTACTATAGACGTAGCTTCTATAAAATCCCTGAAAGAGGCGTAGTTAATTTGTAAGCACCACCCAGCTATTTCTGCTCTGACTAAGTTGATCTTCTGGGCAGTAGAGACAGGGTCATCGCCGCCGCTATCAAATTAGTGCCCACGGCCGGCAATTCGCAGCGGGATCATGAGCAAAGTGGTAATATCTGCCAATAAGCCCTCGTGATTCGTTTTGAATCGAGGAAGTAAAGCCAGGATATGGTTTCCGTTGCTGTTGCCGAAAGCCAACCACGGGAATTCGCCAATTCGCCAAAATGCAAGATGCAGACATGGCGATTGCGATTTTATATCCGGAGTAGTTCTCTGAAGAGCTTGAGCATATCATCAGTTACCGCGAAGTGACTACGCAGAGACATTGCAAATGACTCGTTTGGCGCGGATGTAATAACTGAGGTATTCTTTCATTGTAGGGATACCCAACTTCTATTCTCAGATGCCAGACCTTAAAGCTGGCCCCAAATTAGCAAATTCACTCGACTGTGGCTACTCTTTTTCATGTGTTTACAAGATTCAGCTCCTGCGAAATAAAACGGCACAAATCAATTTGTTGCACAATTGCGTTGGAATTCAATTACTATGAACCCTCTAGATAGCCATGGCTAAAGGCATACACCCTGAGTGAGCTATCTTCTCCCGCAACAGCAATTTCATAAGCTCGATCGGCGTTTTCTCTCGGCGTCGGTCTCCAGGCGAGTTGCAGGACGGTCCTGGGCAAGCGGAAACTGTATAGAAACGTTGGTTATGAGGGTTATGTGGATAGTAGCACGGGGAACTTACGCGGGTTTTTCAATAACATCGGTACCGTCCTCGCTCACAAGGCACAGGGTGAGTGATCCCATCTCATTACCAACGGCAAGGATGTATCTCCCGTTAATGGACTGCGAAAGAAAGTCGACTGATGTGACGGGATTGCCAGATGGGATAGATGTTGCTTGTGTGAACTGCACCTTGTCGTCATCACCGGTCTTGGACGCCCAAATGCGAACCTGCCTGTCTCTTCCGGCAGTCGCAAAGAGAGGCTTCTCAGATGGCGCCCAGGCAGCATCTAGAACCATACGAGAATGACCCTTGGGATTGGCCTGCAGAAGCTTGTATCCAGCGTCTTCTTCAGGGGCTCGCTCGAAAACAGCCCATTGACGGTCTCTTCCCACACTAAGGAGGTACTGATCATCCTTCGAGAAACGCAGTCGTGTGGCTGTCAAGGAGTGTGCCGTTAGAGGTGGTCGGAGCTCTGTCCAGCGTTCTGTCTCAAAAAGACGGATAACGGCATGGTTCGTTGAACTGGCCTTGCATGCGCTGGCAACGAGCTTACCGTCGTTGCTCGTTGCGAGACAAGAAATCTCGTATCCGTGGCCATAAAGCTTTTCAGTCTCCGGCCAGAGCGTGTGACGAGACAGGGTTTCCTCGTAGGGAGGGTGGTTAATCTCGAGGTGTGATTTCTTAACCACTGAAGCCGGGTCCATGGCCTCCCTGTCTCTGTCATCCACAGGCTGAATCTCTTGGTCATCGTCGACAGCGTCAATAGCCTTGTTCGAAAGACCCAGAACGGGCATGTTGGCCGCGTCGGGCATGTTTTGGAGGCTTGCCTCGCTACTAATGCCGGCCAGACGGTTCAGCATGGTAGCAACTGCCTTGGGCTCGCTGAAGACTCGCATGAGTTTCTCGTCGGCACCGGAAACGAATTGGGATTCTCCCAATGCGTCGATGCAGTTCAAGTCGTAGCCGTGAATTTGGGGCCGTGACATTTCATGCCATGTCTCGGGACCGGAGCCACCCTTCCATCGGGTGTGTAGTCGAGTGGTCTGGTCTGAACTAGTTGAAAGGAGGTAATCCCCATTCCTGGCCCACGAGATGCCAGTAACGGCTCTCGTATGACCAGTGATGGCAACGCATGGTCTCCAAGAGTCTTCCGAAGCCAAGTACTCCCATCGCCTCCAGCTACCAGTGCGACCAAGACAGGCAACTGACTCGCCGCCAGGGGACCACAGACCCGTCCAGAAGCCACCAGAACTCCCAGTAGCCGTAGTAGCACCCTTTTCTCTGCTGATTTCTCCAAGTCTAACCATGCTCACCCAGATACCCGAACTTGGGTCCGCTTCCCAGATGGCGAGGGAGTTGTCTGCCGAGGTGGAAAGGAGCTGTAGCTTTCCGTCCGACTGTTTGCACCATCGTGCGCTGTAGATCCAATCCTCATGTCCCAAGAGGAGTGCCTCAAATGTAACAGAGAAATCCTTTCCAGCAGAGTTGAGCCGATGAGCCTTGTTGGATGGTGATCTTCCTGGGAGATATGCATCACCTGAAGGGTCGGAGCCACTTACTGCGAGAACTGGCAGCTCCTTTCCTTGGTGGACTCTCCAGATACGAACGTACTTGTCCTGGCTAGCTGACGCCAGAAGTAGATCGCTGTCCGGACTATCTGTTTCCTTGGTGAAGCTCAAAGACCTGATCCAGCCTTCGTGTCCGCTTAGCGTAGCTTGAACTTCAAATTGGATCTTCTCGACCTTGGCCTCGGCCGTCAGAATTTGGACAATGTCGCGAGTTCCAGCAGAAGCAAGAACAAAGACATCACCATCCTCGTCGAGGTAAATCAACGAGAGGCAAAGTGGAAAATACTTGGGAGTGGTCTTGACAGATTGGAGTAACTGGAGTTGATCATTTTCAAAACTCCAAATTTTGATAGATGCATCGGCGGCACCAGTCACAATAATCCATTTGGGGGACTCTGACTTGACCCTCAAGACAGAGATGCAGTTAATGGCACCACTATGTTCTAATGAAATTTGGACTGGCGCATAGTTCTCGGTGCCCTGAGGTGCCTTCCAGACGATAAGCATCCTGTCATCTGAGCCGCTGATGAGATAAGATGAATCATCACTGTCGACATCAGGGAGAAAGGATACTGCCTTGACGGTTTTGCTATGCCAACCCAGAATAGCAGTCACACCCTTTGGCGGGTCTTGCTATAGCAGAAAACATAGTCAGCCAAGACCTCGGCGAGCTTACTGGGGTCGGGGACGGGAATAGACTCACAGCAGGCCGCCACAGCGCAAGGTTGATGTCGGAGCCGAAAGCCAAGAGGCCAGTGCGGCTCCAGTCCGCCACGGCCGTCTGGCGATTCGCCCCCGTCGACAGATACTCGACTGAAACAGGCGGGCTAGCCATTGTTGTCAAAGTGTTCGCCGAGGCCGTAGATGTGAGTCTGAAAATTGTGCCCAACTCGGAATCTGATTGGCTGCGAGGGCTCAGCGTCGAGATGTGCGAGTGTGGAAACCCTGGCGCTTATGTCATCGGCCAACTCCGTGCCCTGCGGCGCGCGGCAAGCGTGCTACGCTGTCGTGCGTCTATACGTACGACATTCCCACTTGCGCTGCTACGCTGCAATACTTGGGCCATTTAGCACTGCCGCAATCAAATGCCGTCTGTTTGATGTTATTAGGTATGCACGCATTGCCGCAGGGGCGCCGCAAGACGCCCGGAAATGCCCTCAGAAAGGCCTGATGTCGAAACATCCGATCCCGATCCGATCGGCCCTTAATTCGGATCGTACTCGGGAAGTCCGTCTCCACGGTCAAGACTACACCCATGGCCTGCTGCTGCTGCTGCCGCCGCCGTCCCTGCTGAAACGCGCAAGCAAGCATGTCCAAGAATAGCGAATGCAACCAGCGCGAGTGCGAGGTTCCCTAGCGCTGCATTTTGATGCCTGTCGTCCGGAGTGGGCGTGTATGGCATCTTAAGAATAAAAACAAAAGTGTTGGTTCGCGGGGCGGACAACCCTGCGTGTCAGATACAGTTGCCTGGCAAAAGAAATAGAGCCACGGCACCTGTCGCATTGGAGAAGTGGGAGTGTCTCTATTATGTGGAACAAATGTGACATTTTTAATCTATTCGTTCGCATGTTTGACATGTTCTAGTACTAGGTTCGTTTGGAACGTTGCATGCGAACAGGGTTTTCCCATCCCAGGGCAAGCGAATTGGTGTTTTTTATTTCCTACACATCTTGCAGCTCGATGGTGTTAAAATTTTTCTTCTGTCAAAAGAACCATGGAAAACTTCTAGATGCAATGCTGGGTTACATCAAACCCAAAGTGGTCGAGGAACCGGTTGCTCACTTCTCATACACGCTGCGTATCGGTCAAATGTCAGTTTAAAGCCGATTAACAAGCCTGTACGGAAGGATTTTGCTTGCTGGGTAAGGATGAACTGCTTCGAGCCGCCGACGAACCCCCCGGCGACACATTGTGAAGCAACTCGCCTGCATAGAGCAGTTTTGCAGGGAACTGTGTACCTTCACCCCTCAATGTACAGCAAATATACATTACAAAAATCCCGCGGGGTTTTACTTCTTATTTTTCTTTTTCTATCTGGGCCATCCGGTTAAGGTTGATGATGCGAATGTGGCCGGTTCCTGGCCATGTCGTCTTGTCCTATTGAAAGTTGGTTGCTCGACGCCACTCATGTCAATGGCGATGAGCCATGGTTATACCATGCTTCTCTCCTTACAAGCGAAACAAAAATGATACCGAAATTTAGCACAAATCATGGCATAAATTTAATACCTTATCTATTTTGCGGTTCAGGGAATCGGGGTCCAGTGAGTGGAATGGGTGCTGCTTATGTTGGATGACTCGTGGAATCTGGATCAACGCCAAAAGCTGGTTATTGGTTCTGGTGCTGAGGATGAGAGCATACTGGATCGAGATCTTGGCCAAGGGACGCAACGGCCGAAACCTGATTCAAGAAGTGCTCCTTCGAGAAGCCAACTGAAACTGTTACCAGATAAAGTTGAGAAGTTGTCAGTCACCACGATGCGCTCACGTGACAGGTAATTGCGGATTTCTCATTCATTATATGGGCCGGGTCGAAGCAGGTTCTTTTGGGCAACGGCGCTTCTGAATACATTCATCCTCGGTGCTGCGTGCCATCGTCCGGCTCAAATTACCGGGCTCATTGCCGTTTCCACCGACCGTTTCCAGCGTGCGTCGTCTCCCGCCGCTGTCCGACGTTGGCCAGCGGGGATAAGCATCCCAAGCCAAGAAAAACCACACCCACAAACGGGCAGCTCACAACGAAGGCGAAAACACCAGCACCTCGCAGCGGGGAGCAGGACCGGAGGGAAATCCCAGACTCCGGCGGCGCTAGGCGACATCCAGCGTGCCCCGTATCCTTACCGTGCTCACGAACACACCAGAACTGTCCAGCCCAAGGCGGGAGGGACCAGGATATCGGACTTGGACGGCATTCCGTCCGTCTCGCGACACCAACAACAACAGCAATAGCGCAGACCGACCATCATCAAACAGCCGTCCAGGCCGTTCGCTGCACTTTTCCCGCCATGACCGCTGCGGTCGCCACCAGCCCCCGGGCTCTGTCCATTACCGTCGAGTTCTCGTAAGTCCTTCATCTCATTCCTTTTGTGAGCTGTCATCCACGCCGCCGCCTCACTTCACGCCCCCCCTTGACCTGGTACACGGCGTCTTGTCATTTTGTGACGAAGGCGACGGTGTGTCTTTGTTCATGCTTCTACGGTGCGGTTCATGTTCTTCAGGAGCTTGTCCCTGACTGTGCGCTCAAGTTGACGCTGCGGTTGATGAGGTTCATGCTCATTGCCGTGGCCAAGCGCAAAGCTTCCGCGCTTTCTTCTTCCCATCCGCCTCTCCAGCGGGAAGTCCTTGGCGAGACAGGATTTGCTTTTTTGCTTTTTGCTTCACGGACTGTCTCTCAGGGCAGCCTGATGTTCGTTCCCTGACTGACCATGTGGACTCCAGTGGCGGCCTAGAGATGCTCTTTGCAAATCAGCGCAGCCATGACCTCGAGATTCCCGCCTCGGACAAGGATGGCCAGCCTGTCACCATCGCCTATCTCATCGACTATCTATGCGAGCATGTCATGGAAGATAGTCGGAAAGACTTGTTTGTTCTTGACAGCCATCTGTATGTCTTGCCCGTTTCCTCGCACCCCTCCCCCTCCCCCTCCCCTCCTCTCCCCTCCCCATCCCATCCCCTGCGACGCTGCGACCCCGTCATACACTCATCTCGGCCGCGATCAATCTCGTGCTGTTCAACCAAGGCCAAGATGGCCTGCCCATGCAGTGCCTTCCTGCCTTGCCTCGCTATCGCCATGCCGTGGACACACCTTGAATGAATGGCCCGGCCGCGCTACCCCCACTCCCCTCTATCCCAGCTGCAAGTGCCGGCATCCTCCTTCTGCACTTTGCCCCAGGATCTCGTGTCGGACCAGCAAAGCACACCACCCTCCCCTTCGTCCTGTCCTCTGCCTCACGCTCACGCTCACGCGCGCACACCCCCAATCCACTCCCTCCCTACTAGCAGCTAGATGTGGCCTGCGGCTGATGAGGTGGCGACAGTCGCCCGGGTATCCTGGTTTTGATCAACGACGCCGACTGGGAGCTCGAAGGTGAGGAGGCCTACGAGGTCCAAAGCGGTGACAGCGTCCTGTTTGTCTCAACTCTACACGGGGGCTAGGCCCTTGGCCTTGGCTGTGGCCATGGCAGTCGTGTCACCACCGGGTCGGCCACTCGTCGGCCTCTCTCGCTCCTGAAGATTCGGTTGCAGCAGTTGAATTCTCAATTTTCCCTTGCATGAGAGACTGTTGAGCGGAGCGGAATATGGAGAGATTGAAGATAATCATGCCTGGCCAAGCCTGGTCGGTTGGGCATGCCTCGGTCACAGGGTCGCCTCAGTGTGTCGCACAGCAGCATTCACGAGGTCAGGCAAGCAGCCCATCTTGACAGATTTCCCCCTCTGTTGCCCGCCTAGAATGATGACTAGTTCTTGTCTCCTTTGTCTTCTCTTTTCAACTTGGGCCCCGCCATCGAGATGAAACGGCCGTTAAGAATTCTCCTCGGCCCTAGCCATGCCAACCACCACGTTCGTGTAGACCAGCAGCCGTCTTGTTTCCTCTGTCACGTAATAGGGGGTGGGATGGCCGTGGGTGGGCGACCCCATGGATGGGTAGCCCGTGGGATGAGTAGGCCGTGGGATGAGAGAGACTCTAGACCAGTCCGTGGCTCTGGTCTCCCCCGAGAGGTCGATCGCCCACGGAAAAACCCATCTTGCAGATGCTGTGGAGGTAGCCCGCCTCTGGCACAACCCGCAGCTAGATGGCTTGCGTCAGTATCCCCAGCACCGGGATGATCTGTAGAGGAACGCATGGCCACTGCCCATACGGATCGCATCCCCGTGAGAGACAGAAACTGCACGGTGACGGTACCTTGCCGTAGCACTCCAACGGGCGGTGAGCCTACGATGCTTCGCCCGCTGCAGACGGGATGAGACAGATTCATGCTTGTCATTGTAACTCTGAGGTATCCATACGTACCTGTCGCATTCGCTAGACAAAGAAGATGCCAGATCCGCTATCCAGGTACTCTTTCACTAACTCGATGCAAAGCGGTGAATCGGTACGCGATAGTTTCCTTCCCAGGCCACATTGCCAGAAACAGGACGTTGCAGTCGTATTTTTTTTTGGCCTGCGCTCCCCCCCAATGGGACAGTTTGCCCACCGTTTCACAGAAAAACGCACACTACTTTTTTCCCCGGTCGCGCAGAGACTTTGTCTCGCGCGTTACAACACAGCACTTGGGTGCAGCAACTGCCTAGTTGGGCCAAGAGGCCCAAATCCAACACATCTCTTGCGTCACGGATCTTCCTTGTGAGCCACCCCAACCTCCCGCTGGCCCTCATTGCCCATCCTCTCTCTTCTTTACCGCTCGCCCGGCCAGGTTCTGGTGTCCCTATTTGCCTCGCAATAGATAAATTGGTGCCCAACCACGTGCTCATGGCCTCGTGGCCCCCAAAGAGACAGATATGGGGGAGAAAAACGTGTGGGAAACACCCCCGTGCTCGAACCTGGCCATGGGGGTGACTCTCCGTGTCTAGACCATTTACTAAGAGAGAGAGAGAGACCTGTCTGTTCCGACACAATCGGCCTTGTCAGATCTTCCGGGGGGTTACTAATTCCGATCAGAACGGAATGGGGGGGGGGGGGCAGAGAAAGAAGAAAGAGAGGGGGGGCGGCGCCGCGGAGGACCTGGCCAGATGCAACGGTCCAGCCCATCAATCTCTTCTAGAACTCAGCCCATGTGATTGATTAGCCTGAGAAAAGAAAACGCTCTTCACTTTCCCCTTTCAACGCCTCCCCAACGGCGGGTCTGCATGACATAGACACACCACTTCCCCAAAAGCCTGGTGCGGCATTTCTCATTCAGCGCACTCTCTCTGGCCGTTGTGTCGTCCCTCACCCGTGGGCCAATCCATTCTGAACCGTCCCGTACTTGAAGTCTAGCTGGTGCGGTACCGGTAGCCACCTGTTCTAGGTTTCTTTAGGGCTTGCCAACGCTTGTAAGCGCCTCGGGCGAAAAAAAGTCACCATATGTGGAGGCGCGTGGTTGGAGGAGCTCCAGGCGGCAAGACCCAGATTCCCAACTGTTACCAGGATGATGCAAGTCACAAGTTGGCACAGGCCAGGATGAGGTCCCTTACTGAAAACTAGTGCTGGTTCAATTCAAGTAACAACCGTCTACTTAAGTAACTACGCCGAGAATCCGGTGCGTCGTGAGGTCACGATGCCCTCGCCCAGCCACAATCCTATGCCGCCCAGTTCCAATGCTCCATCCCCGTCGAGTCTAGAAACTCCAATGCAATGCTCCCGAGAGGTCTAAAAACCTCGTGATGCTATGCGAAATCCCCTTCTTCCTGTTGAACCCACTGTAATAAAACCATTGCAAAACAGAGCGAGAAAAAAATAAAAATAAAAACAGACAAGCCACCGCGGTTGGAACCGCTTTTCCCGAGCGCAAAGTCCAGACCAACTAGTCGATGGACAAGTCCACTAATGGACCACAGACCAAGCCACCCATCTCCGTTTCCCCCTTGCATCCGCAAAAAAAAAAAAAAAACGCAACAGACAAACGCTCCAACCCAAGAACAAATGATTAGAGAGACAAAAACCACAAAAAGCCTCCACTTTTGTACATGAAAGCCGATAAAAGAGAAAAGAAAAGCATGACCAAACAGAGCAAAAAAGAAGAAAAAAAGCCGGAATACAATGATCAGTGTCAATGTCCGCGAGACGGGCCAATGCCAACCCGATGGGATGATACCCAAGCGCAAAAATGTTCAGACAACCGACCGCGAAAGTAAAACACACTTTCGTACTGAGAAACAACTCCCCCGTAATCACTGGCCGATAGCCAAGCGTTCCATTTTCCGACTCCGTGTGACATCTCCCTGTCTTTTTGTATTTTCAATCTGCTGCAAACCACAGCAGAGACACACAGCCGACCCCCTAAAGTAATAACGCGCCGGGTGAAAGAGAACAAATCAAAAGAAAAATAAAACCAAAGCAAATAAAATCATGCTGTTTGCCGCCGTCGCTGTTCTGTTTTGTCCTTCAGATGCCGGAATCGCTGATTAATCCGGAATACCTTGAGTATTTCTTCCTGTAAAGCCGGTGGGGTCCCGAGAACAGGTACCCAGATCATTCATGATCATCATGTCGTCGTTAAGAAGATCCGCTCAGTACATTCGCTCGGTGAAGGTCATCTCTCGAGCATGATCATCCTCGTATATGAGACCAGGGTTGGACTGCTGAACATGGTGCTGCTCGCCTTCCATCCCAAACATCTCGTAGCCACTTCCATGGTGCTCTCGAGGCATGTTGTTGATCATGCTGGGATGGCCACGGCTCATGCTGTAGGCTGCCAAGCTGCCGGAGTGAGACATGCCATGATGCTGGTGAGGATGAGCCTGTGGGGGAGGGATCTGTGGCAAGGGGTATTGAGCGGTGACAGCGGCGGTTGGTGGCGAGTGCACGGCGTTCTTGCCCTTGCGCTCAGCGACAGTGCGTGCCTTGCCACGTCCCTTAATGCCCTTGTTGCTGTTCTTATAGTGGGTAGAGAAGTATTCAAACATCTCGCGATCAACCTCAGGGACCTCCTCGTCGTTGGCGAGGATCTGGGCGAACCGAGTGGTGAGCGATTTGAGAGTCTTCTTGTGGAAGTTGTTCTGGTGAGTCTTCATGTTGCCCAGCTGGGAGAAAGTCTTGTTGCAGTCATCCAACTTGCAAATGAAAGGCTTCAGGCCCTGGTGAGTCTGCTCGTGAGCACGAACGTTGCCGCGCTGAGCAAAGCGTCGGCCACACTTGTCGCATGAGTATGGGCGCTCACCCGTGTGACGACGAACATGAGTCTGCAATGTATTAGAGCACTGGCTTTGCTACTCGGGACAGAGTTGCCTACCTTAAGGTTGCCAAGCTGAGAGAAGGTGAGCTTGCATCCGGGGAAATCGCAAGTCTATAGAAATCAGTATTGACATTTTGTGGCATTGGGTGGGTGTTTACATACGTAGGGCTTGTCGCCGGTGTGAGTTCGACGGTGGATATCAAGGTGAGTCTTCTGAGTGAAGCTCTTCTTGCAGTTGGGCCCAGTGCAAACGTATCGCTTTCGCGACACCTTGCCCTCTGGCTGAACGGAAGAGGATTGGTCAAGACAAGGTTCTGAAGCAGGAGTAAGAGGCTGCTGGACCTCTACTGACTGCGACTGCGACTGTGGCTGCTGCTTGGCCTCTGCCTTGCGCTGGATAGCCTTCATCAGCTCGTCGACGTCGGTGTCAAAGTTCACCTGGTGGTCAGGGTTGATAGTCTGGTTGGAAGTAATGGTCTTGGAGTTGATGGCGGGGTTGGCGTTAACGGATCGCGCAATGGAGGCTTGCGAATCGCTTCTTGCTGGAGAAGGAGCCTGCTCTCCGTACGAGTGCTTCAAATCCCGTGGGTATGGTAGTGTTCGGCCGTTGTCGCTATCGTGCCCCATGACTCGGCGATCGTGGTATTCTGCCTTGAACGGAGGAGATTGGTGAGGAGGCGTGGGCGGCCCGTGGTAGCCACCGAATTGGTAAGGGTTGGGAGCCTGGTAGTGGGGAGCCGCGATGCTGTTCAATGGCGCCGAACTGTAGTTGTTGGTGACCATGTACTGAGGAGCCATGACTGGGCGCTGAAGAGGAGCAGAAGTGGTGGTTCGGTTATCAAAGGGCATCATGGTAGGACCCTCCATCATGGAATATTCGCCTTGCATTTGCTGAGGCCAGCGTCCCCAGTTTGGGGCCGCCGAGGGTTGTGCGGTAAGAGCCAGTGTGATGATAACGGCCAGTCTTGCTGTAATTGCAAGACTGACAGGTAGAACGAGGTGAGGATGTCCCAACGGGATACACTGGAAAGAGTTCCGTGTAGGTAGAGGTTTCTGTTGGTGATTGGGGACGGGAGGTGATGAGTGTTGGTGTCGGCTTGGAGTGAAACCAAAGAGCAAAGGAATTCTTGACCAAAGCAAAGCAACGGGGTCAAGGGGATATATGTATGTGAAAAGGAAAGACGATGTCGCAAGTGCTTCTTCGTGGTGGCTGACGATGTGTTGTGAGACGAGATCGACTCAAGGCAAAGATCTGGGGAGCGAAGCCCAAGTACATATATCCGATGGATTTGCGACGCCGCTGGATTTGCGACAAGGGTGGAATCTCTTGAGCCAATCGAGCGGTAAGACTCGGAGATCCTCTCAGCGGCGGGTCTAGCTCTTTGGTGCCTCTTTGACCAGCACCAGGATAGCAAGAGAAAGCTGATCCAGGTCTCGTCATTATGCTGGGCCAAGTTGCGGACTTCAACTCAAACCCCCCAGCAGAGAGACGGGTACGGGGGGGTGGAATAGGGGAGGGGCGTGAGGCTGTCTCTCCCACCCCACTGTGCAGGAGAGACGACGGCAAGACCAGGGCCAGGATGGGGTTTCTGGGTCGCTGCGAGAAGATCAAAGGAGGGGAGCAAGGATGTCTATCACCGAGAGGGCTAACCTTTGAGGAACGGGCTGGTGGACCCCATGTCAAGCCTTTTTTTTGTGTCTGCTATATGTTGGATGTTTGTCTTTCTGATAGAAGAACTCGTCGGCGTGGATGAGACATTTGGCGGAATCTAACAAGGGGCACCTCCCCAGAAAAGTGCCTGCCTCTAGAGCATGTTTCTCCTGGGTATGCTGCTCAACTTCCCCGGCTCGCGGCGCTACTGGGCGGCCGCTATATGGTGGAGGTCGAGGAGGAATGAAACACCAGTGACGAGGGCTCAAACAGGCACCAGGCCAGTGCTCCAGCGGTATTGCTTCTGCTGCGGCGTTTCCTTCGTAGCTTGCTATCAGGTCTCATCTTTGATGCTTTCTTTTCGAAGCCAGAGGTGAGGTCAAGTTTAGGGACGTGGGTGTGGCATTCAGACGCGGGATCTGGACAAGGGTCTTTGAGACGCTAAGAGCGCGCCGGCGCTGAGGAACTTGGACTGGTGGTGGAGGGGGCGTCCAGCGGGCGTGAGCCCGGCTGTGATGATGGTCTTGGGCGAACCGGGGATATCCCTGAGTCCTGGTATCCAATCTCTCTGAATTTTTTCTCGACTCTCCCAGCCAGGCATCATCGCTCAGCCCGGACAGGACCGGTGCTAGGCTCTGACTTGGGGCCGGCTGTTGCTGCCGGTCGTTGTACTGGCAGGTCTAGACGGTACTCTCCGTCCATGATGAATGGTATACCGTTGCAAGACCAATGCCCGGTTCAGTTGGACCCTCCGTTTTGGGCCCATCTGGCTGCGGTAGAGTGTCTTGCTTTGAGGAACCATGTCTCGCTGCTCCTCGGCGCTGATTTGAATCTTACAGGCAGCCAATGCCTCTGGCAGAGGTCTCAGGCGGGATAAACCCCCAATCAATTGCACGATCGCGGCGGCGACGACGCCGTCGTCAGCTGGCTCAGTACTCGCCTCCACTGCAAAGCCAGCCGACCTGGTCCCGCTCGACGGCGCCGGTGCTTGGGTTTGGCGCCCTCTCCGTGGCCCACGAGATGACGGCGGCTTCCGCAGTGGGCAGGCCCTGTTGGTTTGCGCTGCGGGCCTGATGATCCCGTCACCCGGGCTCCTGCGGTAGTTGCTCAAACCCTGGAAACTGTCGTTTCTCGTGCTATGCTGAGTTGTGCTGTGCACGCTGTGCTGTCACTGCTTCTGTAAGGGTGACCATTGTAATGCTGGATGGAGCAAGCCTTGCCACAGGACTATATCGCTCGAGTCCCTTGCGCATCCGCCTCACTTAACCTACAACGTACTTGGCATGGCTCTCTACCTAGCGGGATGGGCCCCTAGGGCTTTGCCATACCTCTTTTTTTTTTTTTTCTCCGACTGTGTACCGATGCTCTGGCGGGGAGGGATCGCCATCATCTCAGCTCTCCACGCAACCTCGTGTTCAGGCGTGCCGCGCATGTAGTTTCACAGCAGGAGGCAAGAGGCAGGAGGCAAGCGGGCAGAAGCGTCTGGTTTGGAACGCCTCTCAACTCCTTACAGCATATACGCTGGGGCAAAGTTCGAGGGGCTCAACGGTCGAGCGTTTGTCCTGGCCGTGTGCGCATGCTGGCTGGCTGGCTTCCGTGGCTGGTGGTGGCCCCGCAATATCCTCGGTTTAGGGGCACCACTGCTTCGCTCCTTCCAATGAGCCGGCCAGACAGCCTTCCTGCCCGGATTGTGGCTACATTGCACAGCTGCTCTGAACTGCTCACTAAGGTAAGTGCTAACGTTTGTTCCTGCTACCGCGTGCACGAGTCCTCTCGGTTCCCGTCCTGCCCATTCTTGCAATGCCATAGGCCTGACTGTGCCGTCGGTAGATGAGATAGGCAGATGAGGCGTACGGGCACGATTAGAAACCCGACAGCAGAGATAGTAGCCGATCCAAAAGCCTACTACGTAGACCTTTCAACGTTCAACTCCTGCCACTAGCACATGACTGGCTACCGAGCAGAGTCACTGGACCAAGGATGAACGCCGTCGTTGTGCTAAAAAAGCTGGGAGGAAGCTCGAGAAAGTGATGGGAGAGACCTCTCCCAATAGGGCATAGCCTACTTGTCTCATCCCTCGTGGCACCCCATTCTTTGTTTCCTCGCTCACAGAACTTCCCAGTGCCATACGTAACGCTCATCTTGGTCCAACATTCGCAACAAACAGAGTTGGCGCCGGCCTCTTGAAAATCAACGGACTCTGCCACCCGAGAGCCAACCGCCGCCGTGCTACAAAAAAAAGTCCTTCATCTTGCCCGTCCCAATCACCCCAGGCACTGGCAATCCCAATACCGGGTTCGGAGGGCTGTCAATGCAGGCACGGCCAGGACCAGCTTTCTAAATAGATAGCCCTCGTGGTCTTTGCGTCAGCCGTGTTTCTCCCCGACCAATACCCGGCCGACATACATGTTGCCTCTGTCGACAGGTTGTCATTCGCCATCTGCCATTTCCAGGTCATGGTCGCGAGAAAAATCATTGCAACCTGGCAGACTGGGCCATCTGATATGCCAGAGCTGCCAAATAACCTCTGCGAGCCTCGTCCACTCTCCCTCAACGGACGCGCAGTTCTCAGGTCTACCGGGGGTGAAGTTGGGGAGTGGATAATGGCGTGTGCGTGGGTGTGGGAGTGTATCAGCCACAAGGGCGTGTCGTCTCGTTTTTCTCATCCTTCTCATCTAGAAGGGGTTAGGTAATGAACAGGGGTTGGCCCATTTGTGCACACGGGCCACGAGCCAGGATCATGCATATCCGATTTGTTCAATCACAGATTCAAGATGGGCTTCTTATGACTTTGGATGCGGACCAATGGTAAGCTTGCAGCCCAAATGGGAGCATGAGCACGACACCATGCAAGCGATGCGGCCGCCCACCAGTTCCCAACCAGCGGTATCTGATGGTCAGGGCTCGTCCGGCTCTCGCGAGGCCCGGATTCCTCACTCGTCGATACTCCAGCGAGATACCAGCCTCGTCCCAGTCTGGCCTAGGATGAAGGGTCGACACAAACTCGGCACTTATCGAGTATCACGCCTTTAATCGCTTTGACTGGCGGATTGCCTCTGATGAGCTGTGAGCTGTAAGCCAGCCAGCTGTCTGGGTCGCGAGGCAAGGGATGCTAACAATATGATGATCACATTTCGCAACACGATATCCATTTGCTCGACCGAGATGACTCAATCTGGATAACCCCCATCAACCGCAACCGGACCCTGCCTACTTTTTTTGGGGGCGCTATGTAAATGATATTACAGCTCCTAATCGATTATGCTCAAGGTTTCTACAGGTATCGGCATCGGAGCGGGAGTCGAATGTGGGGGTTTCGCATCCAATTGAGCTCTCTACGCCCAAGTTCGTTCCAGACACAACCCTGAGAGCGCGCCCGGCGTTGGCGTTGAATGGCCTGCGCCTCGGTCCGCACTGAAGTGTGCTGGGCTGGCAAGGGCCAGCTGGATTTGAGCTCCGCCACGACGGCCTTGCCGTCCCCGTTCGGGCCCCAGGTTGTTTCTTTTCCGAGCCTCGACGTCAGAGATGATTTCCCCAGACGCCTTGCTGTCTCATTCTCCCATTCGACAACCCAGGAACGAGGGCTCCAAAGGCCATTTGCAACAAAAGTAAGGGTCCTCAAAACCAGACAAACCCCGCCAGCTGCCAACACCACTCCAACGTGAACGCCAGCAAAAGCTTTTCCAGGTACCCAACGGTCAGGGTTGACTAGTGGGAGCGTGGCGTTCGACGGCGGCGGATGGGGGGTTGCTGTCAGTGGGCACGTTCCCTCCATCAAGTGTCGCACGCGCACACACTCGTTTTACTGTCACGTAACACGACGACTTGTAAATGCCTCTATGTTACATTCTACGTGATGATCAAATCTATCATATTCCCTCTCACATTTCACGGCGACAGCGATCGAACTCAAAGCTGAGGGTCTTGGCTGAGCCCGAAGAATTTCGGGCAGCCCCCAAACCCCAGATCGGGGGTGACCCTGGTCGCCCAGCGTCTCGACCCTCCGGCATCAGGACGGTATCACAAGGCACAGTTTTATTAACGGATGGCGGACGGCCTTGTTCACGAATTCATAACGGTGCCCTAAAACGGAGACGGTCTTGTTTTCTCGGCCGATGGCGAACGAGAAAAGATGGGAGTTTTGGCGAGGCGCTCAGTTGGCCAGGGTCTATGCCTGTCGCCCTGAGGCGCGAGACGTGGGGCGTGGCGTTTCTATTATAAGCTAAAGCCGCTTTCTATGAAATGATGCACAAATGTGATATATCATTCCAACATCAAACCGGGATCCAGTTGACGATTTCCACTTCAGACTGAACCATTAGCATTCGCGCATCTCGTCGCGGATCCCGCCGCAGAAAAATCTCGATTATGCTCTCTGATTATCCAAAGCCTGGCAATGGATCCCAATGGCGATGCTTATCAAGGTTCAAGGTCCTACCAAACTGCGACCACTGATTTGCTCCTCATCCAGTTAAAACTGCCGAGCGAGGTCTCCCAGCCGCACCTCTCACCTCGTGGGGTTTCCTTCAGGTCTGCCCCAGCTCCCAGGCAGTCCCGATGTATTGCGTCGCCTGAAGGAATTGCAAATTCTCTATCTTGATCTGTCACAAATGGTGGAGAAGGGCAAGTCCGAGAGCAGATGGGCGATGGGAGTCCAGGTCCGACCTGAGAGTCTACCGATCTAGGATCTAGGCTGAAAGATGGGCATCAACAGCCACGTCGAAACGTGCTCAGATCTGCGGCCCAGACTTGCTTTGTGATTCCAACGATCCGGTCTGGGTGTTCGAGACGACATGCCAATTCTGCTTTATCTGAACCTAGGATTGGAGGCCGTCTCCCACTAGCAACGTGCAAGAAGTTGGAGGGCGACCCGGTACCGTGGTAAAGGCACTTGGAGGCGCGCGCTGCAGCCGCCTCATAGGCAAAAGCGAGACAAGGCTTGCCAGCGCTACCCAATCCGAGTCGCTTTCAGACCACGGCGGCGCGCCTCTCGGTAGCGGGGAAGTCAGAGCGCCAGCCAAGCGACTGTGTGATTTCACGAGTGCACTCATGGGCACCTCCAGTTCGAACTGCCGAACAGAGGCCCAGCACAACGGCCTGGCCATCGGCGATAAGCGTCGGGTCAGGAGTCAACTGGCGCGGCTAGTAGAGTTGAGGTCGGCGGGCCGCATACACTATTCCCTCTCGTTAGGGGCCGCCACTGAAGTGATAGACAAGCAGGCGGGGGGGTGTAAATCGGCTCAGGGTAGGAGAAATGTGATGAGGCGTCTCAAGCTGTGATTGCCAATTTTGGGCAAACAAAGTGGGAGTGCTGGGCAAGCCTTGTCAAGGGTCCCATCGAGGCCCTGGCAAGCCCCCGGACCAGGGTGTGGCGACGGCGGGCGGGTACAGCGATGGGAAGCGGGGGTGAGCGCAGCTTAAACGCCCTCCCTCACTTGACTGCCGCGATGCTGCAGCACGCGCCCGGCGGGAAGACCGGGGTGTTAAACAGGGCAATGTGAAGAGCACGCCCAAACTCCGTCCAGGCACAGAGGCACCGACGAGTAGGACCTTGGCGTCAAGGGACATCAGGGTCGCGGGACCAGAGGCCACCGAGACCGTTTGCAAGTGTCAATCCTCATACACGTCGAACAACGGATGGGAAATGAATGGCCGAGCCCGCTCTCTCCAGGCCCCTCGGACCATGAACAGGATCGCTGTGCCACCGGTTTACTGGGCCGGCTATGGGGACGAAATCGCCAGGCTGCCCCCAACGACGTCCAAACCCCTTCCGTGGTGAAGCACTGTTTGCCCTATAATGACAGGCCCCTAAATTCGGCCGTGACGGACGACAGAGACTTTCAAGGCTTGAAGACCGCAAAAAAGGTCTAGTGGGACATTGCCCCCTGGTCAAATTCCAACAGTGTTCCCAAAGGTCTGGATGGGAGGGCGATCCCCCGGTTGATTGGATGTCCCACTCCTGTTGACGAACCGGGTACATGGTCCCATACATGGAGGCCCTGGGAAGACGAAAAGCCCATGTTTTCTCCCATTCCAGCCCGGAATGTGATGAGAATGGACCGGTCTTCTAGCCGTGGCATTTTAGAGGCAAGGGCGAACACCAGTTTGGCCGTCGCCAACGGCTCAGACTGGAATGCCGTGCCACGAGGCATCGTTGAAGCATGGCAAGTACTGGGTGGCAGACAGGGGGGTTATTGATCCCAGGGGTCAGCAGTGGGCACAAGTGGAGGGCGCACGCCTGGACAGTTCGGGCGACGGAGACGGCTACCCGACAGTAAACTCCAGTTATTTTCCAGAAGACCACTAGGAGCATAGTATCATAGCAGCGAGTGTGAACGAGCACGGCAGCGGAAACTGGTCGAATCGGGAGGCACCACCAAAAAAAAAATTCTTCTTCCTACTTTGCTCCCTACATCATCTCTTGGTAACAACACTCTGCATTACAGAGGACAATGATGCAAGTTCTGGTTCAGGCGCGAATTCATGGCGCCGTGCTGTCTCAGCCCCTAGGGTAAGGCTGATATCAAGCACTTCGGCATCATGCAAGGCACAAAGGGAAGGCGACTACCCGTTTCATGTTCTTGATGGCCACCAACGGGAATTACAGGCCCGAGTTTAAGTCTAGCCAACGAGGATACAAGATGTTGACATGTCCACAATACGTTGCATACCACGCGATTCCCCAAGGGCAATGACTTGTTTTGCAGCCGGTGACGGATAAAACTGGGCATTGATGAGGGGGGTGAGGGACGTGTGCCTACTGACCGGCTGTACGATAAAGGCACAACAAAGTGGCTTTATATGCGTGTAATTGAATGGGGTATTGATGTCTGTTGGGTGACGCGAGCTGTGGAGAGAAAGCGGAGGGCAGACGGAACGGGACGAAACACCAGAAGACAACTGACCAAGCAGGAGCATCAATTGCCGAACGAAGGTGGAAATATGCGATGCGATGCGATGCGAGCCCGCTTCCTGCCAGCATTTCTCGCATACTTACACAGTAAGAATTAAAGAAGGGGGCAGAAAAGCTAGAATTGCATCGCTAGCTGTCCGTCAACCAAGTATGAATACGTGGACGTGTGATATGCGTCGGAACCGTATGGAGTATCTCCAGCCGGACAGCTCAGCAAAGAAGGTCCTTGCTTCTCCGTTTCGTCCAGAGTTGGGCTGGGAGTTCATGGCCAACCAGGACCAGGGTTGAGGGCACGGAAAGGAAAAAAAGGTGCGTAGCCCAAGCCCTCCCCTCTCTTCCCTCAATCAGCCCAACGAGCCAATCCCCATGACGAGTTTCATGGCCAATGCGGCCCGCGTGACTAGTAACACGGGTGTGTGGAGATAGGAAGACATATGACCTCAATTACGGATAGAAAGTGACCAATGATGTGGCGGAATTGAGGAGCCGCACAATGAGGTTGGAATACCAGATGGATCCCGATTTTTTCCCTTACCCCACGTTTGAGAAAAAAAAAAAAAAGAAAAAAAAAAGAAAAAACACCCCTGCTCATTTTGGTGCGGCAATGGCACAAGGCGAGGAAACGGGACCAGGGCATAGCTCCCCAGCGCAGCCATAATTGCTCACTCACATTACATTGCAAGTCAGGTGAAAGTGCCAGCATGCAAAAAATTTCAGCCGCAATATCCTTCGCGAGAGAGGGAGAATTATTATTATTATCATTACAGCTAGCTGTGCAGGGTGACGGCATGTGCCACGGCTGGATTATGCCCTCAGCCTTGGAATAACCCCACTTCTCGCTTGGATGTTTTGTGCTTTTTTTCTTTCTTTTTTTTTTTTCGTCCCCTTTGAAGCATTACTTACTTTTTTTTACTTGTTCCCCTTGCGACAACTAGTTTTTACTTTTCATTCGCCTCGTCATCACTTCCTTGAGCTGATCCTCGGCCCTGTCATCGGCATGATCCTGGATTCGCTAGACCTGACGCAAGGCACATGCAGGGGAGTGAGAAGAAGCAGGAACGCCTGCTTAAAGCTGGATACTTGAAACTTGATGCTTGGAATGAAGTGCTTTGCCTCATTTCAAGTCCCCCCATCCCATGTTTGATCGCCCAACAACAGACGGGGTGGGCTACTAGAAATATCCCCTCCCTTGTTTCCTTCTCGACCATGTGCAACCCATGTGTCTGTCGTGTGTGATCCGCCGCCCCTGTGTGGAGTTGACCCAAGGTGCCGGCGGAGGGAAGGGGGGGAGGGCGAGAACGGTGAGCAGGATGAAGCTATTTCAGCCCCCAATGCACCCCTGGTCTGATCTTCCGATCAGGAAAAGAAAAGAAAAACACAATGGCGAATACATGGGACTCCATAGCAGCAATGGGATATGCAAGGTACCTGAATGCCAAACTGGGAGGAACCCACACGGCCGGATGGGGCCAAAGGGGGGCGAGACCCGGCCCATGGAGATCCCGAGTGCAGCATCTTGTTGCTCGACTGCTCCATCCGACCCTACAACTCATCAGGAGTTTAGGAAGCAAACTAGTGATTCCATCAATATGGTTACATATGGCTCTAACATGGCAAAGAACCGGCTATTTTGTCTTGTGACTTCGCCTCCCTCCCTCCCCTCTGCCCGCCCGGCGTCTTTTTTTTGTTTTTGTTTCGTTTCTCTTTGCTTTCTCCCGTCACACACATACCGTCACGTCCGGGCTCGCACTTCGGCCCAACTAACTCTACTACAGATACGGTCGTTTTCATATTCATCTTGATCACTTTGTATTTTTCAAACTCATGTCATCACCACCTGCGTGGTTCATTGACGCTCGCCCCCGGTGCGCTCTCTCACACCCCTGGCTCTCATCTTCCCTCGGAACCGGATTTAGCGTCGCGCCGGTCTACCAAGGTGCCGACGGCGCGCGGGACTCAAGGGTTTGGTTCCGCGCCGTCAATGGGTGTGTCCGTCTTCCCTTTGACGACGGGGGGTTAAAAAAAAACGCCGGGACTAAGCAACGGGCCCTGGGAGAGGGGGAGAAGATACATCCCCCCCTCACCTCGTCACGCCCGTCGCCGCCATGGCGGTTCACTAGGGGAAATAATCTGAACAGGCCCCGGAACCGGGGAGCCTGCGATCCGTCCCGCAGGCACCGGCTTGCTTGTCAATCGATGCGCCAAGTGTTTGCCTCTACTCCGATAGAGCCATCACCGTCAGTGCGGTCGACGCCGTCGATGCGGTGGTGGCAGCACAGTGATCATTTGTTGGCCAGAGCTGCTGCCATGGCTGTTCCGGGGAAGCAACAGGCGAAGCGTCGGCACTGGCACACGCGAAAGTGATTGGCAGGCGCCGACACGCCAGGCGCTGTGCCCCCCGCCGCCATCGCCTGTCGCCGGGCGAAGCCAATACGGTGGTATTACGTCGTCGAAGTGAGAGAAGAAGGGAGGGGAGAGGGGGGAAAAAAAGAAAAAGTATGTACCGAAACCACCACTTACACCAAGGTTTTCGGTCTCGGTCTCTGACTGCTTGTGTCTTGTGCTATGCAGATTATTCCACAGCATGCTCTTCGGCTCGGAGACTTTATCCTCCAAAGCACGTTGAAGTGACTGAACAAGAACAGGAAACTGAGACACAGGGCACACAGTCGCGCTAAGCGAGGATATGCACCTCCCGCTAAGACCTGCCGTTCCAGGGTCCCGTTCCCACAGTATTGCAAGTCAGACAGCGACCCCCGGTGCTGGACAGACAGATGGCGCGGAGAGAACAGCGCGAGTGCCGTTTTGAGGTCATTGTGCTGCGCGCGTCTGCTTGATGCAATGCCATGTACACCAGCTTTGGTTTCGCGGGCATCTAGCATGCACGTGTTGTGTGTGTGTGTGTGTGTGTGTGTGTGTGTTTGTGCAGCCGGGCTGCTGGTGGCCTGGAATAGCGCCTCCAGCAGGGTCCATCAGGTGGCCCTCGGCCCTCCCCGTACCGAGCGGAGCGCCGGCCGCGGCGGCCCTACGCAAGTTCCATGCTATTCTGGTGTTTGATAAACTCTGCCCGTAGACGATATTGGAGAACTCAGCCAGCCAGTCATCGTTAGTTGCACCACTAGGTTCGGTGCCAGAGCCAGAGACCTGGAGCGCTGTCTAGCAGTGTCATGACCAGCCTGGGGCCCAGGCACACGGGTGGCATGGCCGCTATCGGGCCAGTGCGCCTTCCGTATCCCTGGGTCGTCCCCATTTCTCTCCTCCCCAAGGGACGGAACCCCCCACTGGAGCTTAAAGTGTGCGAAGTTATGTGCCGAGCCAGCAGCGCGAGCATGACGATCTTCCAGTCTATTTCGATGCTGGCGCGCGCCCTGCTGCGGCGCGCTACCCGACGGCAAGGGTCACGCCCTCTCAAGGCTCTCTTTCCTCTCTCCCAGACAAGTTAAACGAGCCTCTAGCTTGGTTTTTGGCACCGACTTGGTGATCCTGTGATGGATTAGTCCGCCATAGTCATATCCACTCGGACCGAGGCGACGCGGAACCAACGGGACGGGTGTTATACGGTGGTGCGTGGAGCAGAAGAAGAGGGAGGGGGAGGGGGGCATGGTAGGCTGATGGAATTTTTTTTCTTTTCTTCTAGAGATGTCTGATGAGCGTTTTGCTCAATGAGAGGGAGGGGGGGGGGGGGGGGGTGAAACATAGCTCGTCGGGTCAGGGTCAGAGACACCGAAGACTTGGGTTAAAAAATATATTTATGGGCCGGGTGTGTGCGACAACGGTTTGTGACCTTGCTGTCGGGTTTTTCGGGGGGCTCTCTTGGGAACCGCGCCCAAGGAATCTTCCCGAATGGGTGGGAGCTGCTTGCTAGCTACGATGCCTAATCTTGGGGGGGAAGGGGAGGAAGATTGGGGGCACGCTCATGTCCGTAACACCCTGACGTACACGAGGCTTCCTCCAGGGGTTCTGTATTATTGGAAATGGGGGTTATTTCTCGCCTCTCGGAGCAAATGCGGCGGCGGTCTCAGCATCGCCCCGTCAGACGCAGTGCTATCTGCGTAAGTTTGTGTGTGCGTGTGTGTGTGCTCGTATATGTGCATGTATTTAGCATAATAGCACGTCTTAGTTGGGGTAATCTTGAGGTAACGAGAATGCAATCTGATAACATACAAATCAGTTGTGCAACGTGGGCAACCTTGGTTATCCCACTTTATCCAACCCTACCTTTTGCCCCCCCTTCCCCCATGTCGGTTCATTATGAGCCAACCAAGCCCCCAGGCCGATTTAGAGCATCACAAGGCTTTGCCCTGCCTCACCACACCTTGCCTTACCTTTCCATCCTTGGCCATGCCTCGCCTCGCAATATTGGTGACCCCCGCCGAATCTCGCCCAACCCTTGTTTGCTTTCCAGACTGTTGGGTAGCCGACAAGGAACCCCCAAGAGCGAGATTCCTGTGATCCGCATTCAGGTCTGCCCAGGTGGGATACCTATGTAACCCTAGGGGGGGTCTTTTACCAGATGCACGGATTTTGACCCTAGGACTGTGGCTTGGGGCGTTTCGCTCCTCGCTCCATCCCTCTCCCAAGACCGGATAACACCCACCCACACGCTCGCGCACCCACGACAGCTTCGTTGTCTCCCAACCCGTAGCGCAACTTTGCGTCGCATTGTGCCTTGCAGCCCAACGTCACCCTCAGGGGGGTATTGGAGCGGAATGCTGGCTCGGCCGTCCCCGGGGGTCTCAGTTCACACATCCCGTGCTCATCGTCAGTCGTCATCATCAATGTCTGAGAGCGACCGCAGGATCGAGGTAAGGGACGAGATAGATGATGCGGTTTGATGCGTGTGGGAGGGGCGCGCGAACGATGATACTCCGTGGTGTGTGTTGCTCGTGCAAGTGCAAGTGCATGTTCACTACCAGCCATGCAGCCAAGCAACCTGTGTGGCACCGCACCGTACATTGAGCCAATGTGAGTGACATCTCTTCTCTTTTCTTCCTTTTTCTCTTTTTTTTTTCTGATTTGTTTCTTTTACCTCTTGGCTGGGAGGGAAAAAACACTTGATTGGCATAGGGTAGGCAAGTCACCACCAAAGTTGGGTGGCACCCACATGCCGCCCCGCGGAAGCCAAGGTTGTTTGGTTGGTCAGTCGACTTGGTGGTGATGTAACACATTTTGTCCTGAACTTGTCCACATCCGCGTGCCGTGGTTGTCGCCAGGAATCACATCACAACCCACGAACTACTACCCATCTGCGGGCCTCGATCCGGCAGTGTTTGTCTTGCATTGAATCCACTCCGGGATAATGGTTGAGTCAACACCGGCCGCATAGATGCGTCCTGGTCTTCTAATCTCCTTCCTGAGACTGGACCCCGAAACTCTCAGCTGTCTCTCGGACTGACAATCTCCAATGGGTTTGTGATTGATTTTTTCGCATGGTGCTGTTATCTCGGCGTGTTGAACTCGTGTGACGAGACCCACGCCCACGCCCACGTACGTCTGTGTAAGTCGCCTTGGTCGTGGCTAACTGCCGCCGTCCGTCTCAACCTGAGTCTTCCTCCCCTCTAGCCCCGCGATAATCTGATCAGTCACATTTTTAACTCTCCGTCAGACATAGGAGCCAATGCACTGCAAATCAAACCCTCGTCGCTTTTGGCACCCACCACTGTATCATTCGCCCGCCTTAGGCGCAAGCAGCCCCGTCATCACTCCATCTTCCCCCGGCTTAGGTTCGTTCACGACTTGCCTTCATTGGGTCCCTCGCCCCCCTCCCAGGCGTCGAAGAGCGTCCCAAGAGTTGAGTCGCCGCTTTGGGATACTGCTGCAACCATGATCATCTCTCCCCCACCCCGACCGGCCCGCCACAGAGATTTCTTGAGATGAGATCCGGCACTGGCCGAGTTACCTGTCGTATTTGCTAAGCCAGGGTGCCGCTCAGCTTGACGCAATCATGGCCATCAACTCAAGCTGAGGCTGAAATCTATGGTATAGCCGAAGGAGCCCTGTTTCCGGATTTGAATTTACCTGCCTATTCCCAAAACCCGGTCCCTGTTGATCCCCCCTCGCAAGGAAGATTATTTCGTCGTCAATTAATTCCCCGTGTTGCATCACTCTCGGCACCACTCAGGCATCAATGTGGCAGATACACTCCGTGTCGTGTATCTAGATGCTACGGCAAAGCAAAATGTCGCTTGCGCCAGCGACACTAGGGCGGGATGCACATGGATGGTTCTGGGGCAGATTTTCGGGGATACGGCGTGTACCGTTGCTTTTTGGCTTCGGCCGTTTTCCTTTTCTCGTTTTTATTTTCTCGTTTTTATTTTTTCCCTCTGTTGTCTTGGCCCCTCTTGCCGTTAACAGTCAAAAAACTTCTTTTTTTTCCATTTTGCCTATGGGTGGTGTCCGTCGCCGCGTTTCTGGTACCTAGAAGCGGGAGAGCGGGAACTAGACGCCCCCCCTGCACACCCCTGGCGCGGTTTTTGATGGGTATGGCACCTGGAGCGATGCCACTGAGCCACGAGGTCATTGGCGCGCGTGCTGGTTGGACTGCAAAGCAATTGCGGCGGCCGTGATGTTTCGGGGCTCGCAATCCGCTTGGATGAATGAGCAGTACGTCGCCCGAATTAGATGCAAAACAGGCAAAGAATCATTAGCGCGGGTCAGTTCGCGAGCCTTATGCTCGTTGTGCATCATCGATGCACCTTGTGCCGCATCGTGATGCACCGTCATTTCTGGCACCCACCAATATGATCCGGCGATCCTGCGGTCAGTTACCAAACGAGAGGGCAGATGCGGTAGGTTAGTGACACATGGTCGCCACTGCCAATCTCAATATGACCCGGAGAAACCTGTAGGAACTGATGTCGGGTGCTTGAAGAGGAAAAAGAAAAGGTAGAGATTGTCTATCACTAACTTACCCAAGTCTGCTGTCTCAATGACGTTCCCTTGCCCCCGGTCGTGGTCGGCTCCTCCAGTGACAGTGTTCTGGGTCTGGATTCAACACAGCCGGATCCGTGGGGCGAATTGGATATCGCCGGACATCATTCGGCGTGTTCTTGCGCTGAGTTGAATGCAAATTTGTCGAGACCGGTCCATGATTGAGGTTTTTGAAACGCAACTATCGCAGACAGTATTTTTTTTTTTTTTTTTTTTTGCATGGGACGCGATAGGCTGTGCTTAGCCTGTGCCGTGCCGTGTATGCCCGTAATTGGATGGATCAACAGTTTACATTGAGATGGCAAACGCCTCCTGGAGTATGCGTGTGGCCTCCATCCTCCTACGGCCTGTGAGTTGCAAGCTGGCAGGCCGGTCGCTTGGTCGTCTGCAGAAGTTCGCGGCTTGCTAATGCGCAACACGAAGACGGGTCATCCAGTCTTGATCCAAGACAAACTGGTGGACTGTCCATCATCCATACATGACAGCACACCAGTGCATGCAGTCAGTCAAAAAGGAAAGAAAAAAACAAAAAGAAAAAAACGGGCAAGTGGACTACTGTCCGAGCGTGGGCAGATACAAACAGATGGAGACAGCGGCTGCTGGATCCGATAATGCAATGTATTGTGGACATTGGCTTCATGCTCATGCTGAAGGAGAGACATACATGCAGCAACGGGCTCATTCAGAAACAAAGGCCGGGGGCAAGTGCGGGTTTAGTCCTCTGATAGGCCCTGCTCAGAAGATTTTCAACCATAGGGGCTCTAAATCTAAGCCATAGACCTCACGTTTGCGCGTCTGGAGTGTATGTTGGAGCCGGCTATTGGGTACGTGCACGCCTGAGCCACAAGCCGCCCCCTCCGCAACTACTGCAGCTTGAGTAGTGATTCAGCTGCCAAAAGAACAGACCCCACCACCACGATAGACTGGTAGGGAATAAATAACATGCAATAATGGGCGGAATAAGGCATAAAAAGGAAGATGGTACAATATTTTGGTTCACTACCGACGGGCCAGATCGCTGAGCCACGCCACTATTAGACACACAGACCTTGCACCACCTTTTTTTTTACACTTGATGACGGGTGCACAAGCGCAGACGCAGGCGCAGCGCAGCACAACGCTCGCAGCGGAACGTAGCCGCAGGCGCCACCAACACTTGCACTTGCACTTGCACTTAGACCTAGACTTGTATTTGCACGCACACCATACCACACCACCACCACCACCACACAAACGGATCTGGTGAAGCTGAGTACAACATCAGACTACTGTACGATGTTCCGACTCTAGTTACTTTCTGGAGCGGGCGGATAGGAGATGTGATAGATTCGATTCAGGAACGGCCGGGAATGCCACATGCCGCGTCTCTAGAGCACTCACTCGACACTAAGCGCAAGAGACAAACCACAAACGGGATGCCTGACAACATGACACAGCACCAACCGACGCCTCCATCTCCGTATCGCGCCGCCTCTTTTGCCCCGTCTGGTCTCACGGTCAGATCTCAACTTTGATGGTTCACTCCGTGTCCCCGATGATCACCACCACCCTCCTTCGCAGCATGTGTCTACTTCTCACAGGCCCGGCGTCCCGTACCTATCAACGCGTGCTTCGACGCCTAGCCCTTGTCCATGTCTGTTATGACTTGCTGTGGCTGCTAATGGTGGTGGTTTCGCGGGGCATGTGCCGGATGCACCCTCCCTCTCTATACTGAACCTGCTATACCAGCATACCTGTCGTCCAAAGAGCAGTCATCGAAGCCTCACCCCGCCACAATACACCCTCTTCCTCCTCTTTGCGCGCCCCATGTCCCAACGCGGTCTCGCACTGCTGCTTCAGCCCTCCGCCCGTCCACCATCTACCCGCATGTCATCTCTTTGCGTCTTTCCCCCTTCCCTGGGCCCTCATGGTGCTTACTCCCCATGGAAAGGGCATGCCCTTCCCGAACGGAACCGCCTCCCGGCGACGCCATCCCCACCTTCGTCCGCTCCGATCCCGACTCATTGAGACCAACGCACCTCGCCCACATGGCCCCGCGTGTGATGAATTCGCCTTCGAGGATGCCATGGACGTAGGCTGAGGCCCTCTGGGGCATGTCTTTCATCCATGCCCACCTGGTCTCCTGCCGCCTCTGTTTGCTCTCTGGAGCTTTGCGCGGGGGGGGGGGGGGGGGGGGGGGGGGGGGGGGGGGGGGGGGGGGGGGGGGGGGGGGGGGGGGGGGGGGGGGGGGGGGGGGGGGGGGGGGGGGGGGGGGGGGGGGGGGGGGGGGGGGGGGGGGGGNGCTTTGCGCGCCCCCCCCCCCCCCCCCCCCCTCCCCTGGTCTAGATGCTGTACCGCATGTATACACACACACTCGCACGCGCTTTCCATGGTGTGTGTGTGTCAGTGTGTCGACCATCTTGTTCCCGTCATATCTCAGTTTCGGAGCCGTGCTGGGATATCCCAAACAAAATCTTCCAAGCGGGGGGTAGCATTGGTCGTCAGACCCAAGACATCGGCCGTGGGCTGGTCTGCAAGTGCACCGCTCTACCGCCCGACTTGCGACGGTGCCGATCTTGATGCTTGACACAGGCCTTCGATATCGAGAGGGGAGGCAGGAAAAGCTGACGAACCGGGTACCGGGGCGTGCAGCCATCATGGTTGTCACCACCACATCGCGGCCACGGCTGCTACCTCGACCACCCCTCCCACTCGCCGCGACAAACCAGAACAAATTCAGGGCGAACAGGACCGAGATCATGGCGGTTCGGCACACTGGGAAGCTCCGCGATAGGACAGCCAGGCCTCCCAGCTCCCAGTACCATGGTAACATCAAGGTCACTCAGGCACCGTAGAAGCCTAGAACTCCTTCATACGCGGGATGTGTTTGACTTCTCCTTCAACAATGACGTTGATGACACCCTGGGTCCCTGTAGGTTTGGCGCCCTGTCTTCTGTATTGTCTCTTCCCGCTCATCTTTCCTCTCCAGATTATGTTGCAGTGGGTGCGCTCGATCCATGACCGCCCGACAAGGGCCCCCGAGGCCCCTACACTCTCAGATCCGCTCTAGACCCTCAGAGTTGCAATCGATTTTGTGAGATGCGACCGACGAAAAGCCTCATGCGGCGTCTTGGGGGGGATCCAAACTTTGATAGTCCGAATGCCAGCATTGCAAGGAGGGTCCGAAAAGCGTCGGCCGCTGGCAAGACCACCGTTTACCTAGTTTGGAGCAGAGAATGACCGTTTTTGTTGTAAACCAGAGCAGCGTGGCGACACGCAAGGGGCTCGCCATGTCTCCAGGTCCGGAACTGGTTTCGTGCAGGCTCAGCAAGCCACGAACAGCTAGTCGGTGCACATTCGAGACTCCGTCTCCCACATCGGCCCTGAACTGACAGCATGTCAATATCGCCGATTCATGTTATGTTCGATGTCTTGTGGCGCTGTGGCGGGGCGGATGGCAACCGTTCTATTCCTGACGTTTGACGCATACTGGACTGGGTGCAAGTGCTCTTGTTCAGCAAGCCAGGGTCATGGCCAGGTGTTGGGGTTACATCGCGCGAGAGGATCATCCTCGATGCAGGCAAATCGTCTTCGTCATTTCTCCCCTGCGTCGCTGCGAGTGCCACCCATGTCCGCTGAGATTCAGCTTCCCAAGATATCTCTCCTCTTGTCTCTTGTAACGTCCCGTTGCGTCGTCGATTTCCACGACCCCTGACCATCCTCCGCAATCTTGACCACCGATCAAACCTCCCCTAACCCGGGATGCTGGCCTATACCACCGTCATCCTGTGCCTTCGCCTTCCCTTCAGAGATGCATTCTCACCCAGTCGTCGCCCACCTTGCTGATGAATTTCGGGGCAGGGCCAAGAATGAAGCTGTCGCAGCCCTGCTTTTCCCCTGACAAACAGGCTGGCAGGCTGGGGCAAACAACAAGGAAAAGTCAAGGGGCAGATGGTGATGCGACCCGTAGAGGAGAGTTTGCGCGTTTGGGGAGATCCAATGACAGCCGATGCCTTGCCTGTCAGCATCGGCTCGTCCCGTTCGTCGTTCGCAAACTCTTCCCATTGTGGTTATCGGCTCGAATGCCTCTCCCGGGGTCCGCACCCTGGCCACAGCACACGGCCACCAGGGGGGCCGACTGTTTTCGGGACTGGGGACAATCCCCTGTTCGTTTTCTTTTCTTCTTCCGGCAATTGGGCGTAGAAACTGCGATGCATCGAACCTTATGGCTGTTCGACCATGCCTGCTTTCTGTACATGCCATCGATCGGGTTTCTATCGGGCCCCTCAGGCCCACGGTAGCCCCCCCCCTTCGACAACCTCTGTGCCCCTCTCCCACATGGACATGGACATCTGACTCTGTCATCCGCCCTGAACCGTGGAGACTTATTTTTTTTTTCTGTCCTGTTAAATGGCTGTGGAGATCGAATTGAAGGAACATCGTCGCAGATTTGTGATGTGAAATTCAGGTCAAGTGGAGAAATTCGAGGTTTGAGGTGTGATCTAATTACGTGCAGCCCGAAGCGCAACCATGTGTCTGTCACTTTTCAGCTCAACCCGGGGGTCTACCTCTGTGATTGGGGTCTGGAGCAGTCCTTGAAGTCGACGACAAGGCTCTCATCCCAATCTGTTGCGTGCCATCCCCCACGGTTCAGTGCCGACCCGGTGCGGCGCAGAGAGAGCTCCTCGCCGCTCAGGCGCATCGCGCAAGTGATGACCCAGGGGGGGCCGATCAATATTCCTCTCACGTCGTATTTCTCCTCACGACCCTCCTTTGACCGCCTTGACGCACAAACACGACCGGAGATCGCCTTGCTGCGGTGCTCAAGTGGGCAACGTGGGACTCAATACGGCGGGCTGCGAGGGCTCGGACTCAGGCGCAAGCTGAATGATGGACAAATACGCCTCAGCTGGAGGATCTAGAGTTTGTGTGCGATACCAACGCCCTGCTCTACCAGGGCCTCTGTTCCGGGACTTTTTCAGCAAACGGGTCCGAGAGCCCAATTGACTGAATTGTAAGGCCCTTGTTGGGATTTTCTCTATCTGCTCCATCATCAACTCCCCAGCAGAAAAATTTTTTATGACTGGGTGCAAATGGACTGATCCTCGTAACAGGCCTGATGGGGATGGGGCGTATGTTGATTTACACCCTTGGGGCGCGTGCGGCGATTGAACACGGAGGAGAAAAGATGCTGTTCCATGAGATGCTAACCGCCAGCAACCTTTCTGGTGTGAGTCTGAATTTTTACTTACATGGGGTAGTGTTCCAAGCGTGAAGTTTTCGGCCGACGTGATGGACAGGGGCCATCACGACCTTGTTTCGTCTCGTCTCTTTTTGCCTGATTCTTTGCCGAGCCGGGAAGAGTCTCAACAAGGCGCGCGGAATTAACACGGCGAAGCCGGTATCTCTCTTCTCCCGCTCGGCAGGCCGGAAGACATGGGAGGTGCCCAATTCCTGTCCCCGTATTGCCGGTTTGGCATCGGGACCCTGACAAGGGCGGAGTTGGTCCTCCTGTGTGCTTTGTCTAGGGTAATGCGGCGGGAGAGATCGGAAAGAGTCTCTGTGTCATCCCATCTGTAGCCTGATATCAGCCCCGGTTGGCTTTCGTCTGGGGAACGTCAGTTAAGTGCCTGGGTTGTATGATATTAACGGCCTTAATAATGGCTTTATAATTTCTCCAAAGAAAATTCCATGTGATTATTAACTTTGCGGCGCGTAAAAAATCTCGTGTTCTTGTTGATTGCTAGTTAGGATACAATTATCTTGATGAGAAACCGCGACAATGGTGCGAGACATTTAGGTCGAGTACAATGCTAGGTTAATGTTGATCTAAGAATACTCAAAATGTATAGAGTGAGTTATTGAGACCCAATGGCTTAATATTGTCGAGAAATGCCGATTTTTTTACATTGTTTTGATATCTTACATCTGGTGATTGCGTCGCGTCAGTGTGTATAGGGTAACTGGGTCGTTGTGATGGCCTCAAACACCACGAGTTATTGGGTGCAAGATTCTGTATGTCTGTGAAGGTTGACACGTGCTTCCACGTGTCCCAGTTCACATGTAGTGTTATTTACTCAAATTGTGGTGAATATGCGATGTCTCATGGCAAGACCCGCGCAACTTTCCCAAGTTCTGGGAACGACCTTTTTTCCATGTCTGTCTAGCACCACCACGAGTTTCGCGTGTCACGGCGGGTTAGGGGAGAAATAAAGTTTTCTCGTGTCAATGCAGAGGTCGAAATACATGAATGACATCCCTTGCGTCTTTCCGGCACCACGTGCAACGTTTGTGCGTAACAGCTAACAAGTGTTCACCATCCCCAGCCCCTCGCATACTGACCTCGTGGAAGCGGATCAGGGAACGTGACGTCTCAATTAGACAAACGCATGGCAAAGAAAAAAAACAGGTGATTCACTTGAAAGAAAAAAAAACTATAAACACGGATGGAATGCAGGTGTTCTTCATCCCAAAGTTGCCTGAGCATTTCCATAGGTTTTCTACGTGCGCCTATTCGATATTGCAGTAACTGCTTGGCAACATGTGTCTCACTACGCTTGTCTGTCACAACTGCCGCAAATGCGACAGCATGGAGGGGATGGACTGCGAGAAGGACGAGTGCCAGAAGCAAAAAGAACACACCGAAACGAGCGGCCACGAATGGGTGCAGGTCTGCCAGCATGAACAGATCGAACTGACTCTTCGCGATGTTCGCAAATCAGAGTGCCCCAACTGCATCGCAAAGGCTGAAAGGAAGACGAAGGCCAAGAGGAGGCGAGAAGAAGAACAGAAAGACGCCAAGTGAGGCGGACATCTCAGCTACTCGGCCTCGTGGCTTCATCAACCAGCGTCGGGTCCTTGAAATCGATACCAGACGAGACCGAAGAGACGAGCCAGAGCATGTCAACTTGTTCACCAAACGAGCAGACCAATGGGAGATCACGGTGGTTTTAAATATGTGAACAGAAATGGCTGCGCGCTGGAAAGAATACGGGATTCACTCTAGCAGCAGTGTCTCGTGGAATGTGAGGTTGGCGCGTGACAGTCACCATGTGACTGGAAGTTGGCGATGAATAGTACTTGTTAAGAATGCCAAATCAATCAGCGTTCGTTCAAACGGCCACAGAATCAGGGTTGCTTCGCTACATGTATATATCTATATCTATATCTATCTATATATATATATATATAAGCCGAGAAGCCCCTACTTTTCAATTCCATAACAACTTTGATATCTGAACACCAAGAACCAAGAACTACTTACACTATAGCCCCCCACCCAAGACTTTCAACATGTGTACCACAACCACTTTCAAGTACGACTGCGTCCAGTGCAAGAGGCGGGTCGACACGTACACGGCCGACACGAACCACTGCGTCTTCTACCGGACCGGAGCGTATGGCTTGTGTCCGGGAGAGGATTTCCGGGACAAGGTATTCTACGTGAGCGAGGACGAGTGCGAGGTCTGCGTCGATGCGCGGATAAAGGCGGCCGAGGAGGAGGAGGAGGCCAAGAAGAAGGCTGCCCAGACCAGTGGTGGAGGAAGCAAGTAGACGTGCGTGATCGAGAGTGCGGACGGGATCCACGCAGGAGTTGTGGTCGCTCTGGTTGCTATTCTGTAGAGAGGACATGAAATAAACCATCTTTTTCAACGTTGGTGTACAAGTGAAGATATGTCGTACTTGTCGTTTTTAATAAACCCGTGCTCAAAGATGCGCAGACCTGCTCTTAAAAGCAGATAGTGCGTATAAGTACAGTTACGTCATTAGACATGAGAATTGGTATCTTGTTGCTCGTTAAGATGCTATGGTGGAAGGGAAGAACCGTGCCATCTATTCTCCGTTGAACGCCAACCGACCGCCGCCATTCTATGCAATAGTCCCTGTGATGCGTATCTGTAAAACACGAACTTCCCTCTGTTACGAAATCCACCGTGGAAGGTAGTGCTTGACATTCTCATAAACCAGAAACGTAACCCACGTCGCGGGCATGACCCGAACGACACCGGGGATCAAGCCGCGGTAGAAGCCTCGAATCCCCTCCTCGGCGAGGATCCTCCTCACCACGCCGCGAAACCCTCGACCGAAGCGCTCGTCGGCCTCGTAGTTTTGCAGACGGCTTCGTAGCACCTGGTACGGGTAGGTGACGGCGCCGGCGACTAGCTTGGCGGCGCTGGACAGCGCAACGGTTGCCTCGGGGGAGATGGGCTCGCTCTCGTCAATGCCGCGGCGGCGGAGTCGCCGCGCATAGTACCACCTCTTGAAGGGCTCGTACACTGTGAACTGGACGGCGCCGTGCGACACGCCGATGAGCGACACGGCGAGGCCGCGGTAGAAGCCGCGCACGCCCTCGGTGGCCAGGATGGTGCGCGCGCCCGCGAGCATCGAGGGGTAGGCGCCGGCGGCCCCGCGGTCCGACGACACCATCCGGGTCTTGAGCACCCATATGGGGTTTGTCAGCGCCGTCGTCGAGGCCCCCGCGAGGGCGCTGGCCACGAAGTAGTCGCCGGGCGACGGCCGGTTGCGGCCCCGGGAGGCGGCGAGGGCGCGCTCGAAGCGGGACTTGAAGAAGAAGAAGGAGCCCCAGCTGGTCGCATTGCCCACCAGGTTCGGCGTCAGCCCGCGGTACAGCGAGGCGAGCGGCTGCGGGTTCGCCGTGAGGGAGCGCAGGAGCGAGACGGTGGTGGGACGCACTTCGGTGGGGTGGGCGCTGCGGTAGACTGAGGGCAGAACAAACAGGTTAGCCCTTGCAACCCGGAGGATGAAGAGGAGAAGAAGAAGCCCGCTGCGGAAGAAGCCTACTTTGCATGCGAGTCTTGACAATGTCCAGCGGGTGCACCACTAGGGTGGCGATGGTGCCGGCGCTGAGGCCGGCAATGGACTCGACGGCGGCGGGGGAGAGTCCCGCATGGTTGGGTTCGGGCATAAAGGTTGAGCTCGGGTTTGCAGACTGTGCTTCGTCTCTCGTCACATTGTGTGCGAGCGAAGCCAACAGTGCATGCGGGTTCCCTTCCGGCAAGCGGGCTTAAATATCGAAGTTGAAAGTCGGAAGCATGGGCGGTTTTTTTTTTAGCGGAGCTTTAGGAAAGCTAGCCCGAGCTTCCGGACCGACGTCACAAGAAACCGGACCTGCTACCGGCTAGTGGCCGAAAAAAATAGTCGGCGTGGCATAGCCGACTTCGGGCACAGTCACCGAGCTGGGACCAGAGACAAAGAGAGAGAGAGAGAGAGACCAAAAAGCGTGCGTGAAGAATTAAGAGTGGCTTTCCTGTCATTCAGACATGATTTTGCGTGATGATACAAAGTTTGTTCGTTCCAGTACAATCAACCCCTCCCTAGCATACGTCGGATTCCCGGCCATTGATTACCACACGATATCCCAACGCCATGAATGCTGGGTGGTGTTGCCCCATGTCAAATCCTGCTTTCATTTCGAATAATGTACAATGGTTGGTCTGGTTGGTGACTGCGTGCTCAGGAGAGAGGAGAGAGAAGGCTGCGTGAAAAAAGAAGTCAGCGAATATGTCTCAATGCCAGGCTGGCTGGCATTGGTGCAAGGGGCGCCGTACCGGATGACCGAGGGTCGGGGGTCGCTGCGGGTGTAGCCTGGCGCAGGGTTAGTCTTGGCTTGTTGGATGCGATGCAATCGTGGTTCGAGCGTTTTCGTACCAAGGTAGAGGATCAGAGGAAGGTAACCACTGCGGGATAAGTCAGTAACGGGCGCAGACGCAGCAGGAGGAGGGACGGGACGTACTAGTGAATGGCCACGCGGGAGATGTCGATGAGCTTGGCAATGCGCTCCTGTATCTGATATCAGAAATCCAAACTTTTTGCCATCCCGAATTCTCGTTTAGGTGGAGCTCTTGCGCACCTTGGACTCCTCGGAGAGGGCAAACATGTTGATGATCGGTGTGAGGAAAGACGACAAATATCCGGGACGTAGCGATGGGAATTCGATTCGAGGATGCGCCGGCGAGATTGACCGCAATGGGCGTTGGCGATGGTGGTCGGGCGGGTTGAGAGAGCTGTTGGGGCGCGGCGTTGTTCAATGAACCGTCTCCAAAAATTTCGCCCATGCAGAAACGAACGGACCATGGAAAAAGTCGTCCCGGCCAGAAGCTGCGCACGAGCACTCCCTCCCCCCAGCACCCAGCAGAAAGGTCCCGGATCAACCCCGGCAAAATATGGAGACCTCATGAAGGTAGGCCGCCATGCCAACCTCTCGAGCCAAAATTTCTGGGGGCGAATAGGCTGTCCACGGCGAAACGAAAGCTTTGCCCAGTTTCCATTTCCTCTTTGCGCTCGACGAACCGACTTCCTTTCCTTTTGCGATTCTGAGTCGGTAGCGTCTGATCCGTGGGAATTGATATATACACAGGGGATTTTTCTTTTATTTACTTTCTTTCTCTCACGCAACACCGGCATCATGGCGCAGAACAGGCACTGGTAAGCTCCCACTCCCACCCCCCAGGCACGCGCGCCATCGTCATGGCATGGGCTAACACTTCATCCCTAGGGAGCAGGACAAGGAGGCGACCGTCTACATCGGAAACATTGACGAGCGCGCGACGTCAGCCATGGTCTACGAGATCATGCTTCAGATGGGCCCCATCCACAACATCCACATGCCGCGTGATCGCGTCACCCAGACGCACCAGGGCTTCGGTTTCGTCGAGTTCCGCACGCCTACCGATGCCGAGTACGCGGCCAACGTCATGAACGGAGTCAAGCTGTACGGAAAGTCGCTGCGCGTCAACAAGGCCAGCGCCGACAAGCAAAAGGCTGCCGAGGTCGGCGCCGAGCTGTTCATCGGTAACCTCGACGCCATGGTCGACGAGAAGATCCTCTACGACACCTTCAGCCGCTTTGGCCCTCTGCTGAGCTTGCCTAAGGTTGCACGCGAAGAGAGCGGCGCAAGCAAGGGCTTCGGTTTCGTCAGCTTCGGCGACTTCGAGAGCAGCGACGCCGCCATTGCGAACCTGCACGGCCAGTACATTCTCAGCAAAGAGGTTTCAGTCCAGTACGCCTTCAAGAAGGACGGTCGCGGTGAGCGCCACGGTGATGAGGCCGAGCGAGCGCTGGCCGCCGAGGCCAAGAAGAGGAACATTGTCCCCGAAGCTCAGCCTGTGCCCCAGGCCTTCCTACAACCTCCTCCTGCTGCCCCCGTGGCGCCCCCCGCCGGCTTCGATCCCTCTGCCATGGGAGCCATGCCCATGGGAGCACCTCAGCAGGGTATGCCCGCTGGCTTCGCGCCTCCTGCTCGCGGGCCCCCTTCATATAACGCCGGTGTTCCTCCTGGTGCTGCCGGCCGAACGACGAATCCTCTTCCCCCCGCGCCGTCTGGACTGCCCGCAAGACCTCCCCAGTCCCAGGGCGGCTTCACCAACCCCGCCGACTTCCACCCTGGAAGCTTCCGACCGCCCTCAGGCACGGCGCCTCCTCCAGGATTTCCCGCTGCTCCTCCGCCTGGGTTTCCTACGCCGCCGCCCGGAGCTTCTGGCACTCCTCCAGCTCCTCCAGGCTTCATGCCACCTCCTGGCTTCCAGCCTCCCCCTGGGTTCCCGCGTCGGTGAATAAGCCCATCCTCATAAATACCACCATCACCATCACCCAAGGTTCATAGGGACAACGAGATTGCCAATGCTCGCAGGACTCGGTTGAGTCGGCAGCCAAGACTTGAAATACTTATTAAAAAAAAAAACAGGCCCTTTGTACGAGGCCAACGAAGGCGATTGAATGCATCGCAAACTCTCTAATTAATCTCCCTGCCTTAAGAAAGGATGAGACCACTCCATGAAGACGCGGTCAGGTATCGTACAGCTCTCATATATCCCAAATCTCTGGTATACAAATCGTCAAAAACTGTTCCCTATATTTTTTTGTCTGGCAAAACCATGCCCTCAACGCCGGGTTCGCTTGCAATAGCACCCACCCCCTTTTCATCAACGCCCAGAAAATGCCTCCATCGCTTCTCTCGTCGCCTTGTCCCACTCCCGCGTTGCCTCCTCGTGCTGGCCTTGGACCTCGTATGACTGCGCCAGCATCCCGTCTGCGACACTCTGCCACAACATGTTCCCGCTGCGCTGCGCCTGCTTGGCCGCTGCCATGGCGCTTTTGAGGGCTTGCTCGCCAATGACGTTCTCGAACAGTCGGCTTCTCATAATCGCCAGAGTCACAGCGGCGCCTAGTACATTGTTAGTGGACCTAGAACCAGCCATGGCGGCCTGGATGTGCTGCTTCTGGTGGTTGAGTTGCTGTGGAGGTTCTGTAACCAGGGCGGCCATCACGTTGTGCCATGCCGTGCGCAGGTCGACATTGGGGTGCGAAGAGCACAGGGGCTGTAGTTGTTCGATCAAATCAAGCGTCTCCGGGTCGTCGCGCTGCGTTGGATGCTGCATGATCCAGAGTCGGTTGAGGGCCGCAAGGAGGGCCATCTCCCGGTTGGCTGCTTTGATGCCTGTGCCGCGCTGCGAGAGACTGAAGGACGGACTTTGGAAAATAGATAGAGCGGTTTGGAGATCTCCTGTACCTTGATGGTACACGCCGGACAGATAGGTCGATAGCAGCCGCAGGATGCTCTGCGTAGATGGTGTAATAAGAGTCTCCAGCTTGACAACGAATTGCTTCACCGTGCCCCATTGACAGTGACTGGCGGCGAGAAGGCCGAGTAGGATGTTGAGGTAGGCTTGTGTTTCCATTCGCCATTCCCGCTGTCTCACGGCTTCTTGTAACGAAACCGACGCTCCGTATGGGATTCCCATGGTTGTTTCATCCCCTGAATGCTGTTAGTCATCCACTCATGACGGAGCACGCGCAAAACATGGCTTACATGTGTCGAGAATTTTCAGACCCTCGCGCCAATACTCGACTGATCTCCGGCCACTTGAGGTTCTGTGCAGGTTGGTCAAACCGCTGAGGGTAAATCTGGGACGCGTTAGATTCGTGCTTCATGGCTATCAAATGCCTGACTTACACAAGTGAGGTGAGCTCCATCTTTGTCATAAAAGACAAGACTAGAAAGTCGGCTGGTGAGTTATTGTCTCCTCCTCGGATGATGGCCGCGGTATCTGCACTGATTGTCTGCGCTGTAGATGGCTGCTTCCGAACCGGTATGAGAAAATCAGCCTTGACGTTGTGCCAGTCACCGCACTCGTCAAGCTTCTTTTGCAGCAGACGCAGCTTCTGAGATGTAAGATCGGGGCTCTGATAATTAATGCTAGAGGCCAGGTCAAGCAGAAGACTCAACATGTCAAGTTGGATGATTTGGACGGAAGGATCAAACTGAAACTTGCTCGCCTGGGCGATGCAAGTCTGGACCTTTTCCATATTGCCATCTTTTGAAGCCTTGAGCAGGATGAGTCCCTCAAGGATCGAAGCGAACGCGCTGATTGCATTGTCATTGCGCGAATTCGCAATTGTCTGGATGGATCGGATGTTGTCAAGAGCGCTGGCGTCTGCTGTCTGCCCAACCTCTATATGAAAGGTGGCTTTCAATAACTTAAAGGCGTAGAGCCAGTGAATGTGTTTAAAGCTGAAGATTGGTCAGCTGATGGCACTTGTCACGGCATTGTGGGGAGACTTACGCTTCGCAATCCGAGATGTGGCGATCGACGGCGTTCAGAGCAGCCTTGTGACTTCGCTGAAAGAGCACTTTTAACATGATATATTGCATGCAGTATTTCAAATCGAACAATCGATGCTGCAAACTTGGTTAGCGGTAATCTGAATATGATTGTCATGATTGCACTTACCTTGTCACACAACGTAATGCCTTTGGTCAGAGCTGTCTCAGCTTCCATCAAGTTCTCGGTCTCCTCGAGCATCATGGTGGCATATCTTAATCGCAGCCTAGCTTCTTGGCGTGGGGCCAGGCGGTTGTTCTGCAGAGATGCTTCTAGGCAAGCTAATCCCGTCGTGATCATGTTTTGATATTCATCCACACGAGCAGGGTCCAGCGACATGGCCACATCGTGTACGGAAGACCGCGCCTTGTCAAAGCATTCCTCCGCGACAGCCACCATGATAGGAGTGGTATCGACTGGTCGGGCCTTTGGCGTGATTGCGGGGGATTTCTTGGTGATGCTTGGGGAGCGGGCCGTCAGGGCGGGAGAATTGGTGACCGAGGAGTGAGGGCTGGGCTTGATTCGAGGGGTGGCGGCTCCTGTCTTTTGCGCTGGCTGAGATTGAGGTTGTGGTTGTGGCGTTTTGCTCAGCATAATATCCATTGGCTTCACTGTGATGGTGTCGAGAGGTTTGACCGTGATGCTATCCAGCTGCGCCGGATTGATGGTATCGGGCGTGGGCGGGGCCACTGGGGTGCTCAGGGCCTGTCCCATCGAGACTGGCTGAGAAAAGGGCACTTGTTGTATGTCTTGCAGGTTTACAAAACTCTGGGGTGGTTCTGAGGGTTGTTGCGGTTGCACTGGGTCAGGCGCAGGATCGGGAACGGGTTCAGGCGCGGTTTCAATAGGAGGTGGAGGTTGCTGTGTCGGCTGCTCCTGCACAGGCGTTCGAATCGATTGAACGGATTCCCGACGCGTTTCGTGAACGGGTTGCTGCATTGTTTGCTGTCCATGTTGTTGACTAAGCTGCTGGTTTGTCGAGTGCGAATTAGCTCGTTGGGTTTGGGGCTGGTGCTGGGGCTGGTGTTGTTGATGGTGCTGGTGGTTCTGCTGGGGCGTGTAGTGCTGCTGCTGCTGGTGCTGCATCTGCGGCGTTTGCGGTTGCGGGAGACGGTATCCATGCTGTTGAGAGATGGAAGGAGTTCTCGGCTGCGGCGATGAGATGTGCTGCGGCTGGTGTTGCTGCTGAGGCGACGCTACGTGTTGTTGGAACATGTGCTGCGAGTGCTGCTGAGGCTGGAATTGCTGCTGCTGCTGGTACATCATCTGATGCTGCTGTGGCTGCTGTTGCTGCCACACGTTTCCCGGCGACACATATTGCGAGGCCGCGGACTGCTGATGCATCTGAGAATGGCCTCCACCCGGGTACACCTGCCTCGCGGCATCAAAGCCCTGGTACGCCATTCCGCCATAGTGCGCCATTTGCTGCTGCTGCTGCATGTGCTGGAGATACTGCTGTTGCTGCTGCTGCGGCTGGTGCCCCTGAACCGGATAATACTGCTGCTGCTGGGGCGTCGCGTACTGCTGCGGAACTCCCTGGGTGCCGTTGGGACCACTGCCAGCCATGTAGGACGCGGCAGACCGGTTCATGCCACCTGGCGATGGCATGGCCGGCTGCTGGCCCTGCTGGCCCTGGCCGTGAAAGGCCTGGGGGCCGCGGTAGCTCATGGCCTCAAGCTCAGCCTGAACTCGATGATTTCCATCCACATGCGAAGTATACTGTAGTCGCGGGGCGCAGGCTGGCGCGGTGCCGCCTCATGGCATTTCGGGGGAGGAGGGGGAGTCGGCGCGCCTTGCCCTCGTCTCTCGGGCTGTCGGGTGGGCTCTCGAGCGTGTCCGGATCGATCGCAGGGCTCGTCGTCTGTGTCAAGGCCGTTTGCCGTGTCGTTCTCGATGCTCCGCGTGAAGGAACAAGGTCGGAGACACGATGCGACCGGGATCCGATGGTCGTGTCGCTGAAAGCCGTGATTGGTTGAGCCGTGGACGTCTAACGCCATTAGCGCCCATGCACACCCTGTTGAGCCGCTATGACCTGAGCCCACGAAAGCCTTGACTTACAGCCAGGCATGATGATGCTAATCCGGCGAGACTCGGTCTAATGCCATTTAATCATATTAATTGTCAATCTATAGCTGAACGAAAACAAACAAACAAACAAACTAGAAATAAAAACAAGTTTGAATAATATTTGCGTAAATAGTATGCTCCATGATCGTGTCGTTCAGTAGTACTGTTACAGATATAGACAGGCCGTAATACACCTCCCTTGCTTTTTCCACATCATGTCCAGATTCCAAACCAAATACAATGCTCGTCTAGAAGCAAAAGAAAAACAGAGAAACCAAATCCCCAGCGCCAGGGCATGCAGAATCCCTCAGAGTATTAATCAAACAAAATATAGTAGCGCGAGAAACTCCTGTAATCCAGCTGCCAATTCAGCCAATTCCCGATGCTTCGGTACCAAGAAAAAAGAGAAGGAAAAAAAAAAGCCGTAGACGCATCATTATCCCATGCAGACCCATTCGGCAAACACGCACCATCGCGCTGTGCGGTCTGCCAGAACGAGACCTCTCCATACACCCTTCTCCGAACACTTGATAATCGTCTCCCATGTGCCTCCATCGCTGACTTCATCGCTGCTAGAAAGTCGCCCAACATGAATGCCCTTGCGATCCTCCTTCCGCATAAGACGGAGAATCTTACCACCTGGAGTTTGAATCGCGAGCTTGGCAGGCTTCTTGCCAGCTACCACACCGCTAGCAGAGCTGGGGTTGGAGCCGCTGATGCTGGAGGCGTTGACGCTCAAAGCAGAACCAGGACGGGCGTAAGGGCCGGGGCTTGCTCCGCCAGGGTTTGATGACGGCGTGAGAGAAGACTGCGACCCGTTCGACAGCGAGCTCGGGTGTTGCCTGATGGCGAACACAAATGTGTTGTTAAGCGCCAGTCGTTGGCACTGGGGCTGAACCACATAAATGTCGTGTCTCTGTGCGTGGGGGGTTGGGTGTCGTGTGACAAACTCGTAGGGAGGATTCTCTCCCGTATGGACAACGGGGAGGGCAAATGCCAGCGGGTGAGGGATGTCCTTGATGCTGTGCATCAGTCCTCGTTTGCCAGCATAGACCTTTAGAGTGCCCTGGCCTTCATCTCCCGGTAGGAGAGCCTTGATAGTGTATCGCTTGACTCCATTGAACCACTCGGCCTGCGCCAGAGCCCTCTTCTTCACCACATCACCACTCTCGAAAACATCACCATCTGAGTCTCGCGAATATCCGCGCACCTCAACCTCAGCTGCGACCTCAATATCTGCGGGCACGTTGAACTTGATATGGATCATCTCAAGATCCTCCAATCGCGTCAAGGAGGTGTTGTAGTCTACCATCTCGAAGCCATTGCGGAAGAAAGGAGCCGCGGTGCAGGGCAGATTGAGCAGAGTTTCATGAGCCACGGGAGGAACGATGTGCTGCTGGCTGTGGTGCTCGGGAATGTGCGTCCAGCACAGCTCAAGAGGGCGGGTGAGGAACCACCAGGGGTCAGCCGAGGAGCTACTATTGCTTGAGTAGAGGGGCCGCTTTGGGTTTGATGGGCTCGCAAGACAACAGTCAATCATACGCCACTCATTATCCACGACGACAGCATTCCACCAATGGTTCGGTCGAGGCATGATGTTAATCTCGGGGACCTCACCAGGCGTCTTGAGATAGCCCCTCACAATTTCACAATGAATGCCAACAGCAGCACACATCTCCATTACCAAAACCGCATACTCCTCGGCGCAGCCCTTCTTGGATGCGATGACTCGTCGGGTGTCAATCTCCCCCTCAAAGTCCTCCTCCCAACTAATCCTTTCAGCTACCCAGGTAAAAATGGCTCGCAAGCGCTGCACTTCGCTTCGGTATGGGCGGCAGACATAGGTAGTTGCGAGAGTGGCAGCTGTGGTGGTGCTTGGAAGCCCGCTGATGAATCGCGAGTTCTTGTCGACTTGGCTTAGATTGATGCCGTGATAATTAATTGGCTCTGCCACAGGCTCGCCGTCGGCGCCCTCGTCTCCTTCGACGCCTTCGTACAGCTCATCGACAGGGTTTAGTGCCGGGTGATCCATCATTTGACAGCGCTCTCGGCGCTCCACCTGCTCATTTTTGCTGATCGAGTTTGATCGATTGACATCACGGCGAACCTGAACCCAATCTACAGTGCCACTCAAACCCATGTCAGCAGCCACGTCCCGACCGAAACTGTTGTTACCCATGCCTGGCATCGGGTTGGAGGTCGGAGGGACTGATCGGGCAAACGGGGACCGGCTGGCCATCTCTGAGCCAGCAACCAGGCCGCCGCGAGTGCTTGCAACGCCGGTCTTGGCGGTGTCAAGAATCTTGCGAAAGATGTTTCTCTTGGGAGCCTTAGGCTGAACCAGACCTCCTAGGCCCGGGGTCGCATCATCATGGAATCCTGTTTGGGTTTGAGGCCGGTTGGCGGTGGCATTGCTTGCGTGGCTGCTGCGATATGTGACACCAGTAAATGGCGTCTCCGGTCGCTCCGGATCTAGGTCTCGCATGCCCATAGCACTTTGAGCACGATTGTGGTTGCCATTCCGAGCCATGCTGCCAGCGCTGGTAGTGCTGAATGCGCCTGCTGAAGTGCCGCTCCACAAGGTCCTGCCACTGCTCTGGGTAGATGCGCTGGTGTTACTCTGAACACCAGATGAGGCATTGGTGGAGTTTGTCTTGGTCGTGGAAGTTCTGGTAATGCCTCGACCAATCTCAAAAGCCGACTTCCTAGCTCTAATTCTTCGGCCGGACGACACTGAGCTTCCAATTGAAGATTTAGGACGCTCGAACGGCACATTCTTTGGAGGAGGTGGTGGTGGATGGTCACTCATTTTGGAGTTTGATCGATGAAGTTGCTCAAACTGCTTCTCCATACGCTGAACATAGTTGCTCAACTTGTCGTCACCCTGGTTACTATTTTGATAGGGAACCTCCTGCGATGACTCGCCGCTCCAGGTTTCATAACCCTCATCTGCTATACCCAGTGATGTTCTTGGCCTGGACCGTTCTTGGGGTTGCCGCTGTGTTCGCTGGGATACCATGTCAAATGACTCTGGTGACCAGGGGTCTAGTGGCGCTTCTGGAATATCATCCTCACGAGTGTCACCAAGGCCCCCAAGCTGACCCAATTGCTCCATTACTCCATCCATCGCTTCTCGGAGAGGCGAGGGCGTCATCCCGCCAGCAGGAGACGGGGGAGTGGGTGACATGGCACCAGGGGTGTACGGAATGTAGTTTCTATCATCAAAAGATGCTTTGGAATTGTGTCTAGCAGGAGCAGGAGCAGGTCGGAATGAGTTGTGCGAGTTTTGCCGCGAAAAGTTGTGCGACATGTTGGACCCGTGACGTGAGATGTCCACTGAACCGCGGTGCAAGTCTGATCCATGTCGAACCAGATCTTTTGAACCTCGACGTAGATCGGATCCGTGGCGGACAAGTTCCATTGAGCCATGCTGCACATTTGACCCGTGGCGAACTAGGTCCATTGAACCGTGCTGCATGTTGGACCCATGACGAACAAGGTCCACAGAGCCATGTGAGCCGTGTTGCATATTCGATCCATGGCGAACCAACTCCATGGAACCATGCTGCCTATTCGATCCATGACGAACTAACTCCATTGAACCGCGATGTAAATCATTCGATCCTGTTCGTGCAACGTGCCTGTGAGGAGGTGGTGGGGGCGGCGCAGGAGATTCGTCGCGCTCTAGACTCCCTCGGAAGCTACGAGGGCGGAAAGAGGGGGCAGGAGAAGGGCCTCTGTCACCGTAGCCGTGTGGGGGAACAGGCGAAGGACCCCTATCGCCATAACCACGAGGTGGAATTGGTGAGGGACCCCTATCCACGTAGCCGCGAGGCGGGATTGGTGAATAGCCTCTGTCTCCATACCCTCGAGGAGGAGCCGGTGAAGGACCTCTGTCCCCGTATCCATGAGGAGGAACCGGTGAAGCCCCTCTACCAGAGTAGGCATGGGCAGGAGGAGGAACAGGAGAAGGACCTCTCCCACCATAGCTGTGAGGGGGCACTGGAGAGTGACCTCTTGATGCATAGCCATGGGGGGGAGCAGGTGATGGGTCTCGAGAACGATAACCTTGTGATACATGAGACGGTGCAGGCGATGGAGCTCTGGATCCATGGTGCTGTGGGGGCGCTGGTGAAGGACTTCTTGAGATCTCGCGCTCCTTCTTGGAGTAGGACGCATTTGAGTCTTGTCGAACGCGGGGTTTGGGGGCTTCTCGAAACACTTCGGGTTGTTTTGCGGCTGTGTAATGAGGTGCCTTGGCGTACGCCTCAAATGGCTTTCGAAACGACTTGGACGACTTGGCGGCATTTGTTGTGGGATTCTGAATAGGGCTCACCGTCTTCGTGGTCGGCCGGAAACTTGCTGGGAGGACCTCGACAAAGTTGGATGGAAAAGAGCCGACAGTTCTTCGGTCTCGGTAGAGCCGTCCTACCCACCATGATCCATCTCCAGCGTTCAAGCACTCTATCAAATCACCCTCGATGAAACCAAGATCTCGTTTGGACTATTGCATGTCAGCTATTTTGGGACACCCGCTTCTGGGCTTGCAAAACACACCTCTCCTCCCCATGAATAAACAGCCCTGCACCAGCAGGGAAACCGCGTTGGCAGCGGCGGCGGTGCGGGTACCATGATGTCAAGGACCGCGCCGGTTGAGAATCTACCGACGGGACTGTGGGAGCGGCTCAGAAAAGCCGTGCTCGACGCGATCAAGAATGCTGGGATGAAGCTCTACACGCTGGCAAGAATAGGCATGTCAAGTAAAGAAGTTGTGGAAACGTCCGAATGTGAGGCGGGCGGTGGATCACAAAAGGCGATCGGAGGGAGGGACGTGGTGGAGGCGGGCGACGGTACGGGTGGAGGTGATCGGGGACAGGTGTTTGGCGTCCTTGGCGATGCTCCTCGTCGACGTGCAAAGTGGTTTGGAAGGGAGGATTGAAGAGGCGAAAACTAGATTTCCAACGGCAGAGGGAAGAGGAATGTGTAAGTACACATACAATGGTATTGTGAATGTCTGGTGCACGGGGCTAAGCGCTGGACATGTCAAGAACTATTCCATCGTTTGCAGGCGCTCTTTCCCAGGGCACAACAGCCCGTTGCTGGGGAGACACGGGGTCGTCCCGCCCACGGCAGGTGCGATGGGCGGGGGCCAAGTCGCTAGAACCGACGTCAATAGCCCCGTTTTAGACCGCTGGGGTTCCGTGTTGGGTGCGCTGAATGCACGACGGCGTCTCAGGGTCTACTGTGTCTCAGCGATGCGAGCCAGGCTAGCTGAGTTGAGGCGTCGCTGCCCATCTCGTTTGTCGACTCAAGATATGTCACCGGCCTAGGACGGACGGCTCGCTGCCGACCGTGGACTAGCCCACATCCAGGTCGTACACACATACGATAGATGCGGGTGCACCGTCTACGGCCGCATCACCAGACACAGCGACTCGCAGGAGCGGCAGCCGAGAAGGGCTCTGAGTAATTCCAGGTGCAGGGTTTCTGCTTTTGCGACTGTGGTTTGTGCGAGGAACCATCAGTCATGGCGTCTTTTGAATGTTTTGTTTTTCGATCAGCTTACTTATGCCTGGTTCCCGGCAGGTTTCTGCCCCAGGTCCGCTCTGAGACCCGACTGACACCCACCACTGAACGTTGCATCCATGAACTACTGGCGGGGAGGGCGAGTCCAATCCGATCCAATCCCATGGCACGGACTGGCCTGCGTACAGCACGTCGAGGTTTCTTTTGGTGCTTTGCAATGCAAACATGTTGTGGGCTCCAGAAACGCATACACAGTCGAGTCCTAATTACAGGGCCCCCCCAAGAGGCGCGCCACTAGACTCCACTGCCTGTATGCGAGCTTGTCGCACATCATCCACCCCGGACACTTTTTGCAGCTTGGTGTTGCAGGCCAGCCCCGTCTCGTCGCCGCTGCAAGCTCACCACCTGCAGCTGGTATGCGCCGAAGCTGTATTCATCTCAGACGCGGGCATTCCTAGAATCTCGTCGGGATAAACGATGCCAACGATGCCACGCCGAGGTCAAATTCGGCCAACGATATTCTTGTCTGAGAATTCTCCGATACTTCCATCTATCCTTCGATGCCTACGCCGCCTTCGTCCTCATTTTAGCGCCCCCATATCGCCGCTGAACTACCAGAGCTGTCCCAAATAGGCTGATTGTCAACAAACGCCCCTGGCTTACTATCTACGGTTATCTTTCTTACACACCCTCTTTGGGCCGCTGTCCTATGAATGCCAATCGTCATGTAGAAATCAATGCTTAGCTTGGCTAAGTAACTTTCCCTCCTCTTGCTCGCGCACATAGCAATCAGATGAAGTGAATTCTTTTAAGAGCACGTAGCTTGCTACGGCTGGACGGGGCAGGAAGGTAGATGGACGAAGGATTGCAAACGTAGTAGGGGAGATCTAAGTCGGAAAATAAACGCAGAGGGCCTGGTAAGGCTGAAAGAGTGAAAGAGAAAGGAAAGAAAGGGAGTCGCAGATGCAGTGGGAGAAAGCAGCCAGGGCGGAAAACAAGCCCGGATGCTACTGCAGGCAATGTCTCCGAGGACTCCAGCGGGAACACGCACGAGAAACAAAAACGCGGAATGGGTCTCGGTGGGCCATGATTGCATCTAAAAACACTCTCACCCGCGGTAGGCGTATGGAGCATCCGCGCCGCTGCAAGGGGCTAGGGAGATAGATGTACGCAGCGAAAAGTGCCCGCAGCGATGGCGGATATGCAGGTCGCTCTCGGTACCCCGTTTGTCCATGTTTGCAACAATCAACGTGGCAGCGCCTTAACCAATTCAACTTGCTCGAGTGAAGAACAAGACGAACCGATCTCTCATTGGAGAAGTCGAGTTCATGTTGTCGTTCATGTCAACCCATTTTGGTAGACCACCCCGCGGGGTCAGTGTATTTTTGTGGCGCTGGGCCTCGCCGGGCTGCCCTGACAACAACAAGCCCCCCAAAGCCCCCCCGTTCAACCCCGGCCTGGCTGTCCCAGACAACCATCCAGGTCGATGCAGGCCGCCCGCAGACTTTAATAACCATTCTTACCCATAGTCCACGCAGCTTCCATCCTACTTGCCATCTTCTGTCGACCACGATACCATTCCCTATTCTCCCCCAAAGGTCTACTCAAGCCACACCGACGATATATCACTATCGTCCTCACTTCACTGTCGCGACGCGTAGCGCCACAAATCTTGTCGCATATTTACATGACGTCAACCGCAATGGCTGACGAAGGCGTCGCTGAGCACTATCAAGTCCTCGAGGAGCTTGGCCGTACGTCATAAGCATCATCCCAATTCGACCAACCACCAGCTAACATTTTTGCTTCACAGGAGGAAGCTTCGGTGTTGTTTACAAAGGAATCGAAAAGGCAACTGGTGAAACCGTTGCCATTAAACATGTAAGCGGCATGGCGCCGGAATGCGCGCAAGGCAATATGCTAACGCCAAGTCTCTACAGATCGATCTCGAGTCCAACGATGACGATATCCAAGATATCCAAGCCGAGATTGCCGTATTGAGCACTTGCGCCAGCTCCTACGTTACACAATACAAAGGCTCGTTTCTTCGCGGACACAAGCTATGGATTGTCATGGAGTACCTTGGCGGTGGTTCGTGCCTGGACCTGGTAGGTGATCGTGCGCTCAACGCCAAAGCCACCGTTTAATGCTGATGTGAATTAATTTATAGCTGAAACCCGCCAACTTCAGTGAGGCGCACATCGCCATTGTGTGTCGCGAGCTTCTGTTCGGCATTCAATATCTGCACAGCGAGGGGAAAATCCACAGAGACATCAAGGCTGCCAACGTCCTTCTATCTGAGACGGGTAAGGTCAAGCTGGCGGATTTTGGCGTCGCTGCCCAGCTCACCAACATCAAGTCCCAGCGCAACACCTTTGTAGGAACCCCATTTTGGATGGCCCCCGAAGTCATTCAGCAGGATGGATACAGCTTCAAGGCCGATATTTGGTCTCTGGGTATTACCGCAATGGAGATGGCCAATGGTGAGCCACCTCTGGCCCATATCCACCCCATGAAGGTTCTCTTCCACATTCCTAAGAACAATGCTCCACGCCTGGAGGGCAACTTCAGCAAGGAATTCAAGGATTTTATCGCCCAATGCCTCACCAAGGAGTACGACCGTCGGCCCACAGCCAAGGAGCTTCTCCGACACCGTTTCATCCGATCTGCTGGTAAAGTGGAAGCTCTTCAGGAGCTCATTGCCCGAAGGCAGATGTGGGATGCCAATCAAAACCGTCAAAGGCACCCCATCTACTACCAGGAGACGCTCCAAACCATCTCTCCCAAGGACGATCAGCAGGAGTGGGTTTTCGACACAGTCAAGTCCATTGCTCCTGCCAAGCGACCTACTATCAAGCAAAGCCGCAAGCCATCTTCCATCTTTTCAGCCGAGGAGGGCATGCGCAAGCTGGATCTCAAGGATGGTCCCCTTGGATCATCGTCCCCGGCACCAGGCACTGTTCGCAAGTCCACTGTACGACGAACCTCCTTGGCTCAGCGTAACTCGATCCGGTCTACGACTGGATCGCCAAGAGCTGCGGTCCTCCCCAAGAAGCCGCTGCAGCCAGACATGTCGTTTGGCAACTCGGGCTCCACCATGCGTCTGTTCCGGCGAGTCCCCTCCGACAGCTCCACTCACAGCGGTGGTGCCCCGGATGACGTCTTTTGCGATGAGAATACCCCCCCGTCTATGGTGTCGCCAATTGAGCCGTACGGAAAGGAAGCCGTCCTCGGACGCCGGCTGTACAACCGGGCCGTGGAACCGACTCTGGCTGAGCTGCATGCTCAGACCTCTGCTATGCAGAAGAGAGAAGCGCTGGCTAAGCTGTCTGACGCATTTGCCGCCCTGGATGCCGTTGATCCTGAGGGGGCTTATCACCTGATGAGCAACTTGGTGTCATCCATGTCTCAGGATAACAAGCTCAACGCCGCCTTGCTCAGGCAGCCCACTCAGAAGATCCCCGATGATGGTACCCCTCAGGGCACTGTGATTGTCAAGAACGCCACGCCTCAGACAAGTCCCACCAAATTTGCCCTGAGCTCAAACAACCCCCACCTGCGAACCCAGCGCCGCCGCGCCGGCGACTCTCCCACCTTGAACGAGAAGGTGCATGGCGACAAGTCCACTCTGGAGAGCAGATATCCTGGCCAGGATGCCCGATCGGGAATGGAGCACTGCAAACAGCTCTCGGATGTGCTCTACTCTCGCTGGGTTGACGGCCTTCGGATCCGATGGCCCGCCGTCTAATAACGCATCACTCCTCACTGGCAATGCATAACAGATGGCAGGCCAACGTTGTGATTATGCAGACACGACAGCATCGTCAGTGAACCCTAATTATGTACGATTTACTGTATACAAGCCGAGGACTTGTAGATTTTTGCTTTTTGTTTCTCAAACGGCATGGCGGATATGCGAGCTTTTTTTTAGACTGGTTACTATGTGGAAAATCGTTTGCGCTCGGACTGCCTGGCATGAACAGCACAGAGGAAGACGGCATGGTAATCATGGTATAATGATATCTTGACGACCGACTGCTGCTTTTTTGTTGAATGCATTCCACTGGAGCAAGGCGTTTTTGGGCATCTTGATTTGATTGTTTTTTCTTCTCTTGCATGGATGGAAAGGGTAGCAGGCAAGGTAGGCGGAGCTGGTTTTGTCCGTAATACAGTTGTGCTTTTTGTGTTTTTTTTTATTAGAATAGCTCAGAATAGTCTGTCACAACTATGAATAAAGTTAATCAGATCCCACCAATGATGTCACCTGTCACACGCCACACCGTTCTGCGAACGTCAGGGGTAGTGCAAATCGAGCTTTTTCTAGCGACCCAAGAAGCAAAGTGAACACGGCGATACGAGGTTTTGAATCAAGGCTAGTATAGTTCACCGTAGTCCGTGTTTCATTACTATGTGGCTCAGGAACTAGTTTCATCGTCTGCGCTTTTGACATATGGCGGAATGTCTCGTCGATCTCGCTTCAGCTATCATCGACTAGTGAAGTGTACCATGCTTGCTGTTTCCAACCGCACTGCAAGGTCTTCTATCTGTCCCAAGATCAGCGCCGCAACACTTGCGGCACATCACTGGGGGAAAGAAAAAAAAAGGAGAATGTGGTTAAAATGCGCTTCTGATTTAGATAGTACGCTGTGCGCAGATGAGAGCTCCCATAACTGCTACCCCACGAAATCAATCCACCCGATGTATTCTTTTACCAATTCAACTGCTTCCTCCGAATTGAATAATGATTAAGATGAATAAACTCCTCCCATGCTCTCCAGTTCCTTAACGCCTTTCCCTCATAACGAGGCGCTAGTAGTTGTAGCGCAAAACAAAGCCCAGAGTGTTGCCGTCGTTTTCCTCCAAAGTCGGCTCGGCCCAGACGGCCGGGTGCGTGGTGAAGACGTCCAGCTCCTCGCCAACCATTCGCTCGCGCGTCGCCTCCGGCAGGCCGCAGCCGACCTCGACGACGAGCTGGCGGAAGAGACAGCCGTACTTTTCCACATCAATGGCGTCGCTCTTCTCGGCCTGGCGCAGCTCGGCCGCAATGGGTTCAAAGTCGCCGTCGGAATCATCGTCACCATCACCAACGCTGCCCACGTACCCGTCATCATCATCATCGTCGTCGTCCACCTCGGAGTCGTAGTAGTCGACCATCTCGTCGTCTTCTCTGTCCACCTCCCCGTCGGGTTCGTCGATGTGGGCGAGCGCCTCGATGTCGACGACGCGGTTGGGCGGCAGGGTCACGCGGGACAGGAACTGGTTCTCGGCGTACAGGACCCGCGTGGCTTCGAGGTTGATCTGCCTGCTGACGCGGAGGATGGCCGTCTCGAGACAGGGCCGCTTGCGCGCAAAGACCCGCTGCCACCCCCTGTGCACGGGGATCCGGGTCTCAGCCACCAGGAGGCAGCGGTAGATGTGCTCGCGCACCTCGAGGGGCGCCATCATCAGGTAGCATGGAGGCGGAGGTGGAGGGGGAGAGCGCGTGGGCGACTTGGTTTGCACTCGGGCACGCCGAGATGCTTGCTTCTTGCTGCGACGCTTGCGAGGTTTCTTGGGCGCGCGGGTTCCTCGGGCCTCCAGCTCGCAGGGCATGATGTGGATGGGGCCGTCATCGTAAGGGTCTGGGAGTGAGGGCAAGCATGCCATGATGGGTTTGTCATTGTTCCGCTGGGGGATAGGAGCAGGGCCCCATGTGAAGTGTTCTGGTCGAAGGGGAGCTTGGATGTCAGGACCGAAGTCTTCTCTCTTTGGCGGGTGGGCATTGGCGGAGATGTGCTCGGGTGAGGAGTCTCGATCATCCATTTTGGGAGCTTGGGATGATCAAGGATGAAAATAAGAATGAAAATTGGTGTTGCAGGATGAAAGAGCGAGGCTGTCAGCGGCTCTGAGATATACTTATGAGTAGCAGTGATTCATACTCGAGTGAGTGAGTGCTTGTGCTTCTGACTCTGGGCTTCCATCTTAGGGTGGGCTTGTTGTTGTTGTTTTAGGGTCTTAGTTGAAGGGGTCAACTAGATCCCAGCTCATACTCGAAACCACACCTTCCCAAAATCCCAATATTGGGAGAGAGCCCTTGAAGCTAGCCAAATTATCTCTATGATAAAAACCAGCTGCAGGGCTTCAATGAGTGGCATAGAAGAAGGCAAGCGCTTGCCTCAAAGTTGAGGCTCTTAGATCCAAACTAGCCTTCACATTCAACAATTTGCTCGGGAGCATTGCAGGTGCAACATGGTGATAGCACTTCCGATAACAAAATGAGCAAACACGAAGGACTCAGCCTAGTTCTAACTGTTATGGCAGCAAACCTTAGCACAGGAAAGCACAAAGAAGTTGTTCGGATGAACATGCCCTTTTACAGCACCCGTCTAGTTCAAATCAAGTGCAATATTGAGTATAACACAAGCCCTGTCTGCATGCCTCGCATTTGACACCTTTCGTTCTAGAGAACATTCTCGTTGATCTAGTTCGCAACTTTTAGACTGGTGACCGTTTGCTACATGTAGTCGAGTTAGGAGGTCTCGTCACCTCACACAGCAGAAAGCATGACGCACATGGGTGGGCTCAGAGGCAGACAGCTGCGAATGTAACAAATATTAAACAACTCCATTAAGCTTAAACCTGTAACATGAACATTGACTCGTTTTGTTTTGTTTCTGTATCCTATTTCGTCTTCTGCTACAGGGGTATCAGAAACATGCTACGTTCCATATATTCTAGTCATCCACATATCCCTATCGTGTGGGCACTTTACTCAACTAATCAGCCCAGCCCTTAGGAACGCAGAACTGCCTCTAGAGAATCCTTTGCGCGATAGTAAATCTTTAAATATCCGATGCAATGGCCGTTCTAATGGATATTGCAATGGTTAGTATATTGTTTGCCCGAAAAGCTTCTACCTACGTTCTAGAGATAACCTTGTTGAGCTGTTCCCTCTCCCAGGAATCCAAATGCATGCATCTCAATATCAATTACCACCTCTCTAAACTGTGCCTGCAGCTGCTCGTCTTCCCAGGATTCTCCCAAGCCACCTTTGAGACATCAGGCTCCCCTCAAATTTTCACAAGAAACTCTGTTTTTGATTCATAGGCATTATAATTTGACATTGATTGCTCCTCTAACACTAAAAATAACAACAGAGAGGGTATTTCTTTTCAATGCGTGCATGCAGAAAACAACCACCGAACCAGACCGTTTTGTCCTACCAACCACCTCGCAGACGTTTGACAAATCTTTTTACTCATTTCCTCATCTTCCAAATGACCGACATCGTCGCGGACATTCCATACATTGTGGCACTTGTGTTCGTTGCAATATTCTCCAGCTTGAGTCAACCAAAGGGTTGAGCAATGGCTCGCCGGCCAGCATTTTTGTTTCCCGCCTTAGCCCGTAATTGGATCGGCTATCGAAACCAGCGCACCCGCGCGTATTAAATCGGCATTACCTCCACAGATCTCGGTTGGCTCGTGTCGAATCTCCTCCGCTGCTGTAGGGTCGGCCCGAGTCTGACATGCTGCTCTTGTAGCTGTGGCCGCCAAACTCACTCCCAAGCCCGCTCGGAACGGGATCCTGCCCTGGAATGGCCAAGAAGCCTCCAGCACCGTTTCCAACCATGATGCTGCGTCGAGCATCACCTCGGCCCCATCCAGAGCCCGCTACGTCGAGTTCCAATCCATAGCTGCTGACCGGTCGACGACCACCTGGAGCAGCCGCTGTCATTGTATCAACTCGGGCAAAATTCCACTTTCCAAACTCATCGCTCTTGGTGAAGACTTCCAGGGTGTGGGTCGGGGGTGGTGAATTAGGCCCTCTGGCGGCGTAGGGGTTGTTGGAACTGAGGCGGTGGGATGCGGGTATGTTTGAGACAGGGCGTCTGGGTTGAGCGAGAGGAGAGGAAAAGCTGTGCGCTGCGGCGGGTGAGAGGCTGAAGCCTGGGCTCGACTTGACTGATGAGTTGGAGCTTGATCGCATGTGGCCTCCGGCAAAGGCGGCATTGGGTGGGGGGAGTCCTTGAAGCTGATCGGGGAAGGTGTCATCATGGACATATAAGCGACGGAGGCGGGGGAAGCCACCAGTCATGATAGATGTGGCGAGGTAGGTGTAGTAACCGGTTGTGATGGAGGAGAAGGCGCCGGCGGTGGCGACGCTTGAGATTTCATATCGAAGCGTCTCCAGGGAGCGTGATGCCAATGGGCGGATGTTAGAAGAGCTGGGGAACTGCTCAATAACCTTGGTCTGGATAGCGAGTGTCTTCAATGATGAGGCCATGGTAAGCACCTCCTGTAGGGTGGAAGGGTGGACGGCCGTGTCATGGAGAGTCAGCACCCTGAGTGCCTGCTGTGTCTCCTGCCAAGCGAGATATTCGATGAGACCACGAACCGTCACACGTGGGGTTTCTTTTAGAACAAGCTCCTTGAGCGGGGGAAGTGTGGCGAGCCCATCGCTAGAAGACAGGACCTCGTCTGTGAATGTGGGGATGTTAGACACCTTCAAGGCTTGGAGTTTGGACAAGTTGCCCAAGACGGCACGAATGGTGATGGGATCGATGTTGAGGTTGTTAATTTCCAAAACCTCAAGTTGGCTCCAGACTTGACCAGTTGCCAACATGGCAAAGCTGCGCTCAGACCCTCCGTTGTATGTCATCTTGCGGATATTAGGACAGCGGGCCTGAACCTCAAGGCGCAGTGTCGCAAAGCTGGGGTCATCGCAAAACATGCCCTCGGGCAGGTCAATGTACTGCAGATTGGGAAGCACGGCCAAAGTCTGAGCCAACTCGACTGGACACGATTCGCGCAGCATGTAAGGCATTTTCAGGAACTGCACCAACTTCCCAAGCCTGGTTGGGTCGTCGCGCACAGTGCGCCTGAACAGCCTCAGGCGGGCTTGGGCAGGATCCTCGGGCACGCCATTGCGGTCAAACCGCGATGTCTTTTTGCGCTTCTCGGCCAGCCACGCCTCACGGGGGCAGTAATGAACAGGGTCGATGCGAACGCTGTGGTATCTGGGTGGAGAGAAGGCGTGTGTCAGTGATCAACGCGCTCCTGGACATGGTTGCGGTTATGGGTATGTATGGGGGGCACGGGCTGTGTGGGGTGACGACGATTGACGAGCAACTTACAAGGTTCTGATTGCGATGGAACGCCAAGCTCGGCACACGCTGGTGCAGCGGGACAAGTCGCGCAGGTCGCAAAGCATGCAAATCGAGTCGCTGTTGGCGGCGCTGCCCTCGCACGAGTCGTAGGTCTCATCAAGGGCATGGGGGCAGACAAAGGAAAAGATGCGCTCAAGGACGGACTGCGGGAGGATCTGGACAAGCTGCGCGGATCGGAAGGTGGGAGGGGAGAGCAGCAGAGGCGCTGCGAGGTCTTCTGGGAACGGGAAGGAATCGGAGCCGCTGCTCTGCGAATTGTGCTTCTTTTCCTTCTTTTCCTTGCTGCGGCGGCGAAATGAGAAGCGCATGGCTGCTGTGGTGGTTGTGCGCGTCGCTATCGGGTGTGGATGGTGGGCGGTGTGGCGAAGAGGAACAGCAATGCGCAGGAGAGGAGGAGCGAAGAGATGCCCAAGCTGAGAGCTGTATCTGTACAGGCAGGAGAGAGGGGAGGAGATTGAGAATAAACAAGGAAACAAAAAGACCGGCTCCGGGTGCGTGCGAGTGGGTTTTTGGGCGTTTGGGTATAAAGAAGAGTGAGACTGCGAGAGGAAGGGAAGGACGCGGGAGGGAGGGGAGTTTGAGGGACGCGATGTCGATCCGATGTGCAAGGGTTCAGGTACGTCAGGTACAAGTTTCCCGAACAGGGCCCCAAGCTTTTCTAGCAGCTAGCCTACTCCAGCATGTGTGATGCAGCGCGCAGCTGCGCTGTCTGCAATGCCCACGGTGCTGCTCCAAGGTGGCCCTGTCGCCGTCGGCGTCCTGGTAACTTCTGTAACAGGGGACCATGGCTGGGGGCGGACCGCCGCTGGAGCTTTTGCAATGCGCCCAGCTGTACCTTCAGTGGCGGTGGGAGGGTTAATCCGTCTGACTAGGCTGCATAGAGCCGCCTGCCCTTCCACTAATAACGGCGCTGAATGTTCTGAACGGGCCCCCTTTGCCCCGCACAAGTCCGGATCAAGTGCCGCTGCGAGGGCCTCGCAGCTCGTCTAGTGGCCGGTTAGTCGGCCACAGGGCTGGTGGTCCGTTCGCTCATAGGGCCGTTACAGGTCTGAGCAAGCCTCGCTGATCCCGTCTGCCATTTGTATGGTGCGTCGCTGGCGCCCGGGCGAACTCTGCTTTCGCCGACCCCTTGAAATTAAAATAGCACCAGCTGCGCTGAGGGGATCACCAGGAACGACAAACAAAGAAAAGCTGCGTAGGGGTTTTCCTATTTTGGGATCACCCACAGGAAATGAGGAAAGGGGTGTGAGAGGGGGAGGCAGCCGAATCAAACAGCGCAGCGCCATCCACTCGCCACGCTGCTTTACCACCACCACCACTACTTCATCTGCCGATCTGCTCTTCCTCTGCCAGGCGCCAGCGCTCTCATGTCTTGCTCACTCGCTACACGGATCGCGCTACCACCGGGGCGAATGCTGTTTCTCCACGAGTGTGCGATAAGCAGCGCAGTCAGATGTAGACAGCAATGAGTGGATTCTGCCCTCTGGCCAGGAGGGGCAGGCTCTGACACGACGCATAATCGATGGTCATCGGAGACAGATGGCTAAAAGCACCAAGGCTTTAACATTCAACCCAAGGAACCCTTGCCCTCCTCCACCTAAACATTCCTGTAGGGTGCAACAATCGACCCTGGGCTGGCCTCTGTCTTTGTGTGCGTATGCGTTTGCGCGTTTCCTTCCATTGTCCTATATGTCCATTAACCTTGTTTTTTCCTCCCTTTGCGACCCTGGTCGGCTAGCCATGCCAAAGCCCATCTTTATTGCGACCACACATGCATCCCTGTTGACGTCGTCCCCAATAGTCCCAAAGCCCAATTTATTCCATTCTGTGACAGCCGTCAGCCGAGCCCAAAGCCCATCCCTTGAACATCCGTGACCAGTGTCAGTGCCATCTCTCCAGTCTCCGTCTACTCCGGACAAGGCACACAGACACCCACAGACACGATGAGAAATACAGAACAAACCAGTTCCCGCCGTGACGTCGTTGGATCGTCTCTCCCCCGTTCCAACGTCACTCATAACCTAGGGACGGACGGAGACCCTCCATTCTGATACTCGACCCCTGACACCGTCCCATCCACTCCGCGCTGGTCCCGAGCCAATCATCCCTGTTCATATAGAATTCCATCTCTCGGCCGGGTTTAACTGTCAGCCTGCGACCTTTTGTTTTTCCCTTCTCGCCCTTCCCCAAGCAATAATGTAATTACATGTCACATGAAATCGGGGAGACTGTGATTCCAAATGCCCCTCCCCTGGACTTTCTTTGTTAATTGCCATCAAGGAGACCTACTGTAACCGTGACGCGTCGTGTAAACGCACCATTGCCATGTCCCTTCAGAACATGCACCATGCGTGACCAAGGCCATGTAATGCCACGGCGGGCCATGCACGCACCATGCAGCCCGGCAAACCAAGGCCAAAGAATCGGCCTCTTTGTTCTTTTCTTGGTTTCAGCGTCTATCAAACACTTGGCAGGCCCCATCTTAAGAATCTAGAGGCGTTTGACCTTCATCCACCCAAGCCTTGGCGTTTACGTATGCGCGACAAGAATCAACCTGGTCCACTCAATTGGCCGCGACTTAAATTTCTACGCCACGCCTTCACATCTAGAATGTAACCTGTTGCTCGCGCTTATCCCACCCTCTCTTTCCAACCACTGCGGTTTCTTGCGGTATTACCGTGTCCTTTTGTGGGCAGTGCGCCACATAGTCAGACATTTTGCTTTTGCACACGACTCTTCACCGCTGTTTCCATGTTCTTTCTTTCAAAGCAGATACATCAATTACAATCGTCTACTGCCCTCGCCCCAGACCCAAGTCCAGAGCAAAAGCTCGATGCTTCTAACATACATACAGTAGTCAGCGAAGAGTGATTACAAGGGTACTAGGTAGATCGTCGTGGCCTGGGGTGACCCGGCTCGTGCGCATCACGACTCCGGCCCAGGCGTTTTGGTTTTGGTTCCATTACAACCCCGCCCGTCCTGCCAAAATGCCCCATGTTCGCCAGGGAAACAATAAATCCACACATGACCATCCCTCCCCGTCATTATGACTTTCCACATACACGATTACTTCTCCAGGATGGCCCGCAAGAGACCTTCCCATGGCCCCAAGATGCAACGCAAAAAAGAAACTGAAATCTCCAAAAACCGTATGTTTATATGTACGTGTCAATGCCGCTTTTGTGCACGGTAGATCCAACTCTCATTGCTCCCGTCATATCGAGCTGATCATGCAGCGCTTTGAAGACGCATCATTAAGGGAGTTCGGCCGCGAGGCACACACACCACATATCGCACCGTCCTCCTACCATGCCACATTATTTATGACTGTGGCAGGGTTGCGGACTTGACGACTTAGGCCTTGCGGGATCGGGGGGTGGTGCCATTGGTCTTGGCACCAGTGGCGGTGGCACCGTTAGCACCCTTCTTGGGGGTGCTGAGGTCGGGAAGAGGAGCCTGGCTCATTCGTCGGAGACTCTTGCGAGTGGTGTTGCTCGACTTGCCATCGCGCTTGTAGGTGGCGAGGTAGAAAGAGATGAAGAGGACGAGGTAAGAGCTGAGAATAGCAATACCGGCGAAGGCAGCGAATTCCTCACCAGCGCACTTGCCAGCGTTGGGCATCCAGGGCCAGTACGTCGACGTGAAGTAGGTGTAGGAGGCGAAGTAGACAAAGCCTGTATTTGGTTAGCGTTTGTGCCACCAGGTCAATTGGCTCGCTCGACTTACCAAGGTCGATGATGAACTGGATGATCTGGATGCGAGTAACCCACTCCTTCCACCAGATGCGGACACCACGGGCGCTCTGGAAGTAGTACCAGTACATAACAACGTGGACGAAAAGGTTCAGGGTGATGGGGACCCAGGAGACAGAGGTGGAGCCAATGAGCTGGGTGTAGCAGAGGAGGGCGGTAGCACCATGGTGGTAGCAGTGGAGGAAAGCTTTGAGACAGATTAGCTTGGGATCTTCATGCAGATCATTGGATTCCGGGACGTACTGAGAGGCTTCTTCTTGAGGAAGAGGAAGACGGTGTCGAGCAGCTCAAGGTACTTGGTGAGGTAGGTGAGCTGGCCAGAAGGTTAGTTTCTAGGGCCCCACAGCATAAAGGGAGAGCTGGCAGATTGAAAAGTTTACGCACATAGTACAGGACAACCAGGTGCTGAGTCCAGCCACCGTCGGCGTGGCAGATGGCGTGGAAGATACCGCCACGAACAACAGTGGGGAGAAGCTCCTCGACGTACAAGGCCAGGAGGATGGCGCTGATGACGGTCAAGAAGAGGTTGTGGATGAGGAAGAGCGACTTGAGCTTGAAGGGCTCGCGGTTGCGCATAGCCTCGCGACCACCGAAGATGATCAGGTAGTAGACGACGATGAAAATTGATGTCGACTTCAGGGTGGACATGGGCGTCTGGAAGGGGACGAACTCGAACTCATCGGCCGGGTAGCCCAGAACGGCGGTCCATGCCTTGTCGAAGATGGGCCACAGATGGATGCCAAAGGGGCGGTCGATGGTAGGCAGCGGCAGCTGCTCGTAGAAGGTGGCGGGGGCCGCAGACGACATGTTGGGCAACTAGATTGACAAGGCCAATGGATTGAGGCAATGTCGGTGTGTAGATTTCGAGAAAGATGGAGTCTTTGTACTCGAGACGAGACGCGACGGATGGCGCGGGAAAGGGGGTAAAGAGGGTCAAGGAACGACAAGAAGGGAAAAAAGCAGTCTCCTGAGAGGAAAGGAGAGAGGCGAGGCGAGACGAATCCCAGAGAGGCGGCGATTGAAAGAAGAAGAAGAGAAGAGGAAGGAAAAGAAGGGGAGGAAGAAGAATATTATTTGGGGCAGGAGACGCGGCGCATCAGAAAAGGGGAAATTTGACATCACTTCGAGTTTGGCACCTAGAACATGTCCCGCTGGGCTGCAGCGCAATACGCTACGCGGAGGGCTACCTGGCCAAAAAGGGCCATTCTTGGGGTGCGCTACCAAGGACGGGCCCAGGGACGGTACGCTAGGAGAGGTACCAGGCCTCGGCGCCCCATCCTCACTGGCCCGGGCATTGGCAGTGGAGGCAAGGCGCCCCGGCAACCTTTTTCTTTTTTCCTTACGTGTCGGGTTCAGATCTTGTAGATTTTTTGTCGATGCACGGATGGTGTCCGGAGGCCATGGCTGACTGGCCTCCCGTCCAAAGTCAATCTGTTTGCGGAGGCATCCTCTTGCTGCTGGTCAGAATCTTACAGGCACCCGCCCCTCCTCGCGGGTGTCAGACAGCGCGGCAGTGACCTGGAGGAGGCCGATGCCGTGTCCTGATTCACACCACCTTGGCATACTCGCGTGCCTCACGTCAACCGCATCGTGTCCTGAAGACATTTTTCGCATGTGATTTGCCGGGTCCTCCGGATCAACCAATCAGGGGTATCATGTTGACGTTCATCTCCTTCAACGCGCGGGCACGTGACCAGCATTCCCTCACAGTGGGGCGTTTGCAGCCAGAGGTCGGTGACTGCCTCCTCAAGATTAGCACTCGGCTCGTGCATCGTGTCCGCGGGTGCCGAGGCTCCAGGCCAGCAGACCCTGGACTGCCCCAAATTGGCGTTGCTGCTGGTGAGAGGTGAGGGGGCAGGGTACCATTGTTGGCTCCTTTGCAGGCTCGGCCGAGTCTGATGACGTTGAGCGTTATCATGGGGGCACCAACAAAGAGTTGTCCTGGCCGGAATCTTCTGACACCAGACTCTCCTGCAGGAACCTTGGAAAGGAGTGTTTTGTCTCACCCTCGCGATCGCTGTGTTGTCTTTCAATGGCTCGCAAAGCCAAGAGAAAAAGAAACTTAGGAGGACCCTTTTTTTCGACGCACAGGTAGGAGCGACTGCAATTTCGGAGCTGCAACTTGCTGGAGCTCCGACGGCCGTCCTTGTTGATCGCTGTTTACTTTGGTGCCCAGGGATCCGACAGTCTCCATCAATTCGATCCCATTTCTTGGCGCTGCGATAGTAATATGAGGCGCGTAATGCGAGGAGCAGTGGGACTAGGCATTGCAAACTTTCTTGCAATGAAGCATAATGGCTCAATTGGCTTTGTTTTCGCTCCGGTCAAGGTACTCATCGAAACCACCATCGATGTTTACAAGGGGCCCGCCCCCCTGTTGGTTGCCGAACCACCTGTAGACGTGTGGCGGTCGACTGTGGCTGTGGCGCAAAGTGATGCAATTCCACTGAGGACTTCCCGCCTGGTCGGCTGCAGGGCTAGTGGATGAAGCATACAGGAAGCAGAAGCTTCCATCACACCGCTTGAAAGAAAATGCTACAGGCCAAGTGATATCGTGAAGCAAATAAGGCCCATCTAATAAAACACTGGTTCGGGTCTAGGTTGCTTAGACTTAGGATTCTGCAGTAGTGCCTGCTCGTGTTGGAAATACTCTTGGAGAGAATCACCAGCAGCGTGGATGCAAGTGCAAGCTCGAGCTCGCCACGAGATTGGGGAAGCCTGGGGCGCAGGATACTGCTGTGCATTCAATAAACAGCCAGCCATTAAGAATTGGTTATTGGTGGAGGCGGCCGCCTGGTCGGGGAGCTCCCTGCTGGTTCCTGTATAATTAGGGAGCAAAACCCAGCAAGGGGAATAAAGGGAAAAAATGCAATAAGGGCATGATCGGTAGCACTGAACAAAATAATAAAATAACTCAATTTCTGCATAACCTTGCTGCTAGATAGCGCTTTCCCTATTTTATTACTTATTTCCGTGTATAATAGCAAATGTAATATTAATTCTTTATAATTTCTGATAAAAAGAAAATCCTTTTATATTCTTATATACTATACTAGTAGGGGACCTAAAAGAGGAATAGATACTAAGTTATTTTATATTCTACTATATTATTTTACATAGGTATAGTAAGCCTATATAAAATAACTCTTTAATTGTTCTATTACTATAAATATAATTATAATAATAGACCTTAGGCTTAATATAGGCTTTATTACTTACCTAGTTATTAAAGATAATATATATAATAATAATAAATAATATATAATTATTATATTAGCTATTATCTAATTATTAAAGCTATTATCTATAAAAAGAACTTACTAAGTAATATTAATTATTTAATAGTATTATCTATAGAAAGTATATTACTTATTTAAATAGCTACTTAAGTATTTATCTAGCAAGGAATTTTTTAATCTATTTTATATAAAAAAGGCTATATTTTTCCCTCTTTATTAATAGCTTAAGAATAATACTAATATATATAATAGTAAGAAGTTAATAACTAAATATAAGATTATAATCTTTTTATAGATATTAGTATTTAATAAGCCTTAATAAAATACTATTTTTTAATTTAAAATTAGCTAAAGTATTATCTTAGATATATTTTATTAATTAATAGATTTAATAAGGATTTTATATACTTGATTTATTTATTAGCTAGAGCTAAAGAACCTAAGCCCTAAGGTTAAACTAGATCCTAATAATATTTAGTTTAGTAGAGCTATTAGTACTATTAATAGCATATATATTCTAGCCTTTATTCCTTTTTATTAGTAATAATACTTTTGGTTATATAAAAATATAGTATTATAAAATATATTTATAGTTATTAATTTTAAGGAATAGTTTTTATATATGCTTATAGGCATAGAGGGATTAATAAATAATACCTTATTAATATATATTATATTAAGTAAGAATTTTAGGATTTTATTGGGTTAGTTTTATTTTACTAATTTAGGCTTTAGATCTTAGTAAGAAATAATAATCTTATATTCTTAGGTTTTTTATTATCTAAATAATTAGTAAGATATTAAAGGAAATCTAGAAAATAAAAAGGAATTATATAATCTTTATTATATTTATCTTTATATTATTATTAAGTAAGCCTTTAGGCACTATAAGTAAAAGTAAAAGATTATTTATAATAATGCCCCTAAGTATTTCTTTATAGACTAAATAAAGATTATTTATACTATAATAGGACTCTATAACTTTAAATTAATAGGTAAAAAGGAACTAGATATAATATTTAAAGAAGAAAATAAGATATTTATTAGAAAGTAGTAAAGGATTATAAGAAAAGCTAGCTAGTATATCTCTTTAATTATATTATTTTATAATAGCCCCTAAATATATAATCTTATAGCTAGATAGCTCTAGATAACTTTAATAGAATAAAAAGATAATAAATCTATTATTATTATTATTAGGCTAATAATTAAGTTCTTATTATAGGGCTTTATTATATAATAAAGATAGTAAAGCTCTTATATATATAGTTTAGAGAGATATAGCTAATAGTATATAAATTACTATCTATAGAGACTTAGTAGATTATTTAATAATAATATTAATAGCAAAAAAGAATAATAATATAGTATAAATAATATAAAAATAATATTATAAGAAAGAAAAGGTTAAGGTTATAATAGTATTAAGGTAAGGTTATAAGGTTATAAGGGGCAAAAAAGGCTACCTAGTTATATAGTTATATGGGCTTAAGGCTATAGCCTTACTAGCCTAGGCCAAATAATAAACTATTAGCTTTATATTTTTTGGGATTATATTTATATTTATATATATTTTTTAACTAAAAAGGTGTTTTTTTATATATGTTTTTTAATAAATATAGTATTTTATAACTAATTTATATAATCCCTCTATAATTACCCTATACTTAGCTTTTAATAGCTATTATAGGCACCTACTGCCAGCGCCTATAACTACTATAATAACTGCCTAAGTATAATAATACTATTAAAATTGCCCTAATTTAATAATATACTCTTATTTTAAGTCCTTGCTAAAATCACTATTAACCTAAGCTTATTTTATTGCCTTTAAGGGCAATAAATTCTAAAGGATTATATTTATTAGCTTCTAATTTAGCTAAGAAATAATATAGAGATAAGCCTATAGTCTATAATCTATTATTTTCTTTATATAGTTACTAATTATTTTCTCTAGGTTATTAGAGCTAAGTATATATAGTAAAATACTATAGGATTAATTAAATAGGTTAGAAAAGAGAGTCTATAATTTCTTTAATAATAAAGAGTTAGTCTTTAGCTTTTTTTGCCTTATAGAGTATATTAATCTAGAATTTAGCAAGATTTAGCTTAAAGAATGTTATTTTCTTTCTTATTAAGAGATAGAGCTAGAGTATAGGTAGAATATGGATTTCTATATTTTAATAGCCTTAAGGTCTAAGTTAATAGGAGCCTAGGTAGACATTATAATAATAGATCTTTCTTTGGCCTAGGTAGGAGTTAGGGCAGGAGGTAGAGTAGGGATTTCTTTGACTTTATTATTACTATTACTTATAATAGAGTTATTTTCTTTATCTTCTACTTATAAAAGATTTTAGAATCCTTTTTTATTTATTATAGTAATAATTATTTTTTTTGCTAGAATATTATTTAAGAATATCTTAATCTATATATTATATATAATCTCTTTTTTTATATTTAAGTTATTTTTAATAATTATTTTAGCTATATTACTATATTTCTTAATAAAACTCTCTCTATTTTTATTACTTATTAATAGCTTTTTGGTTGCCTTATTATACTTAGTCCTAGATATATATATCTCTTAAAATAGCCTTTAATACTCTTATAAGGTATAGAATTTATTTTTAAATATAGATTTATCCTAATAGTCTTCTAGAAACTCTCTTTAGAATAGCTTAATAAATTTTATAAATATAGTCTTTAAAATTACTAGTTTAAAGCTTCTAAATTAATTATTAGTTTATTATACCTTAAGTAAATAAATAAGAAAAAAAAGAGTCTAGTTATTTAACTATTATTAGCCCTATAAGTTTCCTTTTATTAATAATTAGGATTTCTAGCTAGCTATTAGCTTATAAGACTAATATAGAGGTATTATTACTAATAGGCCTTAGGTTATAAGGCTTTAATATATAAATAAGAGAGTGCTATTAGTCTTTAATTTAGCCTTGCGATCGTGAAAAATATTAAGATTCCATATATAAGGCTATGGCGGGGTTAAAAGGCAGTAAGATTATTGATTAAATGGGGTTAGGTCGGATTATCAGGGATGTGGGACAGTATAAGATGAAAGTCGCACTAAAATTGTGCAGGGGATGTATCTGACAGAGTCCGAGAGTTATTTTGTTCAGCGCTACCGATCATGCCCTAAAGCGTGGGGATAATGTGCTTCTTCGACAGGCAATTGACCCGTCACGGCTCACATGGCTTTTATCTCCCTTCTTGTCTACCGCTTCTTGCGGCGCGGGCGGATAAGGACGCGAAAGAAAAAAAAATGATCTGAGGTGAGCATCAACGCCTGATGCTCCCAATTACACCTCAGGCAATTCTTGGTTTTGCCCTTGCTCATCCTGTCATCCTATCAGCCTTTTGCTGTTGTCACCTCCACTGAACGTCTTGGGGGCCTTGTCTTTACTGGCAGTATGGGATGACGAATGGAATCGGCCTGAAATAAGCTCGCAGAGGAGACAGTGTATCTCTATTTTCGCACGGCCATGTTGTATACAGCCTTACAGCCATTTTCTGTTGTGCCTGCGCAATTCGCACGGCTTCCTCCACCACTACGGAATCCGGTATAGTCCCGGCTTAGTCACCCAGAAAGTGGCCTCAGATGATTCTTTGTGCCTCGCCCAAACAACTCTGCAGAATCACCCGAGCCGGAAAAAGCCCACCAGCCTTAACCTCCAATTCCTCCTGCACCGACGCTGCATCTTCGCCTTTGCGATCTCCTCTCCAGACATTCTCCCCTCCACCACCATGTCTGCCGCTCTCCGTGTCGCCCGTGGCCTCCGTGCCGCTCCCATCAGGGCCGCTCAGCCCTTTGCTGCCCGCTCGGCCGTCGCCTGCTTCACCACCTCGATGCCCCGACGAGCTGACCACCACGAGGAGACCTTTGAGGAGTTCTCTGCTAGGTGAGACGACTCCCTGTGCCCCCAATGGCCTCGCCTCGACCGATTTTGTGCATTTTTACAGCCTCTGGGAAGCCAATCGCTGCCCCTCTGTCGGCTATGTTGCGGGCCGCCGAGCTGAAAAGATGCCTCAATCTCGGCCAGAGCTGCCGCCACCACGCGATTTTTCCCGAATACCTTCAATGCGCCCACGCACGCCTCTCTTTCGCTCCAATGGCTAAACAGTGTCTCTCTACAGATACGAGAAGGAGTTTGACGGTGTCCAGGACGTTTTCGAGCTTCAGGTAATGCGCCCCGCGAGCTCGCCGCTCCAAGCCGGATCCCCAAATGTCGTATGACTTTTTGGCTCACCACAACACAGCGCAACCTGAACAACGCCTTCGCCTACGATCTTGTCCCCGCCCCCTCCGTCATTGCTGCCGCCCTCAAGGCCGCTCGAAGGGTCAACGACTTCGGTACCGCCGTCCGTATCTTCGAAGGTATGCCTCACCACAATTGAGCCCACATCGTCGCCGTCCGCCCGTCCGACCGTTTGCCGCCAAAGGGCATATGCCCACACTCTCTTGGCCCGCACGCATTGATCGACATCAGCCTCTACCCTCGACAACATGGTCAGCGACGAAAACGGCAGACGACTTGTGTGGCGCACTGGTATATTAAAAAAAAAACTGATCATGCATGCTGACTTTATTCTTCCTTCGCTATAGGTATCAAGTCCAAGGTCGAGAACAAGGGCCAATACGAGCAGTACCTCGAGGAGCTCAAGCCCCTGCGGGAAGAGCTCGGTGTGCCTCTGAAGGAGGAACTCTACCCTGAGGAGAAGCAGTAAAGGAAGCTCGCCCCATGCACCAGAATTTCTTTGATTTCTCGGGCTAGTCCCGTGTACATGTTAGCAGAGTCAGAAGGGAATCCAGAGCAAGAGGTAGACGGGGGAGTTTTGGTTGCGGCAAGCCCCGAATCGATTGTGTTATAGCCCCAAAGGCGCGCGCTCTATGCTAATCTCCTCAAATCTTGATATTGTATACCCAGTTGTCTGATCACTCGACTTGGACCACGCGCAGCAAGTTGCTGCCTCGCTGCTGCCCATACGATGAGTCAATCCTAATCTCTCAACCATGACAAGTCATTTCCGCCGCCAGCATCATCTCGCATCCCATCCCCGCCTCTCAATGCCAGATTTCATCACTTATCAGCTCGTTGTGTAACACTCGTCTTCAGCCCTGCTTGTTGCACGCGGGGCACACACACACTCATATGCATATGATGCATACCACCACAATTTAATTAATTATTTCGTCCCCTACCCCTGCCTCCGCATATGCTCGTTGCATCGATGCGACCCTAGTGAGAACATGTGTAGAAAAGAGATAGATACAATTGGCAGCCCTGAGCCACCCTGCTTCCAACCCATCTTGATTGACATGAAACAACTCCCCAAAAAACGTGAGTGTAGTAAAACCATATGCGTAACCAGTTTAGTCGTCGAAAATCCCAATGTTCTCATCCCTTGTTCCCCAGTTTCCCCGTCTAGTCCCCAATTCAAAACTCTCATACCACCTGTCACTGCGAGGTTCAATCCCTCAGGTGACCCCATCGGCCGTTACCGGGTTGTTGACCCATGAACTGCACACCCGGAATGGCCCCAGACCCGTTACCCTCGTATCCAGGCACGGGGGCAGGGCTGGTTCCTCTACTTGCCGAACCGCCGAAACCTCGACCAGCCCGAGGGCTGATCATGCCCATGCGAGGGCTGCGCGGCACACTGGCCTGCCGTGTCGAAGGGCGACCATTGCGCAACGTCACCTCCTCGCGGAGTCGAGAAAGCTCAATGTCTCGTTCCCGCAGCTGGAACTTGAGCGCCGCGATTTGATCGCGGTTTTCGTCGTTCGTGTTGCTTGCCTGGATCTGATGTATTTGCTTGAGGTTTTCTGATGCCTTCAGCTGCAAGTCTTCGTTCTGCTCTCTCAAACTCTTGATCTCGTTTCCAAGTTCGCCAGCTCTGGAGTTTAGATCTTGGTAGAGACCTCGGATGTAGTCGGTATCGCTCTGGGCATTTTCCAGCCTCTTCTCCAGCTTCCTAACCTTCTCCTCAGACTCGCTGAGTAGTTTCTCGGACTTGGTCAGGGGGCTCTCGCCCTCATCCGTTGATCCCGACGCGGCCGTCAAGCGTGCGACTGTAGCCTCAAGCTCGTCGATTTTCTTTTGCTTCTTGTCGGCCTCCTTTTGCGCCGCTTCTGCCTGCGCTTTTGCCGCCTCATCAGCCTTGAGTTTCGCCTTTTCGAAGCCGGAACGGTCTTGCAGGGCTTTTCTCTTCGCTTCAAAGATTTTGTTGGTTGTTCTCTCATATTCTTTGACCCGTTTATCAAGTCGATCAATAATCGCTTTGTATTCCGCTTCACGGTCATTAAATGCTGCTTGTCTTTGATATTCGGAGATCTAGACATGTTAGTCATACACATTGTAATTGTGGCAAATTTATCCAACCTTTTCGGCCAACACTTCTAATAAAGCGAGAGGGACGCTTATTTTAGACGCCCTCTCCTTAGAGGCATCCTTAGGCCGTGCAAACTCCAGTAAACCTCGAAGCGCATAGGGAAGTGGAGGATCATTGGAGTCAATGATGGGCTCCAGTATGGGAAGCACACGCATTCGCTTTGCGTCATCCGAATCCTCGTAGGGCTTGATTCATATTAGCTTCAGTTGTTCCTCTGCCAATCCAGCCTACTTACAAGTTTGCGCTTAAGGCCACTGCCCCCTATTGACCTATTCTCTTCAAGCCCTTGCGTGAGGGATTGTGTGCTCAAAAAGAAATCAACCACGTCGTCAGGAATCGACTGGGGTTCCCAGGAGACGGTGTCCGTAAATCCATTCAGATAGTTCGAAAACACCTCTGCTGCCTTGTGAGGGTCGTCATACCCCCGATCAGGGTCATTTAGCAGCTTTCTGGCTTCTACAATGCCCGATAGCAAAGCGTTCTTTTTCTCCAGGGGTGATAGGTCTTGCGGAACATGTAAAAATATGTGCTCGATTGAGTGAGTCGTCACAAGCTGCAAGACCAGTGGCCCCTTTTCTCTCGGATTTCTTGACAAAAGTCGCTTCGGGATCGGTGAAGAGTTGAATGAGTGGTCAAAGCCAATGACAACGTCAAACTTGAACGGATCAAAGTCTTCGGTTGATAAGGCCAGTGTAACCCTGGCAGCGGAGTTCTTAAAAGTGCTCTCAGTCTTTTGAAGATTCTGGCAAGCACATTCAACACCTAATGCCCTGGTTTGAGCATAAAGGAGTCGGAGAAGTTCCGGTGTTCGTGCGAGGACCAGGATTTCAGTATCTTGCTCAATGGCCTGAAGCAGCTCATACATGAAATTAAACTTAGGGTTAGCATCGTTTGAATATTTGGCTTGATCAACCGGAGGAAGATCTTCCAACTTGGTGCCTACAAGATCCTGGGGATAATCGCAAATGTTGAACAAGCGACCCAGCAATTCGTCGATCTGCCCCACCAAGGCCTCGTCCGGCTCTTTATACACCTCGCTGTTGAAAACCTCGCCAAACTTTTCTGCGTCGCGTCTGTACTCGAGGAGTGTTTCGTCGTAGTATGGGCGCCTGCTTGCTTGGAAGGGCAAAGTGACTATGTGCTCAGACAATGTCGACTCATCCTGTGATGAAGATGACGATTCTGCATAGGGCTGCTGCGTGACCTGCCCCATAGTGATGGACTCATCCGAGCTTTGATTTATGCCCGACGGGATCGTAGTACGGTCTGAGAGGGACATTAACAGGGGGTTCGCTTGGTCACTGGGGCCAAGAGAATGACTGATGTCGGCAGGCGAAACGGTTCCTTGAGGTATATGGTTGAGGTCACTGCCGATCAAGGCTCCTGCGATTGAGTTGGTCGAGCTGGCAAACGTCATGTTGACCAAATCTCTAATCGTGTCGACTGCAGATACATTCGGACCGGGCATAATTGATGCTGGAGATATCGATGGAGGAGGCATGTCTTGGCTGACGCTCGCTATGACCTCAGGTTTCCAAGGCTCCACGGTCAAAACAGGCTGTGAATGGATATCTGGCTCAGGAGCACTAAGTGCCACCTCAGGGGCTACTGCCACGTCAGCTGCGATGGTGCTACTGGCTGGCTGTTCAGGTAATGACCCAGATGTGTCTTGTGGCTGGGCATCAACGGTGGGATCAGCCTCAATCGGGAGAGTCGCTCTGCTAAAGTCAAAAAGACTCCTCAGCTCATCCGCCGCCGAGCTTGGCTGCCTGGCATCTGAAGGCTCCTCCATTTTCACAGTTACCCGCCTCTGGGACGAGTTAGTAACCGCCGGTTGTGGTATTTGTGCGCGTGAGGTCGGCTTCTCAGATGGCTGTGGCCGAGCTGAGTCTGCCAAACCCAGTTCACGCGCTTGCTTTGTGGGCTCTCTCTGACCTTTAGGGTTATTTTCAGGCTCGTTGCTCCAAGGCTTTATCGTAACCTGCAAGTCCCGTTGACGATCACCAGTATCACAGCGGTCCACAATTTGGGAAACCGTGGGGGAATAATCGATCCTATGTGGTAACAGGTTTCCTATCGGCTTGTCTTGGTCAGTCTGCTCTGAATCCGACTCGGGTTTGTGGCCGGTGCTGTCGCTATTTGTGATCTTGTCCGAGAATGTATCAAAGTCCCGAGAAACAACTTGAGCCGCCTGCGACTCTCGAAGACTATAACCAACGTTATTGTGTACTTCGTCGATGTAGTTGACAGTCCAGCTTTCCGCAGAGTCACCAAGTCTGGTATTATCAGTCCTTTGCGTCGCTTGTTTGCTGGGTGAGTCCGAGGTAAACCCCTGTGCGGCGAACAAATCTTGCGAGTCCTGAGGCTGGGTCAGAAAGACGTGCTCAGAAGAAGCATTGACTGGAGTCGGCGCGTCGATAATATTGCTTGCGGGCGCTTCTGCGGTAGGATGGTTAGTTGGTGATCCAAGCGCACTCGTTGACAGGTCCGGGCTCCCTAAGCGTTGAGATTGCGACTCTTCGGGCTGACGAGACGGAATATCTGAATTGCCAGTCTCGTTGTCTAGAGCGCTGTACTTTGGAGACGGATCAGATGTGTTCGCAACAAGAGCTGAAGTCTGGCTCTGACTTTTAACCGTGCCAGATATCGGACAGCCCGCAGAATGATCCTGCGAATCCGAAATTACCAGAGAGCTGACGGGGATACAGCAACGACTTGACGATCGTTCTGGCTCTGGGTTTGAGGATTCAGGAATTGTCGGAGGCGGCTTTGGCAATGATTGAGTGAGGCTGTGTCCAGACAACTCTTGTGAGTCAGGAATAGTCCTTTGGCTCAGCTCTGAGGCAAGAATAGTTCTACGATCCTCCTCTTCAAGCTCAGATACAAGCTGAGAAGAGCTTTGAGTATTCGTGATACTCTGGTACTCTGAGGGGTCAAACTGAGAGGGTTTGTTTAGTTCGATGGAAAGCCTCTGCCGTTGAAGACGGTTAAAGTCTTCCGAGTGTAGAGATTCAGGACTCTGGGGTTCAAAATCACCCGCCCAGGTCGAGGTAACAGACGGCGCAGGTTCCTCTTTGAGCCCCTCGTGGCTGTCTGGTTTCACTCTCTTTGTGGAGTGTTTGTCGCGATTGGCTGAACTGGATCCAGGCCAACTCACAGGGGATTCTCTCTGGCGCTTGAGGCCTCGTCGCCAATTGGGAGGCCGTATATCGTCGTCACTTACATCAACAAGTGCCCGGAGGCTTTCTGGGTCTGCCTGGGCGTTATCCCGAGCACCAGCTTCCGACAGGGTGGTTTGCTGCGCTCTTCCCTCCTTTTCTTCCTCCCAATCTTGGAGGGCTGCCTCAGTTACGCCGTCGCTCTAAATACATGGTTAGTTCTTCTGCGCAACCCTGAGTATGGGAATGCGAACCCAACTATGAGGATACGGTTCGCCCGTATGGATATTATCGTCCCAATCCACCAGATATTCGATCCGTCCGTTGACTACTCTCTCATCGAGAATGCGGCGTATGGTGAACCACTCCTGGGTTTCTGGTGCGGCGGTTGAGGTGCGTTTCTTGGGTTTATGTCGACGTCGCTTAGGCATGTGTAATGGCACGGGTGATGACGGGATTCGGCAGCTGCGCGGGGCGAAGGAGAGCGTCGCGAGGGGGCGCGACTCGTAACGGAGGGAGCTATAGCTATGACTATAGCGGCGACAGCTTTGGCCGACCTTTGGGTGCTTGCGACGACCGTCTCCAACGGTCAACGCTGTTGTATAAGTCGACCGAGGCGTGGCGCGCGGCGAGGATGGATAACGAGGCTCACAGAAGGAGGCGTGCTGAACAGGCGATTGTCCCGCCTACGCACGTGATTTTGCTGGGGGTGGGCTCTGAATCCAAGGGGCCAGCAGCGTATTTAGCGGACCAGTGGGGAGGTCGGGCGCTGTGTGGAAGGTGGTCGCAGAGCAGAGGAGCGAGCGCTGTGGTGAGCGGTTTGGAACTGGGTGAGCAGCGGGTGAAAAAAAAAATAACTCGACAGTGTTAGAGGCAAAAAAGGAGCATCTGACGAAATAATTTTTGTGGACGGGACGAAATTTGTTCTTGTTTGCTGCGCGAAGGAGAAAGGGTTTTAAGATACTGCCTGTCAAGGTGCTAGCTCTCACTGCTCTGCTTACCTCCGCTGGGTCGCTGCCTTGCCAAGTAAGTAACGTCCGAAAGAACAAAGAACGCGCTGGCACGTGTGCGGCAGTAAATAACTCATGGCTTGCTGCAACATTCTTGGTACTTCAGCTGCGTCTTTGGACTTTCCTGCGCCGTCAGTGTACTTTATAATCTGTACCACGTCGGGTGCGGGCTGTTGCCGCTGTCTCTGTTAGTGTTTGTCAATCATTGCTGAGAAACAGGCGCACCACCTAAAACACCCTCAGTGTGTCCGGTGACGACAGTAATCTCGGCCTCTGTCGTGAATCCCTCTTGGCTGACGACATCTTATATCCTGTCTTGTACAACTGCCCATCATTGCAAAGGCCTGGGTCAGCTTGCCCATTAACACCCTTGCTCACAGAGCCTCACCCAAGCCCCATTTAGCGCTACCCTCGGGGGGCACCCTGGTGGCTCCAACGCTGAGACCACTATCAATTTCCACGACACAGGCCAGCAGCAAACCACGTCTTTCCTTGAGACAACACAATCATTTCCGACGCCACTCGCCCTTTCTGTGAGCCCTTGGGTCACGACCAAGCTCAATTGTGCTCTCGCGACGTCCCCGTATCTGCTGCTTTACTTGCAGCATCCCCAGAGGCCTTGTTTCCTGTGTCTCTCGCTCGCTCGCGACAGCTGTCAATGGCGGCATTCTCAATCCAACCCATCGGTCGCTTTGCTGGTGGCAGCCAACCTGTCAAAAGACCAAAGGTAGATATATACATAACATGCTACCTTTGTGCATTCCGCCATTGCACAAAGGGACATATTAGGGTTTCACTCACATGAATACTAGGAGTTTGCCTGTTTTTCATACGACGACAACCATGAATTCCACCCCGATGATTCATCCCTCAAGTATTACTACACGCCACAGCTAGGCGCAGATCTCTCCAAAGGATTCGACACTTTTGTGAAGCAAGATGACTCTGGCGATGAGCATCTTGACAGTCTCTTAAAGGCCATTGTGGCTCATGAGAAAGAAACAGGCAAGAAGATTGATGCCAACCTCGTCACATGGCGAGGTATGATGACAAAGGTAGACATTTTCACGTTTATTATCCCTCCAAGTTGAGCACATCCAATCTAACTTGGCATATCAGATCATGGCGACGCCATTCGAGAACAGAGATGGGTATGTTCTGCCAGATTGATGAAAGGTTGCCTGGTCATTCCTGACACTATGTAGGTTTGAGATGAACGCCACTCTATATCAAGTAAGATGCGAAATCTTCATATTGATGTTGCTAGCTAACCTCACTTCCTCTCAAGGACTGCCTGTAAGACTTAGACTCTAATTTTTCATTGGCCAGTGACCTGATTTGGGTAGCTTCATTGAAGAAAACAACCAGTATAAACTGGCCTCAAGAGCCAACGAGAACCAGGGCAAGCCCCGGAGAGGGCCTCCTCTCGAAGTGATGCAGTTCTGGGGTATGTCCGCCTTGGAAAATAAATTGACCTGATTTACCGTCTCTAACTTATGTTTCCAGGTTACAAGTTTGAGACTTTGTCAACACTACCCAGTCCCTGGGGGGAGACCTCCAGAGACTTCATCGAGAACCGAGAGAATGAGGTAGTGAACAACAAAGCCCAGTACTGCTCCATCGTCCGCACCGGCATCGGGAAAACAGTTCTCTGCCTAGGAGGCGAGGTAGATGCCAGTAAGCTAGCCCACGCTGGTTTTCAGCATTTTTTGGTTACTGACTGCGAACACCTAGTCTGGGATTCAAAGCCTGAAGACAAGGGCAGTCCTATCAACTGGGTCGAACTCAAGACAACAGCAGAGATTCGCAACCCAGGTGATATGAGGGCGTTTCATCGAAAGTTGATGAAGTACTGGATTCAGTCGTTCCTCCTCGGTGTCCCCAAAATCATAGTTGGGTTCCGTACCAGAGATGGAACACTCGTTGATGTGAAGGAGATTGAGACACACAAGATCCCCGAGACTGTCAACTCGCAGCCCAGTCCCGAGTGGAACGCCGATATGTGCGTCAACTTTGCAGGCATATTTCTAGAGTGTACGTTGCCTCTCCTTGGCGTCACTTTTTAAGACTAACCTCTGTGATCACAGGGTTGAGAAATACCATCAATGACGAGGGCGTCTGGAGAATATCACGCCGGCCGCAATCATCATCGATAGAAGTCTACAAGGTGGAGGAGACAGGTCATGGAGACATTCTGTCAGACGAATTCAAAAATTGGAGAATCAAGCTAGCCCTTGGGCCTCCTCCCATCGAGGATGCATAGCACTACCAGACACTTAGGGCGTTAGCTGGTACATCAATCTTTGTGCCATCTGAGGTCCGGCCGAGTTGTATGTCTATTTCTTTCTAGAATTCCAGGCGTCTTGTTGTCTTGGGCTTTGATTTGTCGGCCAGAACACTGCTTCTTAGCCCAATGTATACCAACTAGAGTTGATCTTGGCTTGATATTGTGGCCTTAATATTATTATATCCTACTTGTTCGACTTTTTGTGTGAACCTTTCTTTTTTGACCCGTGTCACGATTCAGATGTCACTATGGGTTGAAGAATTGAAGTCTTGATAACAATGCCGTCGTGTCCAGCAACATACGATGTAAGACGTTCAAGTTACAAGTTAAACTCATACCTCAATGAATTTGCACCGAATTCTTAGGTTCAATACCGAAGTAACAAGCATTTGGCGTGATTCGCTTTCGACTACCAAACACAAGCCTATCCCATCGCACCCGCTATCCAAAATCAGCAACTCGGTATCGCTTTGTGGTAACAGAATTGGGTTTGCAAGCGCAAACTTTGCAAGGTCTAGAATAATTCGGCAACCCCCGAGTTGCTTAGCATATGCATCGTCATTAGACTGGGGGACCTGGCTTCGCTCTTCTTATGTATCGCACAATGCTCCGCTCAGAATAGAACACGTTCAAGGCGGGAGATCGAATTCTAATCCAGGGTCCTGCCCTGGAAACCCCCAATGCAATACCCCTTGTAGAAACAACACTGGAATGACTTTTGTTCCTTTGTTCATTATTATGTCAATCACTCGTACAGTGGATGAGTTGCCTTGCAGCAAAAAGATAAGCAAGTCAAATACAAGATTTTGCCGCAGCGCTGCACGCCACCATCAGGACATGTTGACACCTTTCGGGCAGGGATTAAACCAATCATCAGCACACATTTCAGGGTTCTGTCGCGCACCCAGCTTCCTGGATATGCTGCCCCGCGCTAAGCAAGCCAACCTCATGGTGGTTGGCCGGCGCAAGGTCGACCCCTCACCCAGCATATGCAGCAGTGCGTCATCCACCCGGGCGAGAGGTTGGACAAACGGCTGCAACACAGGTTTGTAAATCTCGAAGGCTGGGCAGTTTCTGGGACTGGGAGGGTTGACATCACACCCTCTTTCGCCTTAGCAGGTTTTTTTGGTCCCGCAGGCCTCAATTCCCGGGTGGTGTGCGCTCTCCATCTTCTGAGGGCGCGACACGTATGGAATGGAGAGGTTGGATGAAACACTAGCTGTTTTCGGGGGGGGGGGGGGGGGAATGGGTTACTTCATTGACTCTACTATCTGGTGACCTCACACACCGCCCGACACAGTATCGTGGACGGAGAGTTACAAAGGCGCCCCTCCGTTGCCATGTACTAGGGTTTGATTTGATTCCGAGCATTCCATGTGGCGATGTCCTCAAGTTTGGGGAAATAAAGATGCATTCTCATGGGTAAAGACGAGTCTATGTGAAACGACCGCAGTATGGCTATTAAATAAGCCTCGAGGAAACGCCAGCTGACTCACCAACGAGGTGCCAGTGTGTTATCCGGATAGTCATTACCTCAATATGAAAACTTCATTTCAACACAATTGTAAACTCGTTCACCCTCAAGGATGTCGTCCACCTGGCTTCAAATAGAAGGCATCGTTGTCTACCAATCCCAGCGACTATCCAGGTCACGTTCTAGTATAGTTGTTGGACGCGGCATTACACACACTGGAATTCAGGGTCCTGGAGTGTGGCGACACTCCTACTTGGGCAACAAGCAAGTCCACCTGGCGGCCTATTCTGCACTGAAACAACCGAGTCTCGTTTGAAGAATAAACCCTGCTCTTTTTGCATTGGGCTAATTCCCGCCGTTGTCGTTTCTGGTTGTCCTTGTTCTGATTTGAGTACACTTTTAGGATGGCCCCCAGGACCAAAGCTATCATTAAACACCATCTGTATGCCACACTTGTGCCCTGATACTTGGATGACCTGGCGAGGCCTACTGCCTGTTTGACTAGGGGGAAATAGTTGCCCAACTATAACGGCTACGTCACAGTCCTTCTTTTCTGCATGGACTTGTATATTTTCGGCAAGGTATGCCCGGTTCGCGCCCTGAACAGATGGCCTTAGATGTACTAATTCAAAGGCCAAAAATCTTGGTCATTAATATCATCTCTAAAAGACACTCAATTGCATGTTTTAAAAAAGATATGCCATGCTGTTTCTTTGGTAGCCTACTCTCTTAGCCCAGTCCAGCCTCAATTCCATCCATTTCTGGTCAGAATATCCCTTCAAAAACCAGAGAGCTCAGTGATGATGTCATAAAATATTGCTGGCATGCTATCCTAGAACTAGATCAGCCCGTGCCAACGCCCATTCTTCCGCTCGTAGCCCTTAACAAGCATCACTTGGCAGGGTTCTCGCTTTCAAATCCGTCATGAGATTTTTTTTTAAAACCGCTTCAACTTGTATGGTGCGGGTGATCAGTGTCGTGTAGCATTAGCTGCCCTGTTGTTACTTCTTTAACTCCGGCTTCAGAGAAAGACTAATTCCCGGTACATCAAGGCTCTCCCTTATCTCACACTAGCCTTTCAATATTTCTAATAACCCCATAACAGAATGAAAGTGTTGGGCAGCTGGATAGATTTGTCACTCTGTGTTACAATAATGTGGAAATGAAGACCTTGCTGGTAGTGTCTCCGAGCCCAACGTCACTTTCAAGCTCTTCAGCGTCCGTTTATAGCACATGAACTTCTTGCGACTCTTAGTTCTTAGAGTGGATTCTCATAATCTCATCTTGATTTTAATAAAGCGTGATCCCAGCATATGCTTTTCTTTACCTCAGTGCCTTCCTCGCGGGCACTCATACGCGTGCCATAGGAATTGCCCGCTCAAGTATCGCATCAAAGATTTTAACTTTATTGCCTAGACATATATCCTTCATTTTCTTTGGGGTCTATCTCAAGAGCGAGCTCCCAGCTCCAGTCTACCATATAGCTCGATGCCCATAGAGGACACAAACATCTAGGTTCATGCCCATTCGCGGTGCATCACGAACCGTGACTTCACAAACAAATTGAGCGGATATTAATTTTTTGCTAGGGTCGTTATTGTCGTAATATGTATAAATTGGACGGGGTCACCACCTCATATCAAAAACGAGGGAGTTCCTCAAACGACGATACGTATTCCATTTGATAAACCTTCAACCTGGACAAGGATATATATCATCTCATAACCACGAGCATTTTGGACAGATGAGCCACGATTATGGGTATCCGGTGGGAGAGGACGATTGGTAAACAAGGATGGTGATGATTAGGTTCAGATGAGGATGAGCCCTTAGAAAATTACGACAACCAACATCCAACCAAGGCTAACCTATACGATCAGATGTTAAATCGAGTAATTGAAGGCCCAATTTGCTTTCAATGTCCCAATGCAAACGTACTGTGGTGGGTTGAAGGCTGTCATAGTGCCAATAAACATTTACTCAGTTATCTAGTCGTCAATATACTATTTCCATCCGGCAAGGCAGAATGTCATGCGTAAATAGATCAACCATTTATCAATTAAGCTCGAGTTGCCCACATTTTCATACATGCGGTGGACACTCTCGCGTATGTCATGCATACTGTATTAAATTGAGCTGATAATACAACTCTTTCCATTGGTGGAGACTACACCCAACCGGTTGAGCATTGCAGCATCGTTTTCCAACCCATCAGGGTAGAAGCAAAAAAAGAAATGATGCAAAATATGAAAGTTGTGCCAAACTGGGGTCACGTTGCAATACAGACACAGCGGGGGGGGAATCCTGAATGCACTCGTCTCTTCACGGTTAGTTTAACAGGGCGAACGGAGCCAATGCGCAAGTCATGGACACATATCGTCATTGCCGCATTGAAGTGCAGCTAATATGTGGGACACCGAAATCATCGTACGAGCAGGGAGAAGCAAAAAAACATACACGCAGTAAAAAGGGGGTTTTCGGAAATTTTCCCCAACGGAAGGTGACTTGTTCTCGATGGAAAGGGGAGTGTCACAAGAAAGAAGAAGAAAAAAGTGGACGACATCTTGCAAACTGCCGGCCTTCGCCTAGCATGATTCGGGAAGTATCCCCGCGGAGCGACGGTTGACGTACAGATAGTGAAGCGAGAATGGCTGCAGGGTGCGTTTTGCATTGTCTGCGCGCCGTGTGGTCTGATGGATGGGGGAAGAGACCAAGGAAGGGAAAGGCTGGAAGTGCTAGCAGCATTGGTCGCCGCATGAAGGGAGGGAGAGAGAGGAGGCGACAGCAAAGAGTCACGCCTTGGAGCCAGTGACTGGAGACGATGCCGTCTTCGTCGGTGTGTGTGTGTGTGTGTATGGTGTATGCAGCCCCCCACGTCACACAGCACACAGCACAGTGCAGCGCGCAAGCAGCGGTCACAGGAGTTGGGGGAAATATGATGTGTAGTATAGGACATGGATGCACATGGGACGACAGGCAAAGGCATGACATATAGCCTAGGGAAAGACCGTTATTCTTTGCCTCTAGAGTCTAAAGGGACCCTGTGGAGATGCCGTTTAGCGAATGGCTGGGAATTTCACTTTTTTTTTCTCTTTCCCTTGCATTGCCGGGGGGGCAATGGGACCGTTGCTGGTCTTTCTGGTATAGCCAGGATGCGACGCATGGATTTTCATGCTCTCTGCTTGCAGCTTTCTGCTCCTCACCACAGAGTCTTGGGAACAAGCGTCTTAGCGCAGCTTACTGGCGTTCATCTCATCTTGCGTGGCCGGCTTGCAGGGTCCGACAGGGATGAAAATAATCAGGAACAAAGCATGGAGACGGGTTGGCTGCCTTTGGCGGCGGCGGCGCTCGCCCGAGCGATTGTACACTGTCTACTGTACATTATCCCATGCCATACGTCTTAGCAGAGCGGGCAGTGAAGCATCACCACACCTGCTCACCCTATACCTGGCCGGATAAGATCTCGATTAAGAAACGGAATGCGGCGCCCCAATCGGCAGCGCGTTTTCTTTTTTGGGTGTCGGAGAAAATATGAACACCTAAAAAGGTGCGGCCCCCAGAATGTCATTTTTTGCATCCTTCCGCCCCAAAATAACACCATCATGCTCTCACTCCAAGTCGTCGCTCCCCACATCTGCCAGCACACACCTTAAGCAGCACAGCCTTTTATGTACCCTAGTCACACGAAGTCATGCCAAAAACAACCGGACCTGAGAGCGAATCTGATCTGAACAAGCTTACTCTTTTTTTCTTTTTTTTTTCTTCTATTTCCATGCGTAGTAGCTACGTTGTCCGAACTTGGCGTTCCTGTACCCAATTTTGGGGTGCGCCGAGTTGGTTAGGTGCTATTGGGATCGAGTAGTCCGGTCCCAAAATAAACCGGCAGTCCACCCAAAGGGAAAAAAAACCCATTAGGTTGGTTGCCGGGATGGCTAACTCGCCACACCAACCTCTCAGAACGACTTACAGCCCCCTTCTACGGACGCCATGTGGGGGCTGGCCAACGCCCGCCACCTCGTGTTGGAAACAAATGGTGTTGGCTTTTTTGGACCGTACCGTATATACTGTGAATGACATGAGGCACGAGCGAGAGGCCTCGAGAATAGAAGCGCGAGACCCGCACAGCTGCTGACTGGACGCTGAAAAAGAATCGAGGGCAGCGAGTCGTCAAAGAGATGCTTCAAAAAAACAACAACCCACTGCAGCAGAATGGGCCTCGCGAGTGCGCGCGCGCGTGGGGCGGTCGCAGGTCGCTGGGGTTTGTGGGGGGTGTGTCCGAACATCGCAACAGAGTAGTTGCAAACATCGGGTGCACAAACGTGCGTGTTCGGCCGCCCTTGTGCGCCCTCGACCCAACACAGGAGCTGAAGCCGAAAGAGTTAAGAGGTGAGAGGGGTTTGGAATGAGAATGGTGAAGCCGAAGGAGAGACGAAAAAGAGCCAGCCGCTCTTTTGGTGTGGCTTCCATCCACACTTCCATGGGCGCGGCGTCTGACAAGAATCGGCGCCAACTGACGCTGCGTTGGCGACCACGTTGGAGCGCCCACAGCCTCAAGACGCAGAGGGGCACCTCACAATCCCAGACGCCAGTCGCACAAGGGAAACGGACCTCGCGCGTGCATCGATCCGTCAAAACTGCCGCCCACTGCCCACCGCCTGCCACCACGCTCGTCCACTCGGATTACACAGACCTCGAGGCCGAACTCCTCCGGCACAACCGACCCCACCGCCTCCCGATGCCCGGCATATCAGCTTCCCGCGGGGGCGCAGCAGCACCTTTCCCCATCCCATCTCGTGTTGCGAGGATGAGACGACTCAGACAGATGTTGCTCTCTCCTGCTTTGCCCAATTTTACACGGCCCTCCCCTTGCTTGCGGCACGTTGCGTTGCGGGAAGGTCGATCCCCGATGGTGATAAAACAAAACCAAGAGATAACCTTGTCGCAGGAAGAGTCAAGTCAATCTCTTCCGCGTGGCAAGTGAACCAGGTATCCTGCACTGCATGGGCAGAGGCAGGAAAAGAAAAAAGGTACACCGTGCATTGATGAGCCCCTGCTTCGCATTCCCCGTGGGCGTTTTGTAGCCCGTCTTTTGGTATCCAGTCCAGCGGAAGGTTTCTTTTTGTCGTCCGACCCTTTGTTCCAAGGGATGGTCGTTTTTGCTTTGGACTCTTTGCGCTGAATGAGGACGAGAAGGCAATTAATGCCGTCCGTCGTCCAAAAGTTCCAATATTCCATAGCCGGAAAGAACGCGAGACGCGCTCATCGAAAACAAGTTAAAAAAAAAACAATAGCAAGACCGCAAAAATTTTCTAGATGAGAAACAAAACAAACGGTAAAAGCAATAGGGTTCCCGAGATTGTTACGAGCAGCGGCCCTAACGACCTCACTACTGTGTCCCGTCTCAAAGCCACGCTGCACAGGCAGGTGTGCCTTGCTTCGCATAGTGGAGCGGAGGGTGCATCAGAAACAAAAGAGAAACAGAAACTCATGCGGAAGCCATAACGTGTTCCTGGACGAGATGGACATGTGAGACGCACTGGGTTGCAGATGGAAGCGGGGAAACGTAACAAAGAGAGCATCAAGGGTTAAGGTGCGGATGAGAGAAGGGATGATGGATCGACTTAAGAGACCTATAATACACCTTTTTGAAACCTCATCTCGCCGTGCAAACCCTGCATTACCCGTGGGTTTCTGAGAGACAAGAAAAATGTATGTTTCTTGTTCGCGCCGGGTGTCAGTCGTCGATCCGTCAGCTAGGGGCGGTCCCGGTGCCATGGGAGCCCGTCCGCGCGCGCTCGAGTCGTTGCACACGTGTGACGCGGATCAAACGCAGCGACCCAAAGGCCTATCTGATATATAGAGGCCGTCTTCATGTATGCCCGAGTAGACCATCTGTCGTTCTCGAGTTGCGACTGGTCTGCATGCAGCCTTGGGCAGTGCGCTTGGGGTCACATTGTGGCCGACCATCACCTTTGCGCTGGATGTCCTTCTCCTCATGTGATGCAAACCACGCACAGTGTGCCCACTATGTTTCGCCTGGTGGGGGAGAGCGCAGTCGAAGTGTTGCTGTTATGTCGATGGTGTGTCCAAGAGCTGTAATATGAGGCATCCCTCGCATCAGAGAATCTCACACAGCTAATTGTGGCTGCTCACCAGCCTCACCCACGAGGACCCAAATTTGGGTCATTTTTTGCGAGACCCAGTGAGCAGGCGGGGCGATGGTGGTGGTGACCATTTTTAGAGGCCGATGAGCCTAGACCGATCTGGGACTAGCCTTAGAGCGTCATTGTTGTGGATGGTGCAGTGGGTATGTGTGGCTGGTAACTCAACGTCGAAGTGGCTTGAACTGGGTCCCTGATAGAAGGTTGTGGGGGAAAAGCAACGATTCTGCTCGGTCCCGCTGCAGCGCACCCGAAGCCATGACGACATGGACATGCCATCACTGGCTGGCCTGCGTGTCTGAGTCCACCGACATCCCAACCTCCAAAAAATAAGCAAAGAGCGGTAACCCACAATTAAAAAAAAGGAACCCACAAGGATTGCAGTGCTTGGCCCCATCATGCTTCTCGCAGCTTGGATGGGGTTCTCTAGTCAGAAAAGAAAACTTTGGAAGCATGATTTTGCTGGGACGCATTTTTACTCAGATGACACCACCACCACCACTAGCGGTAGCACCTCGCTAATTCGCTGTGCGAGGTCGCTTCTCAAAACGCCGCTTCGTCCATAATCAACAACGGCATTCATGCTGACCAGGTTCAAGATGAGCTGGCGCGTTTTAGACTAAGAGAAGCTGACCAAGCCTTCGGTCTTGCTGCCAAACTTGCGTACCGCCCCGGCCACGTGCGCCAATCTTGGGCTCGTCTTTCTGACGCAGCGAACCAATCCAGTAATCTGGAGTCGCAGCCGCCGATGACAGGAAGGTCGTCGTCACGGTCGCAGGATGATTGCTGTTGCGGGCGACTTTTCAGGCACAGTTTGCCAATTCCGGACACAGGTGCCTGGTTGGGTTGTCAGGAAACCTGGTCGAATTGATCAGTCAGGGACACACGCAGATGCTGCACCACGTAGCCTCGCAGCCGGGCGATCATGGCCGCTGCTGTTCCGGCCCTCCGGCGCATAGTTACGGTACCATCAGCAACCGAGAAAATGTTGAGTTGTTTGGGAAACCGGTATAACACGCGTCCACCTAAGCTTTTTGTGAGCTTATCGGGTTCGGGAACTCAGTTCGAAGCCTGGAGACAAGGAAGATCGACTCGGCGCTGCAGGGGAGCTCCGGGACGGACATGCTGTTATAATTATTCCGTGCCGGCATTCAAGTCCATCAGACGAACCTGCGACAGCATGATGGTTGTCTCATCTTCCAGGACCCCGCGTGCTCATTGGTACCCTGGTGACATAGGATGTCCAACCTGAGACGGCGAATGACAAGGGGTCTCGGATGGACGTGTCAGGGTTCTCGACGGAGCAGGCCAAAGGGGGGCCAACAAAAAGAAACAGCCGTCCGCATCTCGCCAACTCCCCATGCGCGCCGTGTCGCAGGGGGCGGTTTTTTCTGGTAGCCTGCGAAAATGCGAAGGGGGATAAGGTTCGGTAGGGGGATGGAGTCACGGAGCGAACACACACACTGTATCTACCCGTGGGAGCCACCATGAGACGATGCCATTCCCGGTAGAAGCGACAGGGAGGTTCAATATGGAGTATTGAATGCCTGTCAGGTTGTATTTCCAACCCTCAACGGGCAGGGGAGCAGAGGAAGAAAACGGACGCCTGCGAGATGGGGAACCACTCAAATGTCGGTCTGGCAAGAGTGAGGCTGCTCAATTGAGGTTATTGAAAAGTTGATGGATGGGCTCCGTTTGGCATGCGCAGGGAGGCCAGCCGTTTGTGAGATGTGATTCGCGCCTCTGAGGCACCCATCTGCAGCTGGTACGATTGCGCTGGTGGCTTGCAACTGACCAACGACGTTACAACGATCCAAGTGGAACCGCCCAGCCATGAGACTCAACGGACGACTTTTTACACAATCGTCAATCAGGTTGCTTGTCAACCCCTCTCCAGCACCCAAGGCGCTTGACTTGACGCCCAGGCCAAGCAGCCTTTCGCCCAATCCCCATTCGCCGCGGTCCCGCATTGTTCGCGAGTTCCTGCAGCACAACCTCACTAGGTATGCACAAACGAGGGCAAAAAAAATTTCAGGTGTAGGAACGAAATCGGCGCGAGACACAGAACCAGCGTAGCTAGCTCGCCCGTCCGTGTGTGTCAACTTGCGGTACCTCCAGACGGGATCGCCATCTGAATTGCTGCAGTGCCCTGAGTGGGTTGCCTTAGCCTTGTCCGCTTTGGTGTGTTGGCGCGTGGTTGGCGCAGGTGAGTGGTTGTGTTGGTTTTGGGGCAGACGGAGAAGCCAAACCAAACCAGCTTGGCTTGGTTTGGCGTTGTTTCTTTTTTGCCTGTCCCCTTCCCCTTGGGTTTTGGATTCTTCAGCTTCTTCCTAAAGAGGGGAGAGGCTTACTTTTTTCTTTTCTTTTTTTCCCTGCGCCATGGATGGAGACGGTTTGCGCCTGAAGATGTGGTCGCACGATCATTCTCCCAAGCGGCAAGTCGGGATTCCGGCCACGGCATGGTTTCGCCAAAACGTGAGTGAGACCCTTTTCAACCCGCTCTCGTACATAGTGCGCATGTGAAATGTATGCAGGATGGATAGAAGACGAGACATCTCGCAACCACACACAGAACAGAGACAGTCACACTTGAGACTCTGGCAGCTGGCAGCTGGACTTTGGATGCCAGACGGCGGCTGGTCGAGGGCGAGATGCTGCGAGAGGATTGGGCAACGGCGGCTAGTGGGTGTGGGGATTGAGCTTTGTATGGTGGATGCAGTGGGCGTGCGATGTGATACGCGAAGCCAAGGTTGCAGAAGGCAACTCTGCATCATCCACCCAGATGCCGTAGTCGACCCGGTCCAGCACCCGACGGGCGACGGAGTGAGGTAGTGTGCCATACCGTCCAGCCCAAACCGTACTCCGTGCCTCAGAGTGCCCACCGCCGACGAGACGGCGAGGCTGCATCCACGGCGGTTGAGGCATCCTGTTGGAGGAGGACCTGCCTTGGGCCCCGTTGAGCTGCTAACCGTACTGAATGATGGATGTGTGGAAATGGGTTGATCACGACCCGACTGTCAGGCCTTGCTTGGCTCGGCGGGAAGCACCCAAATTCCCCCTGGCTAGGCCTGACTCGAGCCGGATCGAATCGTCCAGCATCGTGGGAGCAGAGGCCTTACATGCGGCCCATCCACCCATCACCAGGAACGGGCGGCAAGAGAATGGATGCCAGATGCCAGTCGAAAGTCCGCTCACCCGCCAACACCGCCGTTAGCACAACCAGCCTCCCAACCCGGAGTAGATCGATTTTTTTTTGATTAATTTTTCATTTATTTTCAATATATTTTGATTGCGCTCACTGTATCTGACACAATGACAGGATGGGGCCCCTCGATAGAGTTGACGACGCACATCGTATTTCTCTTTCCCTTTCATTCTCTTGCTCCGAGATTTGCCCAAAAACGGAGGCCCATTCGCCCCGGCACTGTTCGGTCTCAGGAAAGTGAACCGCATGAGATCCTTTCAAGGGTTTTCATCCTGAGAAGCGAGGAGGGGGGTCGCCCGACGGGGGGTTGCGAGGGGACCTGCGTTTTTTCGCGTGACGACTGCAGATCGACGCTGGGCTCCAACGAAGCGGTGTCCAGCTTGACTGATGGGCCCCGAAAACCCCCGGCCTATCATGATGTGAGGTTCCGCATGGCCCTGATGCATTCCAAGGACGCAACGGAGGATGAGGTTTAGGTCCATATGGACAACTCACACTTGCACGCCGCGCCCAATCGCGGAGGACGGTCCGTGGTGGGCGGCGATGTTCACAACGGCGATGGGACGGAGCAAAAGAGTTCCGCGCCGGACAAGGTACCCGCCCGCATCTTAGAGTTCGGAAAGGAACGTCATTTCTTGACGGAGTGGGGATATCGCCGATTTTTTTCTTTCTCAAGCCACGATGGTCTTAGCTGATCTTGTCTATCGTCGTGGTGTTGTGCGAATTGTGGATTTCCTACGAGTCGTGTTCTGTGGGCGAGGAGCCCTGGACCCTGACAGGTGGGCAAACCGACTTGGCAGGGCGGGCATCACGATGGAGCAAACGGATTGGCAGGGTAGATTTGGGGACAGGGATGTGCATCTTCCTGACTGGGACAGTAGCACTCAACGCATGCCATCGAGGTGAAAAAGAAAAAGAAAACGACTAGCGATCTAATAAAGATTATTGGATGGGAAAACTGAATACGGTAGTTGGTCTAGAATAACGCCGTTGCCGACAAGCGAGCGTACGTTGCAGGCTTGTTTAAAACTTTGGCAAGTGATGAAAGGGTTAATGATGGACGGTCGTGTGTTTGAGATTGCGGTTCGGAACATTAGTCACGATGGAAATTTGGGGCATGATGAATATGGTGGTGATCACCTGAAAGCAGTGTGGATATCTGAGATGGGGGGATCTGGCCATGGATAACGGGGGCGGCGTCGGTAGCAGAAGTGGGCAATGCAGCATTAAGAGAGAACCGGGCAAGGCGCACAAGACACAAATGGTATTACAATGGGTGCTTGAGAGGGAGCTCACGACAACGATAAACTTACCCGCTGAAGGCATCTGGACTTGCATGAGGCTGGGCACCTTATGTGTGCAATGGGGTGGTGGCTGTACCGCCAGGTTTGACCACATAGCGACCCCTCCAGCCAGTAAGAAGTGGTGGCTGGGGGCGACGAACTGTACATCGTGACCAAGCAGCCAGTCATATGGACTGAGCGGGCAATTCGGGCATGGCCTCTTTGTGGCTTCGGGACTGAGGGACAACCAAGTACTTTGTCAAACAAGAGATGGTACGAATACGTATCGGGTAGAGTGGTTGGTGGTCTTTTTTCTTCTTTGCAACATCATTATCAGATACCTGAGCAGAGGTATGCAATAGAGCGGCACGACAAACACATAGAGACACAAACGGCAATATTGCAATCCTCCAGGCCGGGACGGGTGACATGTAGAAAGCGTGCACAATGAGGTCAGAGCCCGAGGGCTAGTTAGCCCAGGGCTAAATCCAACGCTGCACCGCTGGCTGAGACGCGGAGGAGCAGACGGCGTAGTCGAGGGCGAGGGCGGAGATCGGCTGGAGTGGCTCGGTCGAGATCGCTCAGACGGACGGACATCGAGATGGGAGCGAGCCCAGCAGAGCGGAGAGATAGGACGAGCGCTGCATACAGCGCACACGGTACAGCACAAGCACAGAGCACAGGCACAGGCACACAGGCACACAGGCACACAGGCACACAAGCACACAGGCACAAAAAATAGAATAGAGCACAGAGCGAGCCGGCTTGCTGGTGCTCGACTCGACTCGCGTGCGAGATGCACAGCACGCCGGCTGGACGCTGCACTCCTTACATCAGTTGGAATGAGGAGTGTGCTAGCCTGGTGAGCCGAAGGGGCCTGGTTTTTAGATGAAACCGCCTTTCCCAGGACATGTCCCCCACCAAATCCAAGCCGACGTCGAGTCTGCCTGAGGTGTGTGCCAAGGCTGGTCCGAGTGGCTTCCTTCAGGTCATGGGCGGAGGTACGTACCCCAACTGCCCAGCTTGGCCCAGCGCCCTCGAGGACACGCAGACCCACCTGCACCCACTGCACGCCCACCGGACCCACAGACTCCAACAGGGACCCCCGTCAGCGCTGCTCGTACCCAGTGTCGGCTGCGCACTACTCGCACTGCCGCGTGCCCCTTCCCATCGTCAACCGTACCAGGAGGTGGCGGCAGGCGTGTGGGCACCCAAACCCACATGCGGAGGGTCCTAGCAAGGGCCCTTGGACATGGCTCGGCATGGGTCGTGACCATGACCAGAAGCCATTTCCATACATATGCTCCGCCGCTGCCTCCCCCAGCCATGGATGCATCTCCTGTTCCTGCTCTTGCTAACTTGAACAACTCGACATCTCGATCCCAAGCTGTGTCTTTGGGCGAGTTTCTTTTCTTTCCTAGCATTACTTCCATTCGACGAGTCTTCCGTTAACGAGAATATCACTTTCTCCCTCCCCACATCTTTCTTCTCTCGACATTCGTTCAGGCATTATCACAACCAGCCTCTCCTTTGTCCTCCCCTTCTCGACTATACGACGAACGGAGAAGACATAAACATCTGATCAAACAACTTCATCACCTCGGGCGACCATCTTACCGTGTCGGTCTGTGTCTGCCAGACCGGACTAGGGAATCCATTCTCGTGCCAGACCCGCCATGTCTCTGTCTGTCACCGCCCAACAGCCTATCGCCTCGAGGCACCACGTTCCAGTCTCGTCGTCCACGCGGGGTCTGCAGCACCTTCATATAGATTCCGTTCCCAGCTCCCCTTCTCTCTACTCCGACGACGGCCGCGACGAGAACTCCCGACCAAGCCTCAACATGATTACCACAACCACAACCGAACAGGCGCCTGCCCTGCCCGAGAAGAGCGCTCGTCGAGCCTCGAGAATGATGCTCGACAACCTCATCACCCAGAAGCTGACCACCGAGGATCAGCAACCTCCCCTCACGACACAGGCCGCTCCTCACGCTGTCTACCTGTCTTCCGAAGAGGACGCCTCTTCCTCCGCCGACGACTTCTCCGACTTCGAGATCGAGTCAGTCAGCGAAGCATCAGTCCAGCCTACTGGTCGACGGGGAAGCCAGAAGGACACTGCTCGCGTCGTCTCCGTCATCTACTCAGGGAAGCCTTGCATCGTCGACCTTCCCCGCCGATCCATGTCTCCCACATCGAGCGAGAGCTCCTCTCGACCTCCTAGCCGCCTCCGCAGAACCTCGACCCTCCCCATCGTCGACCGCCGAGTTTCCGTGAGCTCTTCTCCTTCGGACTGCTCGCTGACTTCGAGCTCCTCTGCCATGCACCCTCCTCGAACCAGCAGCATGCTTCCTCCTAGCCGATTGGAGAAGCAGAAGCCTCTGTTCTTGAGCATCGACCCATTCGCCAGCAAGCAGGATCAGCAGGAGGACCAGGTCCCCATTAGCGACAACAAGACTCCCAGAACTCCTTCCGGCATGTTCAAGCGCACCCTTAGCCTTGTCAAGAAGCGAAGCCGCCCTGGCCTGAATACCCATTTCGGCTCTGTTTCGCGCGACAACCTTTCCGCTATGATCTCTCCCAATCACATGGAACAGGTTCGAGAGGAGTCTCAGACTCCTGCTCCCCAGACTGCTGCTCCTCCCACCCTTAACGCCCGGCCCGTCACTTATCACGAAATTGTCATGTCAGCAAAGCGACGAGCATCAACGGCGCCCATGTCCCCCATCTCTCCCATGTCAGAGCCTCCCGCCTCTCCCATGACTCCCAACGGTACAAGAAATCGCCTGCGATTCTCTTCTGCTCGCAGGCGGAGCATCAGGACATGAGCATGATCACGCAAGTGTTTTGATGTAATGACGTTTCACGACTGGGACCGGGACGCTAGACACCTGGCATTGGTGTTACAGGGCATTATATTATCTATCTCTTTTCCTTTCTTCTTCTTCTCTTCTGGCTGGTATCCTTTGTCGAATCGGTTTTACGGCGCAAATTTCTTTGGAACACTTCACGCGCACTAGGGCGGAACAAAATGAATGCGGCGTTTGGGGATGGAACACCACTTGTTCCTTTTTGGGTTACGAATGTGTTTTTTTTTTCCTTTTTCTGGCGTTGGAGGCGACACAGCATTACTTGCACACATATACATACACCTTACAGCCGAGGACGGCTACTCTCGTTCATAAATTGTTAATGACGCCAACGTCGCACTTCAGCGCTTGGCCAAAGGAGGACATGGGAATTGGAGGTCACCACATTGGTTGATAGCTACTATGAAACGCAATACTATCACAGACATGATCTGTTCTCAAAGAAATGAATCCCATCTAACTTCCTGTGATTGCCAATGGTGAGACGACGGACGATATTTCGGCGCTGATGAGGAGTGCACGTTGGTTAATGTGATGTGTTTGTGCTCATTTATGCTACCGTCATGTCGGGTCTGACTTGTGTATGTGCGCATCTGGTTCACGTCATGTGTAAACCCCAGGGTCCGTGTCCATAAAAAGCAAGCCAAGGCTGGCCATCTCGAATGCGTTTCCGTGACTGCTCATGATCAAAGCGTTGAGGAAGACCAGGATCCCCCAGCCATTGAGCGAGTAATTGAGGTGCTGTGGTTGCATTCATTGGCAATAGTTGACAAGTCACGATGGTAAGGTAGAAGAGGCGTTGAGCGAGAGGTGCCACGATGTAACATGTAACACCGTTGTTGTCTATCTTTTCTTTTTTTCTCTTTATCTTTGCTTCCCCTTGATTTCTGTGCAGGTACACCGAGGCTTGCATTCCAAAAAAAAGAGAAAAAAGAAAAAAAGAAAAAAGAAAAAAAAGAGAAAGTAGCGACAGTGCGCGAACATGTATGTTTCGGCGCCTCATTTGGTTGGCGTGGAGATTCTTTTTTTCTTTCTTTTTCTTCATTTTTGTTGGATGTTTGCGTTTGGGATAAATTATTTACATTCTTTCATTGTTTGACACATAAATGACGCCGAATAAAAAAAAGGGAAGGAAGATCACAGATCACCCCGCGGAGAGTTTTTAAGATAAACTCCGAAGTGTTGCGTCGGAAAGACTACTGGCACAGACAGGTCCGTGTATAGTGAATGCGAAGGTGCCGCTGGAAGGTTTGATGTGGTGATATTTGGATTTTCTGGGATGGATGGATGGGGTGCGTGCGGCGAAATGGGGTCCAGATGAGGATGGGCATGGGGGGGTTGACGAGGGTTCCGTGCGGTGTAAGTTGGGCCTGACGTCAGTTAGGTTTTTGGTGAGTTGAATGGGTTAATAGGGTTGCTGTGCCGTAGCGGTGCCTGGCATCCATCCATGAGAGCACTGCCGGGCAGGAAAAAGGATACATGCTGCATGGTTTACGGCAATAACGAGGTGCACATGGCCAGGCACGCGGCGAATGGGAGCACGCGGGAGGGTGGCGATTACTATCTTGGGATGCGTGTGGGTGGGTTACGGCTTTGGGCAGCGGTTCGGCCTCTCTTTGACTTTTCGTCCCATGTGCCCCCTCGCCGCGCGCGCGTGGCAGAGAGGCACGAGTTGGAGGGTTGAGGTTGCATCGGATGTGCGGGAGTGCGGCACGTGGCGAGGTTTACATACTTGAGGGCCAGCCAAAAGGCAAAAATAAACCCCGACGGAGGGGGGAGGGGGAAGGGATAAAAGAATAAGCCTAGAGCGTGGGAACATAATGTGACATGATGAAGCAAATAGGAAAACCAAAAGAAAGAAAAAAGAGTTCATCGTTATTAGCAGCATGGGTTCGCAGCGGTAGTTTGTGTGGGATTGGATTCGGAACACACACGCAATGTCTTCACTGTGTACGGACGGCGCAATACCCCCAGCCTAGGTTAATTACAATTGTCTGCAGGTCATTTCCATCGCTCGCACAATTGCGCTACTGGTCGCTCCTCTCCACCCGGCCGGTCACTGCTCATGCTAGATCGCCGTGCCGGGCTTTTTTCTTCTTTGTCGGATGTTCACGGACGATGGACGGGGCATCTTAGTTAGTATTATTGCATTGTACTGCGCGCGACCGGAAGCGAAATCTCCGGTAGACAGCGGGCACAGACGGTGAGTGACATGATGATAGTGCCAAAAAAGAGCAATTCGTGGGGAAAAAGGTGGAAATAGGTACCCATAGAATATCTGGCATTTCTATTGAGATTTGAATCACGTCACGCCAAGGGGAACCACACCATCATGGTGTGGTTTTTTCTCTTTCTATTTTGCGCAGCCCCCAAAACATTGAAGATGCCCTGCGGCAGTGATGCTGAATAAGCGCGGCTCTCTCTTGTGCTTTGCATGAACCAGTGGCTCGCCCGACACCTCCAAGCCCAAGCGCCGGTGCTTGAGACGTATAACGCTCCCCTCACCCTCAACATTGAACATCGACGCCAGAGGGGGCCATCTCACCAAATTAGCTGGGTCCCGTCCCTCTCCGTCTGTCTCCCACCGCCTCTCTTTCTCTCGGGGCTTCTGGGAACCTACACTGCCCGAGGAACGCCTAGCGAACGCCTAGCGCAACCAACCCACGATCGACTGTCAGGGTCACTGGAGCACGCTGGTGCACTGTACGGCGCAGAGGTCCCTGGGCTGGGGGATGGGAATGGGGAATTGCGGGTGGAGCCCATCGTTCCGTGCCTGGGTCCATTCTCGTATGGTGCCATGGGGGTGTGGGAAACTCAACGGGAAGGCTTTTCTCTCTCTGGAGTGCTTGCTCCACGCTAATTACCGCTTTTGTATCTCGATGGCAAGCCGCACACTGTAGCCATCTGGGCCATCGCGCATCCCGTCGTCCTGGGCAAACTTCAGCCGCGCCCCTTCTTCGAGAAGGAGTCCGTCCCTCGCACTTTGGCGGGCTAGGCGCAGTTCGGTCTGGTCCCAGGGACAAACTCGACGATGCCAAAACTAAGAAAAGCGAAATTACAGCACAGAAAGAGCTTCTTCTAGAGAACAGAGAGAGAGGGAAAGAGAGAGAGAGAGAGGGGGGGATGTGTGCTAAAGCTCCAATTCAGCTCAGCGCCCCAATCTTCAGCTAAGGCTGTTTGATGTGTTTGATGGGGAGTCGTCGGGATGGCACGTGTTGAGTCGAGTCACGCGCCCGCCCATCTTGAATCATGAAGGCATCGCGTCTTCCGTGTTTCGAACCTTGTTCCTTCTTCCGAAGCATGACCATCATCCTTGAGCCACCAACTCAATCCAACCCCTCCTCCTCCTCATCTCTTTATCTTAATCTTGATGTTGCAGCCATGTTCCCTTCCCGTGTGGTGGAGCGGGGGTGGTGGGCGCGCCACAATGGCAAGAGATGATGCTACAGTGGAGACGTTGGAGATGACAAGTAGATGAAAAGTGGATGAAGCGCTGCGAGGACGACCCCGGCCGTTGATCGCCTCGAACAGATCGATATCCCGCCATCTTCCGCCCTTACGGGGGGACGCTGGCAGTTCTGGTTGGATAATCGATCAATTGGTGCTTTTGCACACCATCTCGCTTTGGCCTTCCATCCGCAACCCCGCAGCAGCATACGCAACACCATGCTTCACCTTGAGTGGCGTTTCGGTTGAGTCCTGGTCTTGTCTCGGCGACTATTCCTCCTCAACCACAGTGGGATGTTCCTATGGAGGGAGTGCTTCACGCGTGGTTAGTCGTGGAAGGATGGTGCCTGAATAAGATGGCCACTGGGCGTACTGTTCAGTAGAAACATGCAGAGCACAGAAGTCATGATATAGGAAAAGACAGGAACGAAAGGAGTGCAAGCGCGAAATATTTGAACTATCTGGGCACCTCGTCGGTCTCTTTTAACCCAGTTGTTCCTCCATTTTTTGTTTTTTGTTTTCAGAGGCCTCTTTCAGCCTGGTATTTTCCTCCACCATGTTTTTATTGTTTTCTTGGGTCTCTTTCAACCCGTTCGGAGGTGTCAACAAGGCTGAAACCTCTGTCAATCAGCTCATTGGCTGCAATCCCGGTACACCAATTATTCATCATGCCCTCCTTCGGCGCATATCTAAAGAAGCCGAAAACATTGCCCTTTTCATCCCAAATTGCGCTGCCGCACATTCCTTCCGGAAGGTTGGAGCCGCATGAGAAGTTCATCAACTTGACGTTCGAAAGCGAGCACATTACTCAACCACTTCCTCCAAAGCAACTCACCCGCCCCAAAACTTTGCATCCAGGACACTTCATAGTTCTGGACTCGCCTGATACGGGCTGCATCGATGGCATTTTTCAGACTCAATCTTTCCAACGGGTCCCGAAGGATGACGAGGCTGAGCCGAAGATGGTGTGGCTTTGTACGACTTAATTCTACATGGGCACAGATTGCGGCACCAACTTGACCAACCCCACATCTGTGTGGGAGACCTCGTAGATGATCTTCCCAATCTTTCTTCCACCTGTCGGGAGAGCATGGTTGATATCGGTGCCGCATTCAGCGGGGAAACCATGAGCTGCAATGGTCATGAACTCATTGCCAAGAGAGTCTTTGACGAGAACACCGGTTAATCTAAGAGTTTATTTTATTAAAAAAAAAGGGTAAATTAAATAAATAAAAAAAGGCAAGCTAATAAGCTGACTTAATTTCTTAGTTTTTTTCTTTCTATATAGGATAAGGCTCTAAGAGCTGAAAATAGATAATTTAGAGCGGTAATTAGCTTTATCTTTCTATGTAGTAGTGAGGGTCCTGCGGGAGAAGCAATTCGCATCCCTGGTTGCATTATAGCTTATTTTAAGTCATGTCAGTACAGTGTCTCAATTCCGGATGGCCATTGGACAAATTCTCTACGCCTGCTTGTCTTGGAAGCAGCAGTAAGGCACCTACTCCACAAAAACACATATCCTGAGTAGTGATTTCAAAGTCTGATATCTCATCGGACAAAAGTTAGCGCGGTACCTCACTGCTGCTTCCGCACAGCCAAGGAGATGCGAGGTGTAGTTGGAGGCTGAGATGCGACGACGCCTGTTGGCCTCATTTCTCGCATTGCAGCGGTCCCCCATGGATGCTTGACGGGTACCACTGCACAGTACACACGAATTGCGAGTGACAAAGTCATATACCGCGAGCCGGGCATCTCCACGCAGAGGCAATCTATCTGAGGAAGCCCTAGGGCCAGCATCTCGGGTCACCGAAGATGAGCCTTCAGCGCGTTCCTCTTGGCTCCTAGGAAGTTCCCTGACTCTCCAGAGGACGCCGGGCAGGACCGCTGTCGTCTGGGCACGGAGCAGACGAGCTTCAGCCACCGCCAGAGAGGGCTGCGCAAGGACCTTCCCCTATGTATGTGAAACGAGCTACACCAAGAATAACTCTCTCTCGATCCCCTCCACCACCGCTCATAACCACAGACCTTGCAGCGGCCGTCCGGGGCCGCGGGGCCAGCAGCTGGTCCTCCCAAGGCGAGAATATGCCCAAAAATATTCCTCCAACGCCGCCGTCGTGTTGGCGATGGAGTGGTCCGGCGCACACAGACGTACAGAAGAACAGACTGGCTGCAGTGCCCTGCGTGCGCCCTAACCTTTGCGATCCCCCAGGTCTTTGGCCACGGCTTGGAATTATATCGCCTACTATGTGTACTTCGAGGTGGGAACCTACGGGCTTTAGCGAGGGCGGCTCGCTTGTGCTAGGATCTGCGAGACGTCTGGCGGCCGTAATCCTGGGTAAACGAGGCAAAAGCGTCTCCCGCCCCCTCCTCCAAAGGGTCCGAGCCACGGGGACGAGGCGTGCTGCAGGAGGGGAGCGAAGCCGAATCGGGCGACTTATACGGATGGTGATGGCGGAATGCGGAACGGGAGAGCAGCACGAAGATGGCTGTGACAGGTTGATGTGCAATTTGATTAAGGCGGCCAAGTTTTCCGAACAACCATTGAGGAGTTTCTGGGATTAATTGATCCTTTAGGATTGATAAACGTTATCACATCATTGAACTCAGAACCAACTTGGCACTCTCCGACCAAGAGGATGGCTCCAAAGCGGCTGTGCTGAACGAGTTGACTGATGTGCGACTGGGATGAGATTCCCTCTGCGGTGCACCGCACTAGCACGCTGCCGGGGGAGGGGATTGCACAACGCTGCATCTGGCCCGAGTTGCTCTTTTGCCTCTTTTCCCTTCCTCCATTTGTGCTCCGTCCTGGAGCTTACTGTGTGTACATGTTGCCCGAGGACGAGCCAGCACAGGGCTCAAGCGCTCATTTTGTTTTTTTGGGAAATGGCCGACAGGCGAACAGAGGATGGATGGGTGGACGGGATGCCTCAGCGCCCCAAGCACCGCACCGCACCACCGCACAGTGCCCTGATCAGCTTCTTTTGCCGCTACGGCATGTTCAGTGCTGGCGAGAGATGCGTGTGCTCGGCCTCGTCACTCGTCTCAGGTGGCGTTGGGCGATAGAGCGCATTGGTACAGATGCTCTGCTGCGTAACCAGATGGCTGGGACATCTCTTCTGGCTCGTGCCTGTTTCGTGCCATTTTTATCGCTGGGAAACAAGTCCTGTGCGGCTGATGGAATTGACTTTAGCTAGTCTGCCTGTCTTGCCTGCATGCTGTAGCTCAAAGCCAACTTGTCAGATCCATTCCCTTGGGGAGGATAGCATCGCGACCAACACGTTCCGGAGCCCCAACCAACTGCACAGTTGTGCGTCTGTGTGTGGCGAGAGATGCGAGAGAGAGTCACACGCAGCTAAGGCTGCGGGCTTTGACCCCTTGAATATCCTCATGAACAGCGGTTTATTATGCCGTCGCTGCTTTTTTTAATCTACATCTTGGTCATCCCCACATTTTCCTCAGCGTAGATTCATGCTCAATATCACTTACATTACGAATTCCCACCAATGCGGGAATAGACTTGCAAAGTAGCAACTTCGTAGCCTAAACGTTGTCATATTCCACCAGCTCGGATTGCTCATCTTGTCATAAATTACTGGCTCCAGGCTAGCTTCATGGTATTTCGGAGGTAGTTACCTCTAACGTCATTTTTCGTCTGGTGGTTGTTGCGTACAATCCAACCCTTGAATGATTGTAACGGAGGTACTTCCCCTCTGTGGCCATTGCATAAGCTGATCTTATTATAATACAAAAATAATTATAAAAATCCTAAGAAATTATCTTTTTAATAAATTTATTTAGGTTTTATTTTATTTTATTTATTCTTTAGCTTAAAATACTAAGACTTATGGTCGTTTTTAGCAGGGCTCTCCCTATGCAGCAAAGTATCGGACTGACGATCGTTCAAGGGTTGTATTGTATGCACCGGCCCTTTCAGATCAGATGGATATGAGCGTCCATGTGTCTGCCCACCTTCCCCTCACGGCGGGGGAGAAAGGTGCTGGGGATGGTTTGTAGTTGAGCGCGAGGGAGTCTGTGTTGTTGAGGTAAACCGCCGATACGGCATCCAAGCGAGCGACATCACCACTCGGGATATGATGGAAACCTAGAGTCTCACCATGTCTGCTTTGACTGTCGCTGCATTCCCGAGCCGTCAAACATCCGGATGCTGGAGCATCAAGCTAGAAGAAGCATTCGGTTGGAAGCGCGCCGATTGGCTTGACTGCTGTCGTGTCAGACGTCACGCCAAAGTTGAGACAAAACCGATGCTGCGGCGTCGAGGACAACCTTGGATAACATATCAGACATTACCCCTCACGATAAACCTCGTGTCTGGGTACGGGAGCATCAACGTGTAACAAGATCAACATGTGCCATTTAACTGGAACTGTTGTGCTCTCATTGTGAGCAATAACTAACTTGTTTCCTTGGAAACGACATCATCTCGTCTTTACTGTTTATATCTGTCGTTTGCATTCTCGTAACTGAACTGGGTTAAAGAATTTCTTGACAAACTCCTCGAAATGATTGCCAAATCCTTCAATGAAGTTGACACCATCGCATCCGCTGAAATCATGCATGGTTAGAGAAAACTCCTTGAAATACTTGACAAGTCCTTCAATGACATAGTGAACCAAGTTGATACCATCACTTCTTTTGACCTCCTGCATATTCAGAGAAACCGCGGAAAGTATCCAGACTGACCTAGTCAGCTTCGTCTGCTCTGCCAGGTATTTATAATCACTTGCAAATAACACCAATGGACATGGGAAAACAGGTTGCGCTTCAAAGGCTAATTAGATAGATAGCTCCCTATCTCGCGACCCAACTTATCAACTACAACAAAAGCAAATGCGCAGCACAACAATGCGGATGAGCAGGCAACACCGGCAAATATGCAAGCTTGTTCCCCGGGGTGTCAAAATTCATTCCCATCTCTTTTCTTCTTCCAACTTTGCAATGAAACAATAAATGACTAATGATTTTTTGGTAATCAAGCCTACTAGCTCGACTCAAGCGTGTACGTTACGGTTGGCATAGGCCATCACTGAGCGTTGGTTCCGTTCAGTGGTATGTTGTCTGATGGACTCTGGGGAACAGGCTGCTTGGTTCGCAATGTCAAGGGGAAGGGGTACTCCTCCGGATCTTCTTCCTCACTGCTTGTTTGTCAGCGCTTTCCATTCGACAGAAAGTGATTGGTTTTACTTACGGGAGCTTCCAGGCGACATAATCTTCGGTACTGAGACCTTCGCGGCCTTCTTGAAGGCTGGCAAAGTCTCCTGGTGTCATCATGCCAGTTCGGTCTCTTGGCGATCCAGGAACAGAGAATGGTCGAGAGATCTTCTGCTCAACACCAGGAATAAAGTCTTCCTCCTCCTCGCCTGTGAAGGATGCCGAGTAGGCACGGCGGAGCGCTAGTTGGCGTGCCTTGACATACTCCATGCCCATTCGCTTCCAGTCCAGCAAGTCACTCAGACGTTCTGTGCGGTTTCGCTGGTTGATACGCTGTCGTCGACTCTTTTGGCAAAAGTCAAACATGTAATTGGTCAGCTGGTTGACAGAGTCATCAACTCCCTTGGTGCGACGGTCCACAATGTAGATTCCATAGTCGCTTGAGTTCTCGATGAGCTCCTCCATGTAGCAACCAAAACCAGAAAGGTTTGTAGTGATACTGGGAACACCCATCACTGTGCACTCAGCAGGAGTGTATCCCCAGGGCTCGTAGTATGAAGCGAAAACACCTAAGTGGCAACCGCGGACGAAATCGTCATAGTCGAGGGGCAGGACGGGGTTGGCAGAGTTGAGGAACTCAGGGTGGAAAACGACCTTGACGCGGTCAGTGTGGTCGTTGAAGAGCTGCACCCGCCGGATCTGGTTCAATACGGGATCCTCGTGGTCATTAACCATGTTGTGAGTGACAATTGGAGGAAGGCCGTGGCGCTTCATGGCAAACAGACGTCGGCGGAGCAAGACTCTGTCAGCAGCAGAAATGAGCTCCTTCTCATCAGGCATGGGGTCACCCTCGTGCCACTTGAGGGATCGCTCAAAGATTCGACGACCAATGCTCTGCTCAATCACATGGGTGGTATCTCTTAGAGACTTGACGACGGCCTGGCCTCTGAGGGCCTCCACAGTGAGCGAAGTGGTTTGGGCGGGCATAATAATGAAAGCGACAACCGTCATCTTGCTTCCAGCAGATTTGAGTCGGTGGTTCAAGCGTGCTAGCGATTCAATGAACATGTCGACACCCTTGTTTCGGAACTCGTATCGACCTGCGGTAAAGATGTAGAGCGTGTTATCAGGCTCAAAGTCATAGTGTCCGTGGAAGTGACCTCGCACAAAGTCATGAATCTTCTCTTTGGCTTGCTGGTGGAGATTTTGGAATTCGTGCACGGCAGAAAACTTGGTAACGTTGAGGCCGTTTGGTAACACACCGTCGGGCTTTCGTTTTAGCAGGTGCTCAGATTCAAAGGCAGTGATGTGGGAGACGGTAGTGAAGACGTCGCACGCGTGGGCGGCCGCTCGCTCGATGCAGTATCGGTGGTAAATTCCTCGCTTTCCGGCCTCGGCATCGACATCGAACCATTGAAGGTTGTTGTAGAAGTCTACGGAACCGGCGCAGAGGTATCGTCCAAGAATGGTTGCGTGGGTGGTGAAAATAGTTGTGATGTCGATGCGGCGCTTCTTGCAGAGAGGCAGAGCAACACCCGCCAACCATTCGTGGAAGTGGGCAATGACGGCCTTTTTCTTCTCGTGAACGACAAACTGGCACCTGGTTAGTCGCGAGGGCACGACGAGCATTCGCGAGTGTTTCTTACCTCTCCAAGGAACCACGCGACCAGGTAACCAAAAACGATGGCCTCGTTTGTCTCGTCATCATTGGGTGGCGAGGGGATGCTAGCCATGTTCCAAAGGTCCGACTTCCACTCGTTCATGTATCCGTAAGCCGTTTTGGTGTCGATGAGGAGGACGCGAGGAGCGCCTTCGATAAGCCACCGACCATAGAGCATGCCAATTCCGCGTTCCTTCATGGACTTCATGGTAGCGGCAATCTCCGGGTTTGTAGGCTCCATCTCCTCGACCTCAACAGCGGCCTGCAGGGGTTAGTGCGCGTGAGTGAGAGGGGACTAGGTAAAACGCACCGACTGGTGGTTGAGAGGACCGATGAGGGTGTAGCGGTCTCCATATTCGGCTGTCGTAACGGGAGCCTTGGATTTGATTACGGAGTAGATACCACCGACTGGAAATCGCGACGAGAGGTTAGTAATGACGTAAACGAGGGCGCGAAAGCGCGGAGACGGGTTGCGCGCGAACTCACCTCTATGAGCGACCTCGGTAGCAATCTCGAAGAGCAAATGATTCTTGATGTCGCGGGTCTGGGGCTGCTCGCCTTCGGAACCCATGGCGAATTTGAGAGGCTGGGAACGTTGGGTGTTGAGGGGTCAGGTGGTGGTGAGGTGATGAAGCTGCAGCTGACAGAATCTGGTTACGGGGAGCCTGGACGAGCTCGCACCGGAGGAGCACGGAAATGGGGTTCTGCGGGAGGAGGATAAGGATATTGGGTGATGATGAAGCTGTAGAGTTGTCGAGAAAAGCCAATTGAAGAGATTTGGGGTGGCTAAAAGGCGAAACCGGAGCTTGTCCGAGATGAGAATCGAGGGAAGGTGGTGGTGAGGTTGCGTCAGAGCGCCGCTGAATGCGACCGGATCAGCAAGCGAGGGGCGAACAGGGTTTGTTGAGTGCAGTAGGTTGGCTGCTACGCTAAGCGTTGGAGGGGCGCACAAACTCGCAGTAACCGCAGTTGATGTCTGGTCTGTGGATAGCTTCGCCCTAAGCTGGAGGAGGAAGATGAGCAGGGCGGTAGAGGAGGAGGAGGCTTGAGAGGACTTGAAGACGACGGGAGCGTGGGGGGGCGGGAGGGAAGACGGGCGGATGCTGCGGTGCGTAAGAGGGATGAGGCTCCGACAAGAGGGTGGCCAACAAGCAGCAATTAGCCTCCTCAGGCGTAATCGGAGAGAAAAGGAGAAGGGCGAGGGGGCAGGTGAGCTTCGACCTGGCGTGGACTGATGATTTTCTGGGTGGTGATGCCGCGCATCATGTACTTTTTCCCCGTCCGAGTTGGCTAGGCCTGCATAACAACCATGTCATTGCCGTGCTGGGTTTAGGCCTGATGCGCAGTGGACTGTGGTACGCTAGTTAGAACACGCAGTGGGGGCCCGGGGGGCTTGGGGCCTTGGGCCTTGGGGTTTGGGGAGTCCAAGGCACTCCAGTGGGGAGCCATCACCAAGCAACGGCCTCTCGGGCCTCTCGGGCCCCACGCTTGCCATAACGCTCGCCGAGCTGCCCCAAGTTTGTGCCCCGCCCAAGCTCCCCTCTCGAAGCCCAGCTCTGGTGGGGAAGTCGGACCTTGTGATACTCTGAAAAAGTCAACTGGAAGACTGACTTCACCTCATCCGCCAAACACCTCCGCTTGCGAGCGTTTGGGGGCCAATTCGACAAGGTCAGGCCTTTGCGCCCGCCACCGACTCTCGCCCGAGTCCGTTCCCATGCCGTCGACGTGATTATGACATTTTCGATGGCCACGTTCCCTCAGACCTCGAGGCGCCACCGTCAAGCCCAGGCCTTATTACAGTCCAAGTGTTTCAGTCAAATTTCCCTTTCAGTCGAGAGCTCCTGCTCGGCTGCCAAGCTCGTCCTCTCTCGCGCCGAAGCTGAGCTCGCGGGGCCCAACGTCAGTCCCCAACGCCGACATAGATCCTGTCCGTCCGTGGTAGCCCCATGGCCAATTATCCTGAACCGTCCGAGTACAGCATGTTGAATGCGTCCCCCGGTCCAGAATCCTTCTCTGAAAAGACCGCTTTTCGCATTAGCCGAGGATTACTGGTCATGGGAAATGAGTTCTAGCCAGCCTCTGCGACGCGATGCCATGTCTGGTTGCTGTCTGGTTACATGCGTCTGTAGCACGACCGGGATGACGACACGGAATGCGGGGAATGCCAATCACACTACAGTCATCTCCTTTGCGTCGCCTCCGCCCCCGTCTCCCCCGTCTCCACCTGTGCCTCCTCCTCCTCCTCCTCCACCACCTCCATGGTCGGCTCTGCCTAGCTTTTCTGTGTTTCACTCGAAACGGTGAGGATGCGTGAGAAGCAGCTTTCGGAGGGAAAGGAAGCAAGAAAACTCGGGCCGGCCCTTGGAGCGCACGGCCAGGACTCGAGAGCTCGAAACAAGACCGCCGAGTCGCACGGCTTCTTGGGCATGCCATACCATCTCCGCCGTGGTACCCTCGTGCCACATGCACCTCATCCACCCCTTGCTCACATGTGCAGCTCAAGCGCCATCACTTCTTCCATACATGTGCAGATGCAGGTTGCGCCGCTGCGCTGCCTGTGTAACATTGTAGCATGAAACAGTCATCTCCCCATTCCAACACAATGCCATTGCCAGCTCCGAAATCCATTCTCCTGGGCTGTTGTCCGCCCGTGCGCGCTCCGCACTCGCTCCCTCCCTGTCTCACCTTCTTGGTGCCTGTTTCTAAATGCCTTCAAGCTGCCATTTAATTCGTTTGAGTCGTCGCTAAGCAGATGGTGCATTAACCTGTTGGTTCTGGCCGTTTTCTTGAGCTCCGCGACATGTTTGCCGGGTGGCAACTTGCGCAGAGGCAATATCTTGGCAATGAGTAGCCACTCGCTGCACCATTTGCCAAAGGCGGCATCATCCGGCAACCTCCTTGCGGAGCATACTGATAAGATCTTCGGAGATCCCCCACAGCATCTTGTCTTAGGTAACATATCCCACTAAATCTAGAAAAGAAGATCCCCAGTCGCTGGCATTGCCAAGGCACGGACTGCTGATCTTGGCTCGCCTCCCCAGGATCCAGACGAACTATCCCCAGCCATATTGTTGTGTCCAGCCATTGATGGCGGGTAGAGCCAATTCTGAGAACGTCTGTGAGCGCAAGAATGGCAATTGTCTCAGAAATTCTCGCTGATGTCGTCTTCGCTGCTCGGTTGAGATCATGCCGAGGCGGGGCAAGCGACTACCGGATCTTGCAGAAATATGTATGCAATCAGAACAAACCAATAATATTGGTAAAAATGAATTGAATTCCTGTTGGTTGCTGTGTCATCTCTTAGCCCTTTCTTGCCCAACCAATGCCATCACGTTTCAAACAATGGTTCAACACTGATCTAATTGGATCGAGTTCGACCGCAATTGTCAACGGATTTCTCAATACGGGGGTGAATTGTTCATCGTTCAACAACAATCGCTTTGGAAATAGCCATGTTTCGGATGGCGGAGACTCCGCATGTGTTACTATACCAATGTCCTCGCGACTCAAAGCCGGATTCATGATATCATACAATGAGACTCGGTCGTCATGGTCGTCATGCCTGTGGAATACTTACGTCTTTTAGATTATTATGGAGATTCCGAATTGCTGGTTACATGTTAACTTCCAGCCATATTGGTATTAACCTGAACACACAAGCACCGCCACGAACCCAAATCATGGCATCGACTCGTCACCCCTTACCCTTGCCACACCTTACGGCAAGCCTCGTAAATTCGGTGGGTCTTGACTCAATTTAATCACAAACTCTATTGAGATGGAAAAGGGAAGCCTGAGGCCGGAAGGTTTTGGAGACCTCCAGGTGCCGTACATAGGGTAGGCTGCTAAACCCTCATGAAATATGGCACCGAAAATGACACTCAATCATGGGCATTGGTCAAGACTCAAAAATATATCAGCACACTACCCTAAAGTGGCCTAAGCTACATAGTGATATCAATTCACCACTTCACTTCTATCGTTATTAATCAGAAATACACTGGCAGCCTGAAATAACACTGCGAACATCCATGTACAGCCTTGTCCCAGTGCGTGAAATGATTGGTCGGCTACTGAGCGCGAACCACCCCGCGGTGGGGCCAAAGTCGGCGAGGCTGTCAATTTTTCCAAAATTTTTTGGATTCCCACCGTCTTTGCGACTGGCCTCGTTTATACCTGCATACACTACAGTCAAGATACCCGGAGCAGCCCGAGCTCCACACGGATAGAAAAACCTCTATTCGTTCAATACAGTTTCTTTCCAGAGCCATATTTCTCTTGAGAGAGACTACTCAAAATGGGCGACGTTGCACAGGTAAAGGTCGTCTTCACCACGACGGAGCAGGACCTGGTCCTCCCCGAGGAGAAGCGACAGCTTCTTGTGCCTGCCGGTACGTTAATTGCGTCCCTGTTTCATCAATGGATCGCTTATTGGGGCTAAACATCTAACATGTTGCAGATATCAAGCGCTATGGCCTCTCGCGCATCCTCAACTCCGAGTCTATGCTCGACACTTCCTCCCCCGTTCCCCTCGACTTCCTCGCCAACGGCACCTTTCTGAGCACCTCCATCGAAGAATACCTCGCCAACAACGGCCTTTCGTCGGAATCAACCCTCACCCTGCAGTATGTCCGCAGTTTGATCCCTCCCGTCTACGAGGCAAGCTTCGAGCATGACGACTGGGTCAGCGACGTTGATGTCTTGTCCGCTACCTCTGCGGCCGGCCTTCTGGCTGGCGATGCTCAGGTGCAGGACAGAGTGGTCAGCGCATCTTACGATGGTCTCGTCAGGGTCTGGAACCCCTCCGGCGATGCGATTGCTATTTCCAAGGCGGGTGGTCACACCCAGAGGGTCAATGCTGTGAAGTGGATTTCCCAGAAGCAACTCGCGTCGGCAGGCTTGGACCGAAAAGTCATCGTCTGGGACTACAGCGAATCTGACGATGGCTTTTCCGGTTCCCTCAAGGCCAACATGGAGCTTTGGGGCCACGAAAAGGACATCAACAGCATTGATGTCAACGGCGCCACCAAGCGAATCCTCACAGCCTCGTCTGACGGCCGTGTCGGTCTGTGGTCGTCGTCAAAACGCACTGCTCCCCAAGCCGACCCTGAGAGCCTACCTTCTGCGCACAGCACCAAGCGAGCCAAGCTTGCGAGCGCCGCCAACACTGCTCAGCGAGGTCCTCTCGCCATGATCTCGGCTCACGATGACCCCGTTACCGCCGCCATATTCCACCCCAACGATGCTACCGTCGCGTACTCGGCATCGAAAGATCACACCTTGAGGACTCTGGATCTGACCACACAGCGCGAGGTCAGCCGGCTGACAACCATGCACCCTCTTCTCTGCGCCACTGCTCTGCCCAACTCCTCGCTGGTTGCCGCAGGCTCGTCTGCCAGGCACATCACCCTGCTCGACCCTCGCGAATCTGCTTCTACGACTTCCGTCATGACCCTCCGCGGCCACATCAACATGGTCGTGTCCCTCTCCCCATCGCCCGATAATGAATACTCTCTCGTTTCTGGTTCCCACGACAGCACATGCCGCGTGTGGGATCTGCGCAGTGTGCGTGTAGGAACCTCGGAGGAGGGTGGCGGCAGCGTTAGCGAGCCCGTCTACACAATTGGAAGGGAGTGGCTCAAGGGCAAGAAGCTGCCGCCAGCCGGCGACGGCGCCAAGGTGCTGAGCGTCGTTTGGGACAAGACATGGGGCATTGTCAGCGGTGGCGAGGATAAAAAGGTTCAGATCAACCGGGGACGGGGTCTCTTGGCGTAATAGATTGTTAGACATCAAAAATGCGAAAGGAGAATTTGGTTATGAGAAACGAGGAATCAAGGGTATATACTTGTTTATCTACAAAAAAAACAAAAACAGTTGCATTTGACTCATTACGTGATTCATCTGGCACCATGCCATTTCCGACGCTCTATTCTTTCGACCTAGCCGTGTTATGCAGTTTACTGAACTCTTCCATCAGTTCCTTGTGGGGGAGAACCCTTGTTGGCGCTAAGAAAGATAAAATGTCGTCCCTCACCCTTTGTTTGGGGAAGGGCAATTTCTCTTCGCAAATGGCCTCGAGAATATACGACACGATGGTATTTTTTCTCAGAGGCACAATCTTGGTGATGGACTCTGGCGAAAGATTCTCGTTGTCATGCCACAAGAAATAGATTCTAATGGCGCTGGGCGTCGCAGATATGTGGCCTTTTTGAAGACGATATTGTTTGACTTTGAGGTCTGCGTCGGCGATGCGGGGGTCAGATCCTTTGGGTTTGTCTTTGGGCTCTGCAGGCTCATGAGGAATGTCTTCGTCTTCTGATGCGACTATATCGGATTCGGTAATGTCCTCACTTGCATCTTCGGACAGGTCCACCTCTACATCTGTGTCAACTTCCTCTTCCAGGGCTACTATGATAGGCAGGTTTTTTTCGACAAATTCTGGTCTTGGGGGACACGGGTCAAGCTGTCCGCGCTCATGCTCGAGAGCATAGTAGAGCTGAAGACCGGCATATGCATCGGAGGCAGAGTCTAGGAGTTGTCAGCCAATGGTGAACATAATCCCTGTGTATCTTTCCTTACATTTTATCTGTGGACCTGAAAGGGGAAGCATCCAATTACTCGTGCGGACAGAGTTTCCCTTGTACAAAGGAAGCCGGAGAACCTCCAGTACCTGCGTGGCCATTGCTGCGGAACTCTTGTTGATGAGTTTTTTTTCCCCAGTTTTGCTGTACTTGACGAGCTTGTACAGATGGCTAAGTTCAAACACGCCCTTTGCGTTGACACCCAGATGATTTCTCACTCGTGTGAAGTCCCCTTTAATATTCACGCCGACCTTGCTAACGGCCTCGCTCTCCATCATCCGACGAAATATCGGTCCCACGAAGTCATCTTCTGGAAAGATAGCTACGTGAAAAAGGCCAATGTGGCTGGGGCTTGCGATTTGAATAAGGGAAACGCATTCGCGTGCTGATTTTCCGGTTTGTTGCCCACTCATCCATTCAAGGTCAAACCCGATGACCTTCTCGTCAAGAAAATACGTGTTGCAGACCTCCTCCATTTTCTGCTTGTTCTTGCAATAGTGTACTTCTGGCATTTGCACCGAGCCATCTTCTTTGGTGCGTCTATACATCGTGTAAGACCAATAAGACCCGGGAGATTCAGGCTTGCTCTTTAAAGCAGCCTGGAAAAGCTTGTTGTCGATAGTATAGTCAAGGGAAGTTACTGGAGGAAGAATTTCCTTGGCAGTTTCTTTCGCCACCTTTTTCTCACCCACAAGTGCAATGTCTTTGGTGCCAGCCGTCTTGGTCTGAGGGTTTGGGGAATCTTCAACTGGCGGATCGGGAGCTAGCAATGATTCATTCTGATCAAGCCATTCGGCAATGTCACGCTCAAACTGCTCGTCATCCGTAAAATATTCCATGTCATGATCCAAAAACAGCGAATTGTCATCAGCTTCAGGTTCTGGCGTGTGAAAGAATCGGGTCATGTCCAAGGAGGGGTACAAGGCTTGGGCTTTAGGCTTGGGCGAAAAGCGGATGCCACAACCAGGACTCCATAGCTTGCTCTGAGACGGCGATGCCATAGTGTGTTTGAGTCTATTGCCATTTACTGTGTCAGAAGCCGATTAATTAGGAGATACAGTACACGAGCACAGTCTAACCTTGTTAGAGGTATAAATTGGCGACCTCTCTTAGGTCTTACTACACCGCTGACAATAGCTGCTCGTGTAGTGTTGCAGGTCATGGAAAGATATGAGGAGAGATAAGCTGCCGCCAGCACGATATTTCCATCGCGGCGAATAAACATAACCTAGGTTTTGTGGGCACTCTTGTTTGAGGCCCAGGCAGCCACGACATGGGTTCAATTGTTGGCAACGCCGCGCTCCACGTTGGATGGCGTTGAGTGGTGGACGATGCGACACCGCAGTGCTTAGTCATTCGCGCGGGCTCACGTGGGGACGTGCTATGCCCACACCTCTGACCCTTGCATCTCCATCCCACTTTGTGGCACTTTGGTTTGAGCGACGACTTGATATTCGACCACGACGAAAAGCAGCCGCAGCGCAGGCCTCCAGGAATTTATTGCAGAACAGGCGAATATTTTCCAGCCTTTATTGAAGATTCTGTCGCCGTCAGGCCGCCTCCAGCCGATATTGCCCATCTGCGCAAACTCATCCATCATGGCCTCTCAGTTGCTACCCCTCGGTGAGTTCTAACCGGCACGGAAAGCTTAGTCCTCGATATTCCCGCTAACAGGCCGCCAGAGCTCATCGACAAGTGTGTCGGTTCCAAGATCTGGGTCATTATGAAGGGAGACAAGGGTAAGGTGGACTACTAGTCTTATAGGTGTGATCGGTGCTGATGCGCAAAAGAATTCAGTGGAACTCTCCTCGGTTTTGACGATTACGTCAGTAAGTAGCTTTTTTTTTTCTTTCTCGACGTGGTTTTCCCCTGCTAACCCGTAATATAGACATGGTCCTGGAGGACGTGACTGAATTGTATGAACCCGCCGCTTATCGCACCTCTGTTTTTGCCTCGAACTAACTTGTCAGTGACTACTCCGGTAACCACACGAAGCTACCCAAAATCCTATTAAACGGAAACAATATCTGCATGGTAAATTTGCTATTTTTCACGATATTCGAATCCTTTGGTGCTAACTAAGGATTAGTTGATCCCTGGAGGCGAAGGGCCAACTGCGTAAACGTCAGGATTAGTAAATTCAGACCAAGTCTCAAAATAATTCATGTTGGCAAATAGCCAGAAATTTTGCAAAACAGAGTCGCAATATCAAGATAGGGCAGCTACATGTAGCCTTTACTGCACATATCCCTCATGAACAAAACCGAATGAAGAACGGGAGGAATGAGCCATTCATTCTTAAATTCATTTTTTCCCCGTACTTTGGTTAAAAAAGCAGTAATTAGAAGTCCTCAACGCCTACCGCCCATGGAGCTTCAATCTATCTAATGACCATTCTGCAAATTGCCCTGTTCTCCGGTGTTTGTGATACGTCTCAGCTCCCACTCTCGCGTGAACTCCTGATGCAACATCTCAAGTTGGTTGATGAGTTTCTCGCAGACCGATGTGAATACATCACGAGGAGTAATGGTGCCATCAGTCTGGACTCTGATAAAAAGCTCGGGCACGTTGGGATGGGCGACTGGAATAACGAGTGAGTAGGTTACGTTGAACTAAAACAGAAGAGGTACATACTCTTGTAACCGGCCATGTACACGTTGGGGTGAGCCTTTAGGTGCTCCGAGAGGAGATTTCCAAGTGTGTGGTCCTCCTTCTTCAACACAAAGTCGGAGGTGTTGGACATGCCTATCGGACACGGTTAAAAGTGAACAACAAGTTCATGCTGGAAAACTCACCAGAGTAGACTTTCTCCTCAATCTTCTTCTCGCCTTCGCCAAGAAGGAAGAGCTCGAAACTGTGGTGTGTCAGCAAGGGACAGAACTGAACCGTCTCGAGAAACGTAACGGGTCATCTTGAAGGTTGAAGTGTCTGGGATTCCCGCCCGCCATGATGGAAATGGTAGTTCTGGCGTGGAGATGGGATATGATGACGCAAAATGGGTATCTGAAGGGGACATTTGTAGAAAGAAAATGCGCGATGCCGGTGCTTGCCACTCGGCACCGCATGGCAAGCAGCCGACGCAAATAAATACGAACATGATGACCATTCACGGCTGCCAACACCATTCCTCCCTCCGACAGACACTGCAGCTGTTTGCCATGCAAGAATCATGCATGAGCACCAAATATGAGCAAATATATGCCGGTCTCTTGAAGATGAACAAAGCCGGGCGGGGCTATGTGGTACAAGACGTACGGGGCGCTGTGATTGCTGATACAGAGGTTGCTTGGCGTTGACAAAGTCGAGAAGGCCAGGAACGGTGAGGCAGACGCGGCAAGAGTCCATCCGCCGAGCGTCACTGAACGCGCGGGAACTTGGCAGGAGCCAATACGTGGAAGACGGGCAAGAAATGACAATGATGGACTATCAAACTAACCGATCGGGCGCGTTCATCTTGTCGGTAGTACGCTCCTATGCTATATCAAAGTCGGTATTGGGTGGTGAGATGACGGCGGAACAAGAGAATTCTTGGTCACCGAGCAGCACGGTTAAACGCAGAAGAGTCGCGTATAATCCAAAAAAGATAAGCTATTCGGTATCCAAGAAGCGTGGCCGTGATGGAGCCAAGGAGTCGGTTATTAACAGTTTTTACAAAGAACAAAGAACAGTCAGTGATTACAGGAAGTGCCGACAGGGTCGCGAGTCGTCCAGGTGCACGGGCGGCCGAAATTCAACAAGGCAAAGGCTAATGGTCGGCTAAATCTGGTAGCACCTTTGTTGCCACCAATCCTGCACCAACTTTTAGTACCACGACGGCTTTTCAGTGCTTCTTTGTTGTAAACGAATTAAATTCAAAATTTACCAGTTTGGCTTAATTACTTGAGGAATGCAGGTCGCAGCAAATGCCACGACTTCCACCATCGTTGTTTCGATATGCCAAACGACAATCCCCTCACATCTCAACCCTCCTTCCAGCCTGTCGTAGTGTTGAATCCGCACGCAACGAGCTGCGATGGATAAAGGACTATGTAAATGAGACCTCAGTCCACGAAAACCCGAGGCGGCTGGCAGAGTTGTGCCGAAAAAGAGGAAGAGGTATCCCATTGCAATACATACTAGGCTCACAGCCATTTGGATCGCTTGATATCAAGTGTAGGCCAGGAGTTCTTATTCCTCGACCAGAAACAGAGGCATATACCTGCCATTTGATAGATCTAATCAAATCCGGAGCGCTTATCGGTTCTCGGAAAGACATGAACCAGAATGGGCTCAATTTAATCGACTTTTGTACAGGAACTGGATGCATCCCACTCCTGCTATTTTCCTCTTTACAGAAACTCGTCGAGAAATTGACCGTTTATGGTGTCGATGTTTCACCTCAGGCGATTCAGCTTGCCAGAGAGAATATTGCCCATAACATCGACCTCGGAAACTTGCAAAAGTCAACTGAAGATACCAAACTCGCAATCACAAAAGCAGACGTGTTCGCGGACAAGGATATTCAAATGTTTAAGAGTCATCGCTGGGACGTTCTCGTCTCGAATCCTCCTTACATTTCCCAAGATGTGTGGAATAACGGGCGTGGCCAAATCGGATACTCGGTCCGGAAGTATGAGCCACAGTTAGCATTGATTCCAGATGCACACCTCCCTCGCCCTTCTTGGTGCAGTCCCGAGGATGTGTTTTATTCTCGCCTTTTGGACGTTGCAGAACTCCTCAGCCCAAAAGTCATTCTGCTTGAAATTGGAGACGAGCGCCAAGCACGCCGGGTCTTGCAGCTCTACTTCCTGCACAAGATTGCCGCCACCTCTAAAGCAGAACTCTGGAGAGATTATCCGGATATAGAGGCCACAGAGGATGAAACGACTCATATCGAAATAGCAACACAAACTGATCCAAGAGAATACGTCCCGGTGAAAGGCAGTGGTCTCTTACGCTCAATTTTTATTACAAATGTTAGGGAGACATAGCATTCAGATTTACACCCAAGACTTCATGTTTACAAGGATACGCTTCATGTGATACCCATAGATGGATGTTTTGTTGGCATCAATCGCAGCACGTTGCATTAGTTTCCGGAGTTAAATGAGCTGATTTTTTCTGACAAATCGCCACAATGAGTGAGTTAATTGTCATTGCGGCGACGTGCGGCAATGTCCGGTGACGTTTTCGGGGACTGGGAAAGACAAGACGTCTGGCACGAATTCGAAAACAAGCCAAATTGGCCAAAATGAGACGGAATATGAAGAGTAAATAATTGAATCTAGCCGCCAGCATATGTCTGGAATTTTTACAGACAATTTACCAATTATGAAAGCCCTTACCGACAGCCACGCTTGTAATTCGCAGGCACCTACTCGCTGACGTGCGGCCCGCACCTTGCACATGGCGGAACCCCGACGAGATCCGAGAGCACGTGATAGCGCCCAATTTTCGAGCTAGCATGTCAATGGACTCATCACCAGAAGCTTCCACTTCGTGGTGTCATCACCAAATTCGACCCATTGGATCCCGGAGTCTCAGGTTCGCAGCATATTCTGTTGCGTGCGCTTTTAAACACATCGCACGCTCACTCCAGCTTGGGCTGCGTTACCCCATGCGATAGCAGGGCGCCCGCGCACCTCTGCTTTACGACACCGGTAGTTCCGCACTTGCGCTAGCTTGGATACCCGTCATGTCGAGATATTTGCGACAATCGACCCGGCTCGCGCAGGCTGCGCGATTGTCGGTGCAGCCTGCACTACGCAACTGCTCAAGGCCCTCTATTCTCAACCGGGCAATTCCTGCGACGACTTCGGCAGCATTTACGATTCGAGCCAGACGAGCCTACTCTTCTCAGCCCACGCCACCTCAGGACCAGAACCAACAACCGAAAAACGACAGCAATGCCAACAATGAGTCCAACCCCTCCAACCAGCAAAACTCCCAAGCTCCGAAGCCCCCACCCTTGCCGGAGGGCTGGGTTCATCTGTCAAAGGATGAGATTGCCCACCTCGAGCAATTCATTGCTAGGGTTCCAGACGCACACCGACCCATGGCCAAAACCATGCTGAGCAAGCTACAAATTACCGGTGCTCCTGCTGAGACTCAGGACCTTCTTACCAAGATGCGCAAGGGCGAGGGTAATTTATCGATTCTGGACAAGGGAAGACTCATGCGATGCGTTTACATGATTACGGAGCGGATGGTTGAACTGGAACAATACGAGGAATCACATGGTTCATTCGACTCCTTCCGAATGGACAACGAAACGCAGAACAAGGGTCAACAGGATGGTGCCTCAAAGGATGATGGTGCCAAGCCAAAGCAAACCGATCAGAACAAGCAGGGTGGCAAGCCGCCCGGAAACGGACGAAGCGGCTGGGTTGAGGCAATTCAAACCGGTATTGCCATTGGTGTCACTGTCTGGATTGCCGAACTTATTGCCAACCCTTTTACTGAAAAGGAAATCACATGGCAAGAGATGAGGAAAGCTTTCCTTGACAAGGGTCTTGTGCAGAAACTGGTAGTTATCAACGGATCTCAGGTCAGAGTCGAGCTCAACTCCGCCGCCACTGGTTCCACTGATGAATCGGCCCCGAGGAAAACGTACGTTTTTTCGATTGGATCCGTCGAGTCGTTTGAGAGGAAGCTGGAGGAAGCCCAGGACCAGCTTGGTATCCCTCCAGCAGAGAGAATCCCTGTGAGCTACGAGGCCGGTGGCAACACCTTCGGCAACCTGCTTCTTGCTTTTGGCCCGACTCTGCTCTTTATCGGTTTAATCCTATGGACTCAGCGATCAATGGGCGGCCGAGGTGGCGCTGGCGGGGGCATGTTCAACTTTGGCAAGAGCAAGGCCAAGAAGTTCAATGCTGAGAGCGCTGTCAAGGTCAAGTTCTCTGATGTAGCCGGTCTGGAAGAGGCCAAGACAGAAATCATGGAGTTCGTCAGCTTCCTCAAGCAGCCTGAGAAGTTCGAGAAGCTCGGCGCCAAGATTCCCCGAGGCGCCATTCTCGCTGGCCCTCCCGGTACTGGTAAGACACTGCTCGCCAAGGCTACTGCTGGCGAGTCTGGTGTTCCCTTCTTCAGCGTGAGCGGTTCTGAGTTCGTGGAGATGTTTGTTGGTGTTGGTCCTTCACGAGTGCGAGACCTATTCGCTGAGGGTCGTAAGAACGCACCTTGCATCATTTTCATTGACGAAATCGACGCTATTGGTCGAGCACGTCAAGAAAGTGGTCGGGGCTTCGGTGGTAACGATGAGCGCGAAGCCACTCTTAACCAGATTCTGACGGAGATGGACGGCTTCAACACACGAGAGCAAGTTGTTGTGTTGGCTGGTACCAACCGAGCAGATATGCTCGACAAGGCCTTGATGCGACCTGGACGATTTGACCGACACATCTTCATCGACCGACCTACCATGAAGGGGCGACAGGAAATCTTCAAGGTGTACCTCAAGAAGATTGTCACCAACGAGGACCACGAATTCCTTGTTGGCCGACTTGCCACTTTGACCCCTGGCTTTTCTGGTGCGGATATTGCCAACGTAGTAAACGAGGCTGCTCTTATCGGTGAGTCGAAACTCAAAAAAAGAAAACCACATGAAGATGAAGTTGCTAACCTAAATTAGCTGCCCGAGGCAATGCCGATGAAGTCAAGATGGACCATTTCGAGCGGGCCATTGAGCGTGTGATTGGTGGCCTGGAGCGCAAGTCGTTGGTCCTCAAGCCGGAGGAGAAGAAGACGGTCGCTTACCACGAGGCTGGTCACGCCATCTGCGGTTGGTTCCTGGAGCACGCAGACCCCCTGCTCAAGGTCTCCATCATTCCCCGAGGCCAGGGCGCTCTGGGCTATGCTCAGTACCTGCCTCAGGATGCATACCTGATGAACACGAACCAATTAATGGACCGCATGGCCATGACAATGGGCGGTCGTGTGTCTGAGGAGCTCCACTTCCCCACCGTCACAACGGGAGCCAGCGACGATTTCAAGAAGGTATCGCAAATGGCCCGCAACATGGTGACCCAATGGGGAATGTCGGAGAAGGTGGGACCTGTCCACTTTGAAAACGATCCGAACCGAATGCAGAAGCCGTTTGCCGAATCCACAGCCCAGCAAATCGACCAGGAGGTGTCAAGGATCGTGGAGCAGGCATACCAGCGCTGCAGGGAACTTCTTGTGGCGAAGAAGAAGGAAGTTGGCCTGATCGCGGAGGAGCTCCTCAAGAAGGAGGTGCTTGTCCGAGACGACATGGTGCGCATCTTGGGCAAGCGGCCGTTTGACGATAACGAAGACTTTGAGAAGTACTTTGGCGGCGGCAAGGAGGAAAGTTCACCACCACCATTCCCCGGGGATACGGACACGCCCAAGGAACCCCCAACGCCATCACCTGCATTCAAAAAGATGCAGTAAGAGGTTATGCAAGGGGTGAATGTTCTGGGCGAGCACGGATTCTCATTTCTTAGCCTAGTGGAGCAAGGCTGAATGTTGAGGCTCCTACACTATGGGGACAAAGGCAAGGAGGAGGTGGAACTCTGGGAACTTGAGGCAGGGCGGGCATTGGCTGCGCGGCGTTGGACACGGCATGGAGCATAAGTTGGGCCACCTCGATGAGCCAAGAAAGTGGCAAACGAGAGGGGCAAGCATTGGCCGGGCTCGGCCGGGGAGGACATACATCGGCACTCAACTCTACTAACACATACTCGGATCCGTCCAGTGTAATTTCAGCATATCATCATCTCGGGGGCTTGCAGAAGAAGGCATGGCTCCCGGTGTAACATGTATTTTAACGGGGATAGAATTGTAAAATCACGTCACTACGACTACAGAAAAAAACAATTGACATGACTAAAACAATGGGCAGCTTGGGCAGCTACGTTCTGCGGTGAGCAATGTGTGACGGTGTTGTACAGGCAGATATGAAGTCGATTGGGGATTGGTTGACGAAGTGCTCTGCGCATACATACATACATATGCATTGGTGCAATGGCCCTACACTACGAGCACACATAGGGTAGGACTGGGTGAGCGGGGGAGGGGTTGCAGAATGTACACTGCAGCATGTGAAGAATAAGGGACAAGGCAATTGCCATCATTGGAGGATTCGCTCCCACGGTTCGGGCATTCCATCGATTTGTCTCGGGTTATTCCACACAAGGGACAGACGGGACTAACAAAGGGGAAGCACCCGAGGTTGTGTGAAGAGGATCCCACAGGTCGGGTCACTGATTCACGGGGAGGTTTCTGATTGGCCAGCAAAGTTCCCCCAGATCGAAAGACTTTTGAGGGAGGGTGGAGGGTAATAGAGTGGAAATATGGGGAGTTCTGCGTGAGAAATGACTTATTGCCAGGGAACCTGATTTTATTTTTTACTCTTTCTGAATAGTTCGTTTACCTAATTCTGTGCTTGGTCAGCTGTTGCGGACGGCGAGACGGGGGTACGACTCACGAGGCGCCGTCTCCTCGTTGCGGCTTGGCTGGCTTTATTAGTTGCTTTCTTTTGGTATTTTTTGGCACGGGCTGAGGCGGATAATGGCATCAGGCAACCGCGTGACGGCTTCCCGCCCTCCGGGCTCCTTGGGGAGGTTCGCCGTCCACTCGAGGCGCACGATTAAAGGTGCCGGGTCGATTGGCGGCGGCAACCGAAGGGAGAGGGGGGAGGGGGCGGATGTGAGTGAGATGTGTACGTGTGCGTGTGTGGGCATTCATAGGACTGGTAAAATTGAGTAGACGGGTCTAAAAGGTGACGGAGCTATCCACACCAACGACGCCTCTCAATCAAGAGGTCGACCGAAAAAGGTTCCGTGCATACACGTAGCAAAAAAAAAAGGATTGTCTGGTCGTATGTTGTCCACTTGTCGGTGGCTTATGGCGGTGACGCGGGAGGCTGCCGGGGAATTCTCTTTTATTTTACTTTGATTCTGTAACAAAGGACAAGAGATTGAGTTCATTTGGACAAGATCCAGAGGTTGAAGGAAGTTTGGTCATCAGCGGTGGCGCAACTTTGAGTGGGAGTCGTCCCCAAGATGGGCGGTGTTGATGTCATTAAAAAGGTGGCAAGCTGCTGCTACTGCTGCTGCACCCCAGAACTACTGCTACTGTCACTGGTGTTAGTTAGCATCTGCGAAAAGAGGGCACAGCGCCTTTTTGCCAAGAGCTGGCGGATCAGGAAGCCGGTGACTCGGTGCCGGTGGCTGAGCTTAGGGGTTGGGGTTTTTATTTTTATTTTATTTTATCTGTGTATAGCAAACAAAACTGAATGGCATCACATCTCATCGCATCATCCCTGTGCGGTTCGGGGCAGGGGGACCGGGATGGAGGCAAATCCTCAGTGCGTCTGATTGCTCCAACAAGTTCGCGGGCGGAGCACTGGTTTTTAACAGAGTTGCACAACCAGTACCACCCAGGGAAGAGAGGGAAAAAAACAGCGCTGTGCCGGAAATAAAGGCGCTAGCCAAGTACCCGCTGCCCGCCCCAAACGAACAAACGTTGGGGGGGGGGGGGGGTGGTACTGTCCTCCGTGGCTTCTGGTTGGCCGCCAAAGTATCCCACTGCCGTTTTTCTCGGGGAGGAGGGCGGGCGGCCCAGTAAATTGCATTACTTGGGGAGGGAGGAGACCATATCTTCCATGTACACTCACGCGCGGTCAATCTTGGGTCTTCATCCTCCCTGCCCGACACGCACGCACACACTGGCCTTTTATTTAGCGGTCCGATCTTCCTTTCTATCCGTCCTAGCGTCCATTTTCCTCAATTGAATTCCCCGTCTTTTGCTTCTGGTTTCCCTTCTAGTTGCCTTGGTTCATTCAGACTAGAACAAGCCACTGCCCTTGCTCCAGGACCTGATCGAAATTATATCTATTGAAATCACAAACACGTTTTTTCCCCTCTCATCCTCCTCCCTGCGTGGATCATTGGAGCTGAAGAAGAAAAATTTGCTTGGTGGTCTACTTCGCTTTTTTTCATGATTCAGGTGCCAAGGAACCGAGTTGCCTTTTTTCACCGCGCGCACCCGTCCCCGGATCCCGGGATCCACCTCTTCCGCCTTCTTCAACCCTCCTCCGTCTCCGTCGAACTCGACCGCAACTCTTTTTTTTCCTTCTCCTTTCCAGATTATTCGACAAGCACAAACTGGATTGCCATTGGGCACAGCGCTAAAACGACTTGACGCATGATATCCTGATTTTGCAGGATTCAGGTGAGACAAACATGTCTTCGCAGGCGTTACCAGCGTCCAGCCAAGATCCGCCCCCTGTGCGATCGCCGTCGCTCTCGCGAGAGCAAAAGCCGCAATCAAAATCAGAATGGTACAAGATTCACCTCTTCCGCGGCATGATCAATGATATCCGCCGCAGAGCTCCTTATTATGTTAGCGATTGGCGTGATGCCTGGGACTATCGTGTCATTCCTGCAACGGTGTACATGTACTTTGCCAAGTAAGTAGTGTCTTTGAAGTCTAACCATGCTTCCTACAGCGACAACTAACGCGCGGCCTTTTCTCTCGCTACAGTATCCTTCCCGCTCTAGCCTTCTCCCTCGACATGTTCCAGAAGACAGGCAGCCACTATGGAGTGAACGAAGTCCTACTGGCCTCGGTCCTAGGATCCGTCGTCTTCTCCATCTTCGCCGCCCAACCCCTAGTTATTGTCGGCGTCACTGGTCCCATTACCGTCTTCAACTAGTAAGAGACTTTTTGCACCGACATACACAACGTGAAGTTGACCGATTGCAGCACTGTATATGACATTATGAAGGATACTGGAGTCAACTACATCGGCTTCATGTGCTGGATTGGCATGTAAGTCGCCCAACCCTTCAACTAACTCTAGTCCAGGCACTTTATTCTAACCAAAAAAAATCGATATATAGCTGGTCTCTTATCCTCCATTGGATCCTCGCCATTGCCAACTCCTGCAACTGGCTCCGCTGGGTCACCCGCTTCCCCTGCGACATCTTCGGCTTCTACGTCGCTTTCATATACCTACAAAAAGGCATCCAGATCCTGGAGCGTCTTGGCGACGAGGCCGCATTTTACCTCTCCATTGTCGCCGCCCTTCTCGTCTTCATGGTCGCTTACATCTGCGGCGAATTCGGCTCAAGCGCCCTCTTCCGCCACCCCATTCGCGTCTTCCTAAAGGACTACGGCACACCTCTGACTCTAGTCTTCTTCACCGGCTTCGTCCACATGGGGCGCATGGACAAGATTCACCTCGAGAGGCTGCCAACCAGTGATGCGTTTATGCCAACTAGCGACCGAGATTGGCTTGTCAAGTTTTGGGATTTGAGCGTGGGCGACATCTTTACAGCATTGCCATTTGCCATTCTCCTGACTATTTTGTTCTGGTTTGATCACAATGGTGCGTACTTATTTCCCACTGACCCCTTTAACGCCGTTTCTGACTCTTTCTCGTCCAGTCTCGTCTCTCATTGCCCAAGGCAGCGAATTCCCTCTACGCAAACCCGCCGGTTTCCACTGGGACCTCTTCCTCCTCGGCCTCACTACCGGCGTTGCCGGAATCCTAGGTCTCCCTTTTCCCAACGGCCTCATCCCCCAGGCCCCCTTCCACACCGAGTCCCTCTGCGTCACCAAGGCTGTCAAGGAGGTGGACGAGAATGGTAAGGAAAAGGACGGGTCGTACACGTTCGAAGCCACGCACGTCGTGGAGCAGCGCTTCTCCAACCTCGCCCAGGGCCTGTTGACCCTCGGCACCATGTCCGGCCCCCTTCTCGTCGTCCTCCATCTCATCCCCCACGGCGTTCTAGCCGGTCTCTTCTTCATCATGGGCTTCCAGGCTCTCCAAGGTAACGGTATCACTGTCAAGCTCCTCTTCCTCGCCCGCGACAAGGCCCTCACCCCGGCTGCTGCCCCCCTCGCCCAAATCCGCCGCCGCGCCGCCATCTGGATCTTTGTCGCTATTGAACTCATCGGTTTCGGCGCCACCTTTGCCATCACCCAGACCGTCGCCGCCGTCGGCTTCCCTGTCTTCATCATGGCCCTCATCCCCATCCGTGCCTGCCTACTCCCACGCTTCCTGAGCCAGGAGGAGCTCGCTCTTCTCGATGAGCCCACCGCCTCCCCCTTTACCATGGAGGGTATCGGTGGTGCCTGGACCGGCAAGGATGGCGACGACCCGAGTGATGGTGCATCCATCATCACCTCCCATAGTGGCTCGCGCCGCCGCCCCGCGCAGCACGACAGTGTCCTTTCTCATACGGGCGCTCCACGAAAGAGCCAGGAGGACCTGGCTGAATTGGGACAGGTTCAATCGAGCCACAGCACCGCGACGCAAGGCAAGAGCGCTGACAGGCGACCCCCACGGCATCCATCTGCATAAACATAATTAAAAGAAGAAGTAAAAAAGAAAACAGTAGAACAAAAAGGTTTGGTGAGCGCAGCTATGCTGTGCACGCGATTATCCCATAGAATCATGTATCGTTTTTCCTGTTCATTAGCACATCAGCAAAGATTCATTTAACGAGCTGCGCATAACGAGGGTGTTCGAGGACAGAAGATGCGCGTAATACCCTCTATTCACGAAGGAGGAGTTGGTTGATCTTGGACAGCATTTTGACACGAACATGAAGCGGTGATTTAGCGAAAAGGCACATATATATACAATACAGGTGGCATGATTGAAAAGGATATATATAGCATAACAAAATTCATCAAGTAAAATATTGTACAGAGAGTACACCTAAAGGCTATCGACACATTGTTCAGCCGTCTCATATCGTACCATGCTGGTGAATTAATCAGTCAAATATCCTACTTGCTGCCCATGCTGTCCAGCCCAAAGACAACCCCAACGCCGGCTTGGTCCAGATATGTATATATAATTTTTTTTACTCATCATCATCACTGTCCATGACAAACCCGCCACGTACCCTCGGCCGTCTGGCCACGACGGGTGCGGCATCCTCATCATCCTCGGCCTCTGCGGTTGCCGTATCTCCATTTTTTTCCGTGTTGCCCATTTCCACATCTTCCTCCTCTTCCGCTTCCGCTTCTGCTTCTGCTTCCGGTTCAGCAGTAACACGCCGCCTCTTACGACTCTCGCCATCACTTCCGTCGGCTGGTGTGTCATCATCATCGTCCTCATCTACAGCTCCTAGATCGCCCAACATCTTGCGAGCAAATGCCAGGTCATCATCTTCGTCGGAATCGTCATCGTCGGAGCTGACCACCCGGGCAGAGGCGCGCTTCTTCGGCTGCTCGACTGGCTCATTTCCGGCAGCGGCATTGGCGGCGCTGGCAGCTCGGGCAGCAATCTCGCGCTCCCTGGCAAAGAATGCCTCGTCCTCATCAGAGTCAAACTCATCGTCACCTTCTTTCACGTACAAGGCGGACTTGATGCGACGGGCCTTTTCAAGTTCTCGCTCACGGCGCTTCCGTGCTTTCTCTTCCAGTTCATCGTCGAGCGGCTCGACGTCGCTTCCTCGACGTCGCTTGCGGCTTTTCTTGGGTTTCTTTTTCTCATCCACTACCTTTCGGGCGGTAGGACCACCCACAGGGAACAAAATATCGTCATCCACTTCGCCTTCTTCATCGTCGTCAAAGGCAGCCTTTTTCCGGGGAACTGTCTTGCGCTTGAGTTGATGTTCAGCCAGAACACCCTCCTCGAATGTCGGCGGGCTGAATTCGGCTTGGTTGATGTAATGAAGAGTATCCTTGAGTGTATTGGCCGAGACATCGCCTGGAATTATCCAGGAGGATTCGGGCGTCTCCTCCGAATCTGGATCAAGAAGTTGCATGCCGCAAAGTTTCATCAAGAGTCGGAGATGCGAGTTCTTGAACATGGCAGTACGCTGAGCCTTGTCCTCGGGGCGAACATCTACAATATGTTAGCGACTGCAGGAAATGAATTTTATGCGACAACAACTCACCAAACTTCGGGGCGACCTTCTTCTCTTTCGGAGCCGACTGCTCCTCTCCCTCCTGAGAAGGTTCCTGGGGAGGTTCCTCTGGAGCCATGGCCTCCTCAGCCGCCGCCCAAGCCTCCCAAGTTTGCCGCCCGTTTTCGGCCTTTGTAAGAACAGACTTGATCCAGTTGACAAGGTCACCCTGGTTCTTGTCTAGTAGCGCGCCCACGACAATGGCGATCTGCTGATCCTTTTCTTCTGTGTTTTTAAACACAAGCTCAGCACCCGGCTTAGCCTTGCTCGCGGCGGCGACAGTTTGTCGTTCATATCCATACTCTAGGAAGAAGGCTGTGCTCTGCAACTTGCTGAACAGCATTTCCACAATAAGTTCTGGGCGCTGTTCAATCTTTTTAAAACATTTACGCAGAATTTGTTTGATTAATTCCTCCCATTCCTTGAACATACTGGAGGACTTCTCGAGTGCCGAAGGGCCTTTGATCATGTTGTAAAAGAGGTGAATGATATCCACGCGGAAAAGCATTACGCTCATTTCCTGCTTGAAAGCCACACGGTAGAAGTAGCGGTGCGCCCGCTTCAGCTGAGCATCATCCATGTCGCGGTAAAACTTTGTAAACTTAACAAAGGTATCAACCACTCCTTGAGGTGTAAACTTTGAAGTGAATCGGTGGAAGTCGAACTTGCGCTCTTTGCTGGTGCGCTCAGCAGAGACCTCATCGTCTTCCGAGCCGTCATTTTCATCGTCCACTGCACCCTCTCCAGCATCCTGCTGGGCAGCCTTCTTCTTCTGCCGAGTCCGTTTTCGGGAGCGAACTTGCATGTCCACATTTTGCTTTGAGTAGGCTTCAAGGATGCGGAGGAAGTGGTGGACCAACTCGGTGGCAGCGTCGAGGTAATTGAAACCCTGGTCTTTGTAGGTTCGAATAATGCCTGCAATGGTTTCGTGCGTGGTTTCTTCGTAGAACAGACGACTAAGCACGTTTTCAGCAATCTCCTCGTCGTCATCATTGCCAGACTCGGACATCTCCTGCACAGTGAGCAGGATTTGAGTAAAGCAACGCATGACTGCGGTCAGCTCGCCCCAGTCCTTGTACTCATATGCCTCATGAAGAGCCTTGTTGAGTGTAATGAACATTTCCTGGTTTAGCACACCGGCCACCAAGTTGAAACTGTTGACTTCTTCGTTGCTGTTTTTTCCCGATTGCTTATTTCGCTTGCGCCTCATGCGTTCAGCCTCCAAAAACCATGCCACTAAGTAGAAAAACTGACGCCGGTGATACTGCATAACATGAGGTGCTTCTCGGTCGAGGGTTTTTCGAACATGGGTGAAGAGTGGGTTGAATCCAGAATCGAGGAAATCTTCAACAAAGGACCGGAGTTGGTTGTTCGCTCGTGAATTAAGCTTCGTAGGAAGACCAAGATCATTTCCATCCTTGTCAGCCTTTCTGGCTCGGCGAGGGGGTCGATAAGTTTTGGCGTTGTCGATCTTCTGATTGCGCATGCTTGCATCGGCCAGAGCATCCTGTCCCGATAAAGATGACATTTTGCCATCCTCACGTTTCACCCAGATCATTGTACCAAATCGATTGTGTCGCGTCGGTCCCTTGCGGTTGTAGGCCTTGAGCATAGACTCTTCCTTGTTCATCATTGCGCTCAGCTCTCCTGTCCTTGCCTTGTTCAATTGCTGCTCATCCATGAAGAGCTTCTCCGTATTGACCTGCTTAACGAGGTGGTAGATGATTTCCATGACAGTTGTATCTTCGGCGCGGAAATCTTCGCCCATGTTCGAAGCGAGAGTGAGGAGCACCATGAAGATGTCCTGGTAGGAAAAGGCATCGATGGTGGCGGATCTTGAAATCTGCGACTCGTCGCCGTCGTACTTGACATTCGGTGGAGGTTCGATCATGGCAATGTTTCGAAGGAAAAAGAGCATCAACTTGATGACACCTTGTTCTCGGGGAGAACGGTCGCCGATTGGGACAGCCATGGCAGGCAGAGCGACCCGAACTGCTGTGTGGAGGATACGAGCCGCATCAAAGTTGATGATGGCCCGTTTATATGCTACCTGCGCCAACTCGAGGACGGGAATATGACGATGGTGGTTCACCGTCATGCGCTCCCGGTCCTTTTCTATTGGCCAGGTCAATGGTGCCATAACCTCGAAGCAGGCGAGTGCTATCCTCGACCGAAATTTGTTGTCCATGGCGTTCTCGGGCCATGTCGCCAGAATGGGGAGCAAGTCACCCTCGACCAGGTTCGCTTCGTGGAGGCATCGTGCAACGTCCATGCGGTTCGTTTTTTCGTCGTAGAAGCGGATCCATCGTTTGATATCGCGTAGAACCTCGAGGGCGTCGTCTCCCAGTTGATATCGTCCATCGTCATCTGTGCTGATACCACCGAGCTAGAGCGACCGCCAGTTAGCATATGCCAGGGGCGCAAAATTGGCATGTTGAAAAAAAGCAGGAGAGAGACTTACAGCAGACACAAGACTGTTGATATGGGCTCGAACTTCTGGGTGGACAATGTCCGTGGTACCGTCAGCGAGCTCCATGGTTGCGAATCAACAGCGTTTGGGCTGCTGATATTAGCAGCATAAGTCGTGGGGCTCAAAGTCGAAGCTCAAAATGTTTAGGGTGGTGATTGTTGTCCCGCCACGGAAGTCTACACACGCGCTGAGACGCGTTAAGTCCTGGCCGTGTTTAATTGGGACGCGCATTAGATGTGCGATAAGATAAGCCCCATAAGCGACCATGGTGGACTGTGCCCCGCGGCTAAGACAAATCTATAGGTTAGCTAATATTGCCAGCGGTGTGCCCCAGAAGAAAATCTATGAATTAAGAATATATTTTTTTTTCTGGGGTTACATTAATATGTATATTTGATCGACGTGTATTAATGGGAGTTCTCTGCTGTCTCTATCGCGTCATCGAATCGGCAGGGGAGAGTATAAAGCAACTCTTATACCAAACATCTGATACCGCAGGGAACAAAACATATCGCTCAAGACAAGTTGCAAAAAGTGCATTAAAAACATGAATCAATTCACAAAACCCACCTGTCCCCATACACGACCAATTTGAATGAATTTAATACAAATTTTCGGGAATTCCTTTTGAACCGCGGGAACGGTCGCATCTCGGCATTCTCGTTCGCTGGCCGATGGGCCCAACTCGGGTTTATCTAGCAGGTGCCGAGGTTACCCGCTCTGGGACAAAAGCTATGATCGGCGTCATTCCACACAGTTAGCTCTCAGTCCCCACGGGGAAACTTACAGCTTGCATCATTCTTCGCTCAAACCAGCACAAATGTCTGCCTCGCTTCTTCGATTGAGATGCGCAGGAGCTGCTGCGCGCCAGGTGCGCTGCGTCAGCTCCTCGCCCCGCCAATACGCCGCTGCCGAAGTCAAGAAACTGGGTGTCATTGGCGCTGGCCAGATGGTTCGTCGCCGCTCACATGTCAGCCGGAGGAGGGCACAACGTCAGCTAACAACCACCACCAGGGCCTTGGAATTGCCCTCGTCGCTGCGCAGAGGGCGCAGGTTCCGGTTACATTGATTGATAGCTCTGAGAAATCATTGCAAAAGGGCCTTGCCTTTGCTGGTACGATCCAATTGATCCTTATTTGAAGCTCGGCGCTGATGATGTTGGACAGACAAGCTCCTAGCAAAGGATGTGTCCAAGTCCAGAATTTCCCAGGAAGACGCCGACAAGGCTCGATCACTCCTCACACCCAGCACCAAGATTGAGGACCTCGACGCTGTCGATTTTGTGATTGAGGCCGTCCCCGAGATTCCTCAGCTCAAGTTCGACATCTTCAGCAAGCTGGCGCAGGTTTGCCCCAAGCATGCCATCTTGGCCACCAACACCTCCTCCATCTCCATTACTCGCATTGCTGCTGCCACTACAACCGATCCCACTGACACCTCTGCCTCCTCCCGCGTCGTTTCTACGCACTTCATGAACCCCGTGCCCGTGCAGAAGGGTGTCGAGATTATCAGCGGCCTGCAGACCAGCCAGGAGACGCTCGATACCGCTGTTGAGTTTTGCAAGAAGATGGGCAAGATCACATCTGTGTCCGCCGATTCCCCCGGATTCCTTGCCAACAGAATCTTGATGCCTTACATCAACGAGGCCATCATCTGCCTCGAGACTGGCGTCGGAGACCGCGACTCCATCGACTCCATCATGAAGAATGGAACCAACGTCCCCATGGGTCCCCTACAGCTCGCCGACTTCATCGGTCTAGACACGTGCCTAGCCATCATGAAGGTTCTATATGAGGAAACAGCCGACTCCAAATATAGACCAAGTGTTCTGCTGAAGAAGATGGTTGATGCCGGCTGGCTGGGCAAGAAGAGTGGCAAGGGTTTCTACGATTATTGAATGACGAAATGGCGGCATTCGGCCGAGTTACATGTCCAGATATCAAACCCCAGAACCATGAAGTAATGGGTTGTCAATTGCCGTAAAATAGAACACCCCAAGTGATTAATTGATATTGATCCACGTTTTCCGCCCCATGCAAGCAATTCATTCATTCATTCATTCATTCATATTGTTATGAGGCCCCCATGTGCAAATATTTAAACTGATTAATTGAACATTGCAGGATCAAAATCCCAGATATTGTTTTTAATATGTAATGCACTCGACGGCGTCTCCGGCCCGCCGGGCACAAATTAATTGCGAGGCGCTTCTAGTGTAGCCGAATAGGTGTAAAAAGCCATTTCGGGAATAATATCTTGCAATCAACTCTATATGGTCGCGATTATTTCCAAACATGCAAAAGGAATAATCATGTCATCGTGAGAAGAATAAGGAAAAAAAAGAAAGAAACCGGGAGAAACCCTCGCCATGTTTCTATTGTTAGTCTTGGCATCACTGTGACACCTACAGGAAGGAGCAACGTAGCGGACGCCTTGTTCAGCTCGGAACTGGCGAGGAATTCTCAGGAGCCCAAATGTAACAGCCCAACCGACACTAAGCGGCTGGCCGGATACCGACCAAACAATTAAACCCGTGTGAGTGGCTTGACTATGGCTTTCTTTTTTTTCTTTCTTCCCTTATTCCCCGGACTTCGGCTCGGTCAAATTTCGTTTGGGTTTTGCTACCATTCTCTGATAGATGACCTACCTAGCCTATACAGGAACCCCGATCTAGTTCACAATCGGGGAAAGACTGTATGCGACAAAGTCGGAAACGTGTAAGACAAACATGGTGCATTTGGATTCAGCCGAACTACGACGATGTGTGGTGGTGGTGGTGGTGCTGTTTGAGCTCATTGCGGCCAGCGGACACGGAGATGGAAACCATCCGCACAAAACCTCCACCGGCATAAAGAACAACTAGCATAAACTCGGCAGCATCATTAGTGTCGTTTGAAACACCGCCTGGGTAGGACGAATAATAATACACCGCAGTGTACGGAATGCAAAACAATAACGCGGTCCAGTGGCGGAAATGCGATGTGCCTGCCGAGAGCGAGGCGTCCTTGGGGGGGCGACACAAGCTCGACCTGAGGCGAGAGACGGTTGCGTGCGGCCACGCGCACTCCATCAACAAACTAGACATTGCCACTCTCAACCCCGGTTTCTATTTTGACCACGAACTGCTTCGCCACGTACTTACTCGAATAGGCCTCCCGCTCCACGCGAATAATATGTGGATAAACAAACAAAACAATATCAACACGACACTTCCTCGGTCAGTGTGTGTGTGTGTGTGTACTCGCACTCCCGGGCGGATTCTAAACTCGGAAACCCCCGTTACTCGACAGGCAACCCCGTCCCCCAGAAATTAATTGCAACGGGTTCCGAAGAAAAAAATTTTCCGCTCTGCCGGTACTTGCATCGCACCTATCGTTTGAGATAGATGTTCTGTGGCCTGGGGGGGTGAAACCAAGAATAGTAGCTCCATGTCTGGTTTGGCATACAGACGCTGACGTCGTCCCACTCACGTGTGCGAGGTGTCGACAAAATCCATGTCAAATCATCCTGCACTAGCTTACCTGAACTATATGGCACCTTTGCCACTTGGTCTTTTTGCAGAATCGATGGCTGTTGCCAACGCCCTCAAAACAATGCCCTTGAGTGCGCGTGACATCCATTATGGAGTGACATGTTACTTGTGGCCCGGGAAGATTTGCTAGGACTGCTAATTATACAGGGAAATGGGCACTTCAAGGCACCACGATAAAGAAATTGCCTGTGGCAATCGAATAGCTCGAGCGGTGTAGGCAGAATGCCACAGACGAAAAGCGCGAGTGCCCATGGCGCGATCGTGCGGTCGGGTTAGGTCCCATCCAGCCATCCCCATTCTTGACCGTGGCGGGCTAGTGTACTAGTGGCGAGTTGACGTGCAGCGTCTAGGGCCCGAGCACTTGCACCGCAGCGTCGCAATGGTTCGATGTGCGCTTGCTGCGTGCAGATAGGTATCCGAGATCTGACCGTCATGTTCGCGCCCTCTGCTGTGGTCATGGCTTAGCGTTGCCGGCGGCGGGCGGGCTCAGATGTGTTCATGTGCGTTTAAGACGGGAGCCAATCTTTAATGAGACTGGTTCTGAGCCCGATCACACCCAGTCTGTATCACGGACTGATGACATCAAGGCAAAATGGGCTCCAAGTGTCAACACGGTTCGCAATATGATTTGATCCGGCTTCGTGAATGTAATTGAAATGGCGGTGTTGGGCTGGTGTCGGACGATGGAATCAATAACCCAAAAACATGCAGTGTGCATTCTTCCCATGCACGCTGCAGAGATGAATGCTACCATAGGACCCTGGTAGATTTACCGGTACATCGCATGCTGGCTCTATCTCGAAGCCGGTACAACCTGGTCCCCGGAAGCTGGCTGTAAGCCGCGGCAAAAAAGTCTATGTATGACCTTCGTCTAGTTGACCGGTGGGCCATATTCCCCGTCTGGCTGAGTCATGGGTCTCCCCATGTGGAGCGGGTTGTGTTCGATGCAGCTGAGTGGAGTTGATTTGTGATGTGCTCAAGAGACACAGAAGCTGGTGTGTGCACTGCACCCCAGCTCAATGGAATACTGTCTACAATCTAGAAATGGCGAGATGAAATGATCGCCTAGCTGGCTCCTGTGACATACCTGCTAGGTTGTGGTTGGAACCGGGGGGTGGAAAGCAGATGAACCTTGGGATCAACCCGACCAGATGTGTATCAAGCGGACGAGTAAGTGCGCTTTGTCTCCCGCCTAATGGAGCACAAATTTTAGGATAGAGTCAACTTGTACCACCGGAATACCCAGCTGAGCTTAGATTTAAAACGAACTTTCTCAGACTCCGAAACGGTTTTCTCAGTGAGGATATGCGTACTCACAGATGTTGACCGACTAGATGCCTCGTGGATGCCCCCCCTTTTTTTTTTCTTTCGTGGCATACTCCACAAATGAAACATTCTGTCAGAACAGGAGAGAGTGCAGTAAAGGAGACCCATGGCGGAGCAGGGCTTCCTGGGTCCCTTTTTCTCTTCGAGGAGCACGCAGCCAGACTTTCAATTGTACCACTGACCCCATCTGCTCCGTAGCGTTCGGCGATACTACATGCTACTGACCGATCAGACGCGGGACCGATGGATAGACCTGGATGAATGGATTCTGTCAACACTAATGTTGAGGCGAATGTTTTGACACCGCGTGGAGGAAGCCTCACTGGAACATGCCAGATTGAGTAGTGACCGAGCGTTGGGGCCGTGAACAAAGCCGTGTCACCATCAATCACAGCAACAAGTGTCGTGAGTGATCTGGGATACCCCAAATTAAAAAATCGCTAAGACAGAGTGCTAGCTCGATGGCTAGAAGTTCTCAAACACTGGCTGAACGAAAAGGGGCGCTTGGGCGATGTAAACCAGGGAGATCCTGCGTGGTCAGGATCAGGCTTCGGGCTCGGATTGGGGCGGTCTCTGTGTGTGCTTCCACTTGCCGAGAGATCCCACCAAAGATGGAGACGAATCAAAAGCGCAGTACATCATTGTGAATCCCCTCACGTCTAGTTCCTTTGTGTATTGGATTAGAAGTTGGGAGCGGGGAGGTCTCATCCCCCGTGTCTGAGCCTCAGTCTTTTGAGTTGGATCATGTTTATCTCTTGGGGGGCCTTTAGATTCTATCATTCCGTCAATATGTACTGACGAGTGCTTTAGAGCTATCCGTTTAACCTGCCGACTGCTTACAGACCCATAACAGGACCGGCATATTGGAATGAATCCACAACCCTGCAGCTCTGGTTCGGAAATCAACTTTTTTTCTTGTCTCCATCTGCTTCGTGGATCATTGTCAATTGACAAGGTATAGGACCCGACAAGTCGAGTCCTTGGGAAGAGATGTTCCAATGCTTCCGGGGAATGGGGCCGAGCGACTTGCATCGCCATGGGGCGAGTCCCAAAGTGAGATGAGGCGAGGTCTGATGTGTTGCCAGGGCTCGATTCATGGGTGAGATCTGACTGGCCCCCAGTCCACGCCATCCCATGCCCCTGCAGTGCTCCTGCAATTGTAACCCCCCTGTACCTGGCGTTGGAAATGCCGGGGTTTTCACCATTCTTCTTCTTTCGCTTCTTCAAAATTTCCCCAATTGGTCCTCGATGCCCGCGGCATGACAAACAACAAGGGAGGGTTTGGTACAGTGTTGGGGAGGGTGCATCGCTTGCAAAGCATCGAGATCTGACGAGATACGTATCGTATTATGGGCCAACCGAAAATTCATCATTTAAACCCACTGGTGGTTTTTTTATTGTCAAAGGTAAGCAAGTTGGAAAATACTGAAACCCTGGGCGCAGGGAGCCAGAGTCTATTAGCGCCCCGGCTAGCCGCGCTATTGCCGTGTTGGGCGGAGGAGGCGCTCCTGAAATCTGGGGCTGGGGGGTGTCGATAGGCCTTGCCTTATGGCCCTCCAAAGACATTGCTCGAAGAGCTTCAGAGCTGGGACTGGCCCATAGCATTTGTTGGAAATGAACAAGAGCGTTGCTTCGGAGAATGGCCCGGGCCACGACGAAGCCCAGCAGATTTGCTGTTGTGCTGTGCGAGATACGTTTCGTCGCTGAGCGGTAAGAGTCGGACTTAGAAGATGGTTGTATAGGTGGTGATCACAAGCCTCACCCGAGCGTCAAGTCTCACGGAAGAGCAACACAGAGTTGCAGACTCGAACGGAGGCTTTGCAAACCAAGAAAGGATCTACAGGTCTCACTAGCCGCGTTCCACCCGCACCACTCTTTCTGCCAAGCCTTGCCGCGAACGATTAACCAACGAGGCTTAATCATCCAAGCCACCGGGAAGGATGCTATATCCAGATCCGATAGAGCGGGCTGAACCATATGGTGACATGTGCTGCGCCAGCAGCGTACAAACTAGACCAGTGACAACCCAACAACCGCTGCTCTGGGGGCTGTTACAGCGTCGTCATCCAGCACAGTGATCAGGGAGAGCACGTACAAGCTTCGGTGGCCGTGACACTCCTGAAGACCGTGTAACGGTGCCTTGGCTTGGGATTGGACATTTGGCTTTCTATGCGAATCCTCACGGGTTTTTGCTCGTTTCTTTGGTCAGTTCCCAGGACCAGCATGGCAGGTAGAAATTCCCACTCATGAGGCGGAAACTGGAGCCGCTAAACAACGTTCTCGAGCGACTTGCCAGCAGGTGCGGCAGGCTGTGTGAGAGCCACGCTTTTTACCAAAGCTATGACAGAGGCCGGGCCTTTATTCCCATCTGGACCCACTGTGCTGCCGCATCATTGGGAGCAAGCTTAGAATTCCGAATAGTGGAATATGATCGAAGTGGCATATCGTGAGGTTGAAGTTAGGCTGGTAGATGAGCTAACTGATTGGCAACTATGTGTTGACGGTGAGGCGTAGTCGGCCCCCAAGGGTGTGGTGAGCCCCGACAACCAAAGTCTCAAACCAACGGCAAAACTGGTGGAAGCTGAACCGCTCACCGAAAATCCTGTCGAGCCAACAAGAAATGAAGGACTTGCTTACAGCAGCCCTCAGGTCTACAGAGAGTACGTACGTCGCGACATCAATGGTCGCAGATGCTCGAGGCAAAGTCCGCCGGCAGCGGTTCCGAGGCCTGCGAAGGGCCGAGCATCGACGGGCCGGCGACTGGAAAGACGAGAACGGAGTTTGCAGTGCTCCTTTTTGTTGTTGGGGGTGCCATGGCGCCTGGTCCTGGGCCTCGCATCGCTTTCTCGGATGAAGACATGGGTGACGGACGAAAAGGACGGGGCGAGATGCGTGCCCTTGCCCGTCGAATGCGAAATGGAGGGCCATAGCCACCATGGAGCCTCGATGCATTTCGAATTCTCAGCGGCTGGCGCCAAGCTCGGAGAGACTGTTATTGACGGCTTGAAAAGACTGCGATCCCCCGTTGGGCGATGAAACCTCACGCATACGATCCTGGACCCTGGCGCTCTGTGACAGGACTAAGCGGAACTGTGCGATGAGATGGAGGCGCGGATTGGGTAGCAGTCTACGTAAGGTACTGCACACATCCGAGCTGCTGCTAGCATGACTTGGCACCTTTGTCAGGGACGCGCAGGTTGGTTGCATTTGCACCATGATGCTTGGAGAGACACGTTTAGAGGTGCACTCGTCTGCTTCTAGGGCCCGGCTAATGCAACTACTGCACCATGCCTTGCCTGCGTGAGTCGTGCGTCGTGGGGATGGGCAGGCTGTCTCAAGAGGATCCGCATCCTTCCCGTCCGTTTTCGTGACTTCCAACTTAGGCAATTGCTGGTTTCTGACGCACACTACGGCAATTGCGCTTGGCGCCCCTGGTATCATCACAACTCTTATTTTATTTTATTTCTGTTAATTTTGGCTTGGAAGAAGAAACCAAACAAAAACAAAAAACGAAAACAAAAAGAACAAACACAGTCCATGCAAATGCACGAAGCTGTTAGCGTTACACCAACAGGCCGAGCACCCAGGAAATAAACCCAATGAGTCCTTCATTCCTTCGCCTCTGGGCCACAATCTCGCCATGGCCAGAGCAATGACAGAGCACTCTTTTGGCTCATCCGCGTCTCGATGATGGCTTGGATGGATGGGCCCGTCCTCTGAGGCTAGAGAATTAAGGCTAACCAGAGATGAAATCTTTTGCGATCTCTGGCTGTGTCATCAGCGTCCTGGAACTGGTCAAACTGCGCGTTGGGGCTAACTGGCTGTGAGGCGAGCCCTCATTGTTGCGCGTTGATCCAGCAAGGCCGCCGCATCCAACTGCAACTAGGCCATATTAACTTTATGCTGCTCGCTCCCGACACACCGTCGCCCGTTGCGCTCTCACCCCCCCACCCCCCACCCAAGCCTAAGCCACATGTATGTGCGACCGGGCTGCTGCAGCACATGATGGATCATGGATACCCGCGTACAGCTCATCGGCCCTATGTACGGGCGGGCGCGTTTGGAGATCACATCTGGGATCCTGCCTCTGCCCTCTCGGGCGCCCCCCGGCCTCAGCTTTACTATAGACCTTCAAACAACTCTTGGCGGAGGTCTCGACTCTCCTCGATTTCGTCTCCACAAGCCCAAGAGCAAGATTACGACAAACCATGGCAGGAATCCCAACATGTTATCGGGATAGGTGGGGAGCACGAGACGTCTCTGAGATCCAAACACGCAATGGGATTGCGGGAGTGCGGGAAATGCCACCTGGAACAGGTTGTTGTACGCCTGGGCCTCTTGTGGACACCCACTCTCGCCAGCGCCACCTGGTCATCAAGCTTCGTAGCCGAGCTTTTACTTTTGTGTACTGTCATGGACAGGACAAGACGTACAGGACACCGCATGCGATGGCTGTAAGGATGTTTTTCTTTTCTTCTTCCACTCACTTGCAATAGCTATTTTTGCACTCATACACCCCTTTTCGGCTGCCTCCCGCCTCCATGAGGACGACAGGGAAAATGATGCAAGTACCTGGGATATTCCCGTAGCCCAACGCTCCCGTTTCATGATCCACAGTTGGTCATCATGGCAAGCCTCGCTGGATGCTGGCAGGGCCTCTGTTCTGTGTTGTACGATCCATCTCATCTCGAACAACCCCCACTTCACGACCCGGGCACTCTCCCTTTCAGCCCCTGCCTCCCGTCGGATGGAAATATGCCCACACACCCCGCCAGGACCTTAAGCCCGTCAGAGGCCCATAGTGTGACTTCACAGTGCGGGTTGAGGGCCCTCCAGCATGTCATTGGCCCCGGCCACACAGGTCTCAACAACGGTTATGCGTAACATGCGCTCAACCGTGGAGTTGACACAGAGCTAATATAATGAAGGACCAATGGGGATATCTCAGCCGAGCTGCATCTCCCTCCAGTGGACTGGCAAACCTTGCTTATCTGGCTGTGCACTCACGCTGTGGCCGGCTTGATGGATGTCGTCGGCGTCGTCGGCGGGAAGGCATCGGGCATCTCAACTCGGTTGCGCGCCACCCGCAATTTCATCGTATCTGCATTTGCGGTCCGGGAGGGCGCGCTGCTGTGCTCTCGTCAAGGAGCCCACTCGGCGACCACTGCCTCGACCACTTGGTTTTGCGTCTTTGCCGGGCAACGTGACACTTGGTTGATGACACGGAGGGCTGGTGCCATGCGCTCTATTCATCCGTTTCCAAGGCAAGCAAGCCGGGACTCGATCCTGTCGACCATTTCGGTGCACTCGCGGCACAGCGCTCCCCATTGCCGGGGATCAACGATGCAGGTGCTGGAGATCCGCCACTGCTTTTTCGGTCTCGCTCTTGTGGCTTAGCAGGGCCGATGGGTCGGGACTGGTGGAAGAAGAGATTGACTGTCTTGTGAGGGGAGAGAGGGAGGGGTCCAGGGGCAGCCGGGTGTGGTGCTATCAACGGGCCCTGGTCCGTGGTCCGTGAAGGTGCGGCACCGACAGGCTTCAAAACATGCACCGGACCACCCGCTCTGCTCCGCCAGGTACCACACACCACTTCACCCACTGGGTGGCTTCTGTTTCCATGTGCTTGTGCCTGCCCCTGTGTGCTATGTCGGGATCTCGTCTCGAGCATTCTCCCCATTCCCCCTCCTTGGTTTTAATCACACTTCTGCTGGACACAAGGCCGGGGATCCTCGGTGCAGGATGGTCGTGTTCAGACCACTGAGCAAGGGCATGCCACTTGCGGATGCATCGCAGGGCACCTAGGGCGATCACGGACCCCACTAGAAACGTTTGCTCTGAACCTGTGCCATATATCCCAAGGCACCTCGTTTCTGTCATTCGGAGACTCGGTTCTTCCCCTCTCGAACTTAAGCCGGATCTGGTTCTTGGGATGCCACTTTCCTTTTGACTCTTGATTCCCGTATAGATGCGGCCTCTTCCTTTCCGACCAACGTCTTTCACTTCTTAAGTTTTCCCATCAACGAGTACTCTCTTTTGGTTCGATCCATACTTTTCTTATTCCTTCATTTCGACGGGTGCTGGCTCCATCTTGAGACTTCAACTTTCGTTTGTCCATCATCTACTTGGCCTCTCATCTCAACAACAGAGCCTACAAAAAGAACGCCTTCGTCCGCACCTCTATCCCCCACAAGCATTCCTTGATCATCAATTGTCCTCTTGGCTAAGAAAGTGTGCGTGCTGTGCCATTTCAATTCATCTTTACAACAGCCATCTGCCAAACCATCCCCAACCCTAGAGGGCTTCACTTCCTTGACACATCACCATCATCCCGCCCCCAATGCTTGTCGCCAGACAGTGCGAAACCGAGCAAAGCCATTGGCCCATTAGCAAATTCGACGCATCCCGCAAACACCCAAGTCCCCCGCGAATGTCGAACCCGTACGATGCTGCATTGTCGGTGCAGTCGGAATGGCAAGGACAGCAGCAATACCCTCCAATCAACGGGAACAGCTTTCCACAACACAACAACCCCGCAGCACACCCTTCAACTGGAACCGGCGGTAACGCATTGGGAATTCAAGTAAAGGAGGGGGAGCCATCACCACACGTTCACACACTTCCTCCCGTATCAGTACCCCGAACCACACACCCGTCCCCAGTATCCAACCCATCGGACACCATGGATGGCATGAAGATTGCCGGACTGGTTCACGACAGACCTCAGGATGTTACTAGGCAGTCATTTGGAAACAGCCTGAGCCCTGCTCCATCGAATGGTCAAGAATCGCAGACATCCTCCAACCATACCGGCCATGGCGACAAGATGCTGAAGAGCGATGAGGAGGATGAGTTTGATGATGAAGACATGGACGGAGAGGGACAGACCGCAGCTGAGAGAACCGCTGCTCGCCGGAAGATGAAGCGATTCAGGTAGGATAGCCCTGTTCAGAGAAGTCAAGGGCATGAGCTAACAGTAATCAGACTTACTCACCAGCAAACTCGGTTCCTGATGAGCGAGTTCGCAAAGCAACCCCACCCCGATGCCGCTCACCGCGAACGTCTCTCTCGGGAGATCCCTGGACTTAGCCCTCGGCAAGTTCAAGTCTGGTTCCAGAACAGGTATGCTCTGAATCGAGTACGATACGAGTCCCAACACTAACAATGTTAGGCGTGCCAAGATCAAGCGTCTCAACGCCGATGACCGTGATAGAATGATCAAGATGAGGGCAGTTCCCGATGACTTCGACAACGTGCAGGCTCTTCACTCGCAGTATGGTGCAGTTCATGGACTAGGAGCGACCATGCCCCCAGCTCCTAGTGATCTCGGAGCCCATTCCTATGCACAGCACATGATCAGGCCTTTGATTGTGGATGTGAGAAGAAACCCCGGCGACACTTCCCATTCCGGCCTCACCCCTGGGTTCGGAGGAATTGGTTTCGGCCCAGCACCAAACCTCAACAGCCCTGCCATGATGTCCCCTATCTCGCCTGCTGCTGGAGAGCGATACCCGTATGGAAGCCAGTTCCCGGCTCCTATCGGTGGAGCCCCCAGAACATCGAACCCGTTTGGAAGCCAGAGCGGGCTTGATTCTCCATTGGATGCCAATAGACATAGCCCTCATCCTCTGCAGCCTCAACTCCGCGACCCCATGAGCCGAGCTAGGTCCGAGTCTTCGCAGTCTCCCTTGCGTTCAGGCATGTCCTGGAAGGGCGATTCCATTGATTACTCCAACTTCAGGGCATCGAACACGAGCCCTGGCATGGATGATCGGAACCATTCCATGTACCAACCCGGAAGCATGGGCGGCTACGATTCGACCTCTTTCTCCAGTAAGCCCCTGGCTTTCCCAGCGGCTAAGAGTGTTGGGCTAATGAACCGACAATAGCTGGCTCGCCACAGCCTTCTTCGACTATGAGCTACCCGACTATCCCTCGACCCCAGAGCGGTCCTCATTTTCGGGCCTCTACCACTTCGCTCCCCTTAAACGCTGACCCAAGGGACCATTATCGCACTGCGGGCTCCGAAGTTCCCACCTCGAGCCCCTCGAGCCAACCTCGCTCCACTCCTGCTTCTGCCCCATATAGCTCATCTTCCTACACTACTAGCTACCCGCCTACATCGCTTACCACACCGATGGACTACGCTGTACCGAGGTCGTCGGATCCAAAGACGAACATGCAGGATTCGCATATGAGCGCACCTATTGCCCAGCCTGGTGATTTTACCCAGGCTGTCAATGGAAGCATGGGAAGTGAGGATCACGGACGTCAAGATGGTCATCAGCGAAAGCGAAGCCTTACCTTGCCCTCAGGAGCTCTTCGCCCACTTTTTTAATTTTGCTAGGCCTGACGCACTAATTCGACGACTGGATTCGGAGATGGGGGCAGGTGATGATGTTGGCTGTGAGGCCCTGGTTGGTTTTGCTCCCCCAAAGTTGCCTGCCTCTCGCTTTTGAACCCAGCCGCTCACACGCGTCTCGGCCGAGCTAGTCTATCATGTTTCATACGTGGCCCCGATTTTGCGAACGACACCAAACAGAAATTTCATTCCATTTCACTCTTCCCTTTGACTCGTCTCGATCAATATAACATTTCGGCGCAATGCAATGGTGGGCGGCGGGCATTGGTGATGGAGCCCCGGCGGCTTGGGTATGATGCAATGACTTGTTTGCTTGTTTGTTTGCTGTTTCTGGGGCTGGCCTGTGACTATGATTATGTATGATGTTTCGTTGGGCTCTGGGATGGAAAACCAGGAGGGGGGACATTCTTTGGCGCTCTGTTATTTTTTCTTGGGTTTTCGCGTTTACGGGAACGGACTGGATCTGGATTCCTATATGGCATGGTTTTTTTTTTTTTTTTGGTTGTAGATAAATCTTTTAGAATGATGTGGCCGAGTTGGTCAACGTCCTCCCTGGACACGCCGCTTGATGCGGTCGATAGCGCTTTACATAGTCGCTAGCACAGAACTCTGAGCTTTGTCTCGAGAGATTTCAGGACCTCAATAATTCTTTGAGCTTGACACGATGTACAAACGACGTGTGATGTGTGACAACGAGAGCAAGACAACGTTTGCGAGCCGAAAGTCTATAACCGACTTATTATGCACCATTACGGGATCAATAATCCTAGATGAGAAATGCTATTCAAACTTAAAAAGAAGCATATGATTGCTTATACAATATTCTAAGGGAACAACAGCATTGGTTCCAGTCTGTTGTCGGCCAATTGTGTGACAACGCAATGACTCCAAGTTGCATGACGGTAATACCGAGGTTGTGGGGATGCTGCCGCACCGAGCAGAGCCCGGACAATTTCATCTGCCCCAGAGAGGAAAAAAAAAACGGTTCAACTCGTGGGCCGAGCACCGGGAAAGACTGATGGTTCGTTAGCCGATGGCCTTCATCACTGCGAACGCCTCAATTGGCTTAACGGGTTGCTTCTTCACAGTCAGAAAATGCCTTTGTCCTCCCGCAGCCAAGCGGCTATCAGCAATATGAAGAATTGAACTGACAACTACAGTCAAGGCTGATAGGTTTACCAGATGTAAAGTGTCATCATGTGCGAATTGGAAGCTACACAAAGGAACACGTGAACCGTTGAACAACTTACATTCTCGTGAACAGCCATTGGGTTGGGGTTGGTGGGGGACGAACTGACGCTTGGCACTTGTTCCGTGCGTAGAGTCGTGTCTTCAACCCATGCTTACATGTTTGTCACAGTTGCATGCATACATGACAATCGGCCATGTTTGGTCAAGAATATGTTACTTGCATCAGGTCATCACCGCATCATGGTAGCCGCACGAGGGGCCCTCGTGATGATGGTTTTAGGCAAGGTTAAAGAGGTTTTTTCTCGACCATTCCGCTCCGTTTTGTTGTCAGCAGCGAAAGAGTTCGAGCAGAGTCGGCACGCTAACGTAGGTACATGGAGGGTGGTCTGGGGTTTGTTATGAAGAAGAAGGAAAAATTTTGCAGGCGCAGCGAACGAGAGCCGATCTTATCGCGCGGGTGTGGTCATGTGACTTCACATTTGTGGAGTCGAGGTTTCCCTCGAGCGAGGGAGTGGAGCCAGGGGAGCCGGAAGTCTTTGTCTGGTCTCGCCCCGGAAGAAGGCCGGGTCGAACAAGGTTCGGAGATTCCATGGGGTCGGTTGCGATGGCGGAGGTAAGCGAGGAGGAAGAAGGCATCCGCTGCGGTTCTTGGGTCCTGGCCTGGCCTGGCCTGCTCGCCCTGTTTCCTGGACCTGTTCTCGTGTGCGCCAATCCGTCAATGGGGTGTGGCTCACGTGGCTGGGGCGGATTTCTTTGTGCCTTTTTTTTTTTATGGTGATGACAGCCACTCATGTGCGGCTCTGACAGGGCGCCGGGCCTTCGCTGCGCGTGGAAAGCCGAGTGCGTAGTGGCCGCTCCAGGTGTCTGGGGTGGTGGGTGGTGGGAAGTGGGAGGTGGGAGGCGGGAGATGTGGTGTGGGCGTGTGAGAGCGCGAGGAGGGACTGCGTGTGGGTGGGCGTGGGTGTGCTGGCCCGCTGGCCTGGCCTGGCCGGGTGCTCGCTCGCTCGCTGGGTGCTGCTGGTGCTGGGCACGGGTGGGTGTGGCCTGTCGACTGTGAACCATGGGTGGGCGTGCCTTTCGCCTTTCCCACCTCCTCCGATGCCCGCCTACGCTACATCAAAAATGCACTGCCTCACTTTTCAGGCACCCACTTTTCTCTCCCTCATTCCACACTCCACACCTTCACCACCTCATCCACCCCCAAACAACATACTGTCCACGACACCGACGGCCTCTCTCGACAGCGACCCCAGCGATATTCCGGCGCCCGACCTTTCGCTTTCCCGCCAGGTCGTTCTCCGCGCCCCGATCCACCCCTGCCGACGTGCCCACGACCGCCGCGCCCACGGAAAAAACCCAACCAGTGCATGAGGTTCAGCTGAGGCCCCAGCGCAGCGACTTTCGGTCGGCGGCCGGCGCGACTCTCGCCACAACCCTCCTTCGCGGAGACGTCCACCATGTCGTTCCATCCTCAGACGCCCCAAAGCCCATCACAATTCTCCTCCGGGACCTTGGACCTCGTGTCCAGCGCGGCCACCTCCATGACGGCCGCGGCCACGGCCGACACTTTGCCGACTCCCGCCCACAGCGTCAACGGGAGCGCCTCCCATCCCGACATCACCATGGCTGACGACTCGCCGCACAAGCGCAAGCGCTCCATGGATGACAGTGGCGACCGCGTGTTGAAGAAGGTTCACCTCGAGGAAAGCGAGTTGGGGATTGAGGACCTGCATCTCGATGTAGGGAAGAAATACCTGCTCTGCCAAACTCGTAAGACTCCCTTCGCCGTCCTCTTCCCGCTCCTCCTGGCGCTGCCATGTTGGCTTGGCCTCCAAGCCGCGGGTCTTTCGTGATCACCGCCTCAGAATTTGTTTTTGTTAACATCCGTCGTCTCTAGCGCACCCCGAATCTTTACCTCGGACATCAGAGGATTTGTACGAAATGTTCAACCTGACCGATCTTGCTGCATCAGTGGCTCGAGAGAAGCCCAATGGAGAGAAGAACGCACTGCGACAGACATACAAGGGCCACATCAAGCGATTAGGTGTCGCCGGCCACTTCGAAGTACAGAAGAGGGAAAACGCCCCATCAGAGTTTATGGCAATGCTGCAGGTACCCGATCTGGAATGGAACGTTCACGAAGTAAAAGGCAGAGAGATTGGCGACGGCCTTTCAACCGACACCCTGGACATCCTCGGAAGAGCGGTCACCATGGCCAAGGGGCCTATACCGAAGCATGTGTGGGATACTGGAGTGCTAGGAGACATCGCCCCATCAAACTCGGATTCAAGACAGCAGCCCGGTCGGCCTACTGCTCCCAATACACCGCTCGCCAGCGTTGGTGCGATGAACAGATTAAAGCCGCAAGGTTCCTCCAACCAAGATCCCAATCGACCTCGGCGCAACATCAAGAAGCGAACCTACGGCGATAGCAGCTATGAGGGCTATGGAGAGGGCTTCCCTGATGATGATGCAGCCATAGACGGATACTCTACGGGAGAGGGAGAGGGCGGCCAGAAGCGCCGCAAGAAGGTAAATATTTCTTGGCTCGAGACTGTGGATATCTCATCTCACAAATGACAGCAGAACTCAGGAAACGCGTCCCCCTTCCCAAGCGCCATGCGCCAACAGAGCTACGGCCCCGGCATGGTAGGCGCCTGAAGCCAGACTTGATCAGCGCCCGAAGCCAGACTCCTCGACCAGCTCTCATTTCAAGATTTTTCTTCTTCGATGTTTTTAATGGGGTTCAATTTCACTATTGGCATCTTGCACGGCGTTTAGGCAAACGGAAAGGACAGAGGGTATTCATTTGAATTGAACTCAGCGAGGGCTAGGATGGCGAGCGTCATGACGAGTTAAAATACGCTGTGTTTACCTAAATCTGGTCTATCCACTCGCAATCAATGTTTTGATAGGACGAACCGAAAAAAATATAAAAAAAAGCGAAGAATAATGCAGACAAGCGAGCCTGGGTTCTGTTGAATCCAGGATTTCACCACCTTGATGCTCGACCTTGGTTGTCTGTTCTTTGAAATGATTGAAAGCCTTGATCCAATGTCCTGTAGCAAAGCCGCAATGGGAATCTGACGTGAATGTACAACGAGAACAATGTCTAGGACCCATGAATCCTGCAATTGAGTATTTAGTCACCCGCGTGTCCAGATTTTCAACTCAAACAATACTTTGTTAGGGACCCGCTGTTGTTGTCGTTTGTGCGCCTCATGTCATTCATCACTGTTGCCTTCACTGTAGACAAGTTTTTGTTTTCTCTGTGAAAGAAGATGGATTGAATAAAATTGAACAACAATCGGTCAATAATGGTTACAAGACAAAAATAAATAAATAAATAGAGATTCCAAAATACTCCTTCCGATTCCCAATTCAGCGGATTCCATCATAGCACATTTATCATTACGCTCCCATTCCAGAAAAGCTTTTCCTTACCATGCCCATAGATCCCCCTCACTATATCAAGGCCTAAAAATCAAAAACCACCCATCTTCCGTCTATTCGGTTTGATATACAGTCTAGTGACCGTTTATAGACTTCAGCCACGACCACTCCACCCCTGTACAGTCAGGTAGATCACTGCGGGGGTGGCATTGCCGAGTCGTTGAAATTTCCATTCTCGACAGTTGGGTATGCACCGCCGCTCATCTCGGCAAAGGTAAAGTCCAAATTCATTGGCAGAGAAAACAGATCTTGTGGGAGCAAGGGCTGCTGCATCATTTGCCCTGGGATAGGCGGTGAATGCATATCCATGTTGAGTGAGTCAAAGTCTCCGGCTTGGCCCATGGCAAAGTCCTGTGGCCACCCCGGTGAGCAGTCACCAATGGGGAGAGGAGTTGTGAATGACGAGCCAGTGTCGTTCTGCGACGGTGACATGTTGGCAGTCTTGTTGGCATCACTTGGCGTTGTAGCATGTTGAGGAGTGTGCGACGCTTGGGTCGGGGAGGCAGTTGTGTTTCTGACTGTGCTCGCGGCCGACTTTGTGTCTTGAACCTTGCGCTTGCGCCGCGAAGACTGGTCCTTCTCAGCTTTTTCAATGACAGCCTTTGCAATCCGCTCAAACTCAGAGCAGATGCCGAGCATTCTGTGGACACCACCCTGCTCTGCCTCTTGTCCAAGCATGGACAGAAAGGTGACAACAGTGTTCATCATGCGGGTGTCCGACTTTGCGCGCGGGTCCAACGGGTTTTGCAAAATATTACCAAACAATGCCACCAATGCTGAAACTGGGAAGTACAAAATCATCCTATACAATATGAAATTAGCTTAATTGCACTCAACTACACGACAATAAAAACTTACCAGACACAAGCAAAATCGCCCTGCGGTACGTACTTGAGCAAGGAGACGGATGCCCTTGCAGCGTTCGTACAGATGGTTGCCGAGGAGAAGACTCGAGGATTGAGTGGCTTCGAGTTTAATCCCTGGATGGCATAGTTCGATAGGCGGCTGGTCCAATAGCCGTGGTGGATAGCCATGCGGTGAATCGTGGTCAGACAGTTGTAGTAGGTAAAATGAACCATGACAACGTGCAAGATCAGTGGCGTGTGAGATGCCCTTATTTCATGCTCGGGACGGAAATCGATGGGAATGCTGTCTTTCCAGTCCTCTAACTTCTGATCAAGCTCACCGATGCTGTTGAGCAGATCGCCATCGGATTGCTTCGAGGCTTCCACTGAATAAAGCCGCTTGTACACCTGGCTTTCGATTGTTGCCACCTCGCACATAACTCGGAAAAGGTTCATCTTGCCTTTGCCGTCGGCCAATGGGATATTTCCAATATTGTCCACAGGATCAGCTTCAGGTAGCTCCACATTCATGTCATCATCGTCCTGGGCTGGTGGTCGACCAGAGCGAAGACAGAGGTCCTTGTCCAGCATGTAAGCGATCCAGAATACCCTCTTGCGCTGCTCAATTTCAATTGGGTTAAGATTGAAGCCTGTACCACGCTTGTGAAGACCGATACTGTGCGCCAAGCGCATGGCAGCAGAGATGAGGAGGAAGCTAGGCTGAGGATTAGGAGTTCCCTGCATGAATAAAGCCATACCGAGCAGACCCTGTACACTGAGCAGATCCGTATTGCGCATGACTAGCTCGGGGAACACGGCCATGGCGTTCTTTAAATGACCCCACGCTTTGTCGTCCTCCTCCTGTGGCACAAGATTGCTCATCACGCGCAATCGGTGGGCGATAGCAAGTGCAACATTGAGACTGGCCCACCAACCCGAGCCATGGTATGGGTCAGAAGAATACTGCATTTCCACAAGTTGCATAAATGTGGGTTGGTGAAACAGAGGAAAGATGCAGTTGAAGTTCTCAAAAAAGTCCTTGAGCAGAGACAGGGCCTCTGGCTTGGGGGGCAAGGGACGGAAGATGCGTCGGTGGAACAGGTCTCCAAAGACTTCGGGTTTCCAGTTGGTCCATTTATGATCGTCAACCGAGACATCGGATATGGTGCGCTGGAAGGACTGGTCGCCAGTTTTGCTGTTAACCCATTGAATTCCTTTTGGAGAAAAGATGGAGAACCCAGATGATGATCCTGTATTGCGTAAATAAGATGAAGAGAAAATGAGGACACAATAAAAGTCTCACCAATGAACCTAGTTTCGCCATAATTATTCGTAACTAGTGAGCACATCATTTCGGACAGAGCCGAGACCTCCTCCTCTCCTGCTCTTTCATCCGCGGCAGGCGTCACGGATTTGCGCTTCTCGTCTCTCGTCCCTATGGGCACGGGCGATGTCAACGAACTTTGGGGAGTGGAATCGGCTCCGTCAGCTGCCGAAATGCCAGAAGCGGTCTGCGAAGGAGATGCAGGAGAGGATGTGGTGCCCATGGAAGCTTGGCGCTCCTGCTGGTTCTTCTCCATGAGCTTCTTCTCAAGCGCACCCAGGTCAACATCGCCGTCTTCATCGTCAAGGAGCCCTGCCAAAGAAATTAGACACAGGATTGGACGCCAAGATGTACAGGATTAAATTGGATTGACATACCTGACAGCCTTAGGAGGTGCTCCATGCGCGCAAGCCGATTTTCCAAGCCTTCAATGTATTTGGCGCTAAGAATTGGTAAGCAAGGCGTATACATGGGAGGATGCGATGATGAACAAAACCAACCCTTTGGGAGGCGTGCGCTTTTTCTCGACCTGAGTAAAAAGACATTCTGTTTTGTAATTCGCACAATGCGAGCAAGCGGGCAATTTTCCGTCGCACTTGATCTTCTTTTTCCGACACATGTCGCAAGCCTGGGAGCGAGGGCTCTAGTCAGCCTTACTGCGCTGTGCGAACGGGAGCAATACGCAGCCCTTACCTTGGTGATTCTCCTCCTTTTCACATCGTTCGATTCGTCGAGCATCATGGCCGAATCCGAAAACATATGGGCTGTCAATTCGGGCGGCATCTGCGGTACGCCATTGAAGCCAAAGATTTGAGGAGGCTGATTGAGGAGGGGCGGCGGTGGTGGCATGCCCGGCATCGGGAAGCCCATGTGGTCCATTTTGGGGGCCGTGGAAGCGATCGCAAACGATGGCAGCTAAGAGGTGAGGCAATGGAGAGGTCAAAAGCGGGCAGCGAGTGCCTGGAGGGGGCGCTTTTAGAGCGGCAGCCTCGATCGTATTGCACTGAGGCCCAGTCGTTGAGCGCGATGCGGGAGGTGCGGTGCGGTGCGGCGCGGAGAGTGGAG